>CM062816.1:1566559296-1567159296 GCA_031772625.1 Pinus tabuliformis
GGGGCTATCGCCTCATTATCCCCTTTATTTTGACTAAAAGGATGAAAATTTCAAAAATCATTTGTTAGACATATGGCAAATGCAGTGCTAACTTGCTAAGTACCAATCAGCCATGCATAATAAATTACAGATCATCTGCAAACTCTAAATAAAACTAAGTGGCTAAATGTTGCCACATTAAATTTAAGAAACTTGACAAGTATCTCCTTTCAATTACCTTAGAACTTTACGAATAGGGAAAACAATGTTTTGATCTAGTTATTTCTTACTCATCAATAAGGGTTTTGTAGTCTTGGAGTACTCTGCCTCCATAGATTAAAACCTGTGTTCTTGTAGGATAACCAGTATGTTGGTAGATGTTGTTCTTCAAAAACAATATTGATTTGGTGATCTGTACCCAGGCCAAATGTGTCCTCCCATTAGGGGTTTTTTTAAAAACTTGATAAGGAAGAGGGCTTACCAGCGATTTAGGTTCTGGTTCTATCTAAGAGTAAGATTGCCCATCTGCATCAGATTCGCCGCACATCTTTGTATTCCCAGGGATTTTCTTCCGGGAAAACTGAGGTAAATTCTGAGGGGGCGGGATCTAGATTGCAGAGGAGAACCACTTAAAATATTCTCAAATATTGCGAAGGATAGCCACTTAATAAATATTTTTAAAATCAATTCATGAAGATTGCAAAGGATAACTAGTCAATAAATATTTTTGAAGTATGATAACCAATCGTCAGCAGCACTGCTAAGGATAATGGCCACAGGGTAGGAATTTCAAATGTGACGCATTGGTAAATTTAATAATTTATTTAATTTAATATCTATTTCCACCGTTTTAAATATTTAATGTTTCAAACATTTTAAATACATAATTTTGATGAGATGAAAAACTAAACTATATTTGACTGATAAATAACCCAGTCAAATTTAGAATTTCAAATTACCCACAAATCACCCTGTGCATTTTGTCAATCCCATCTCTGAATAGATCTTTTCAAAGTATCAAATCATCAGGACTGAGAAGAATAACCACTTAGAAAAGATCTTCGAATCTTCAACACAAAATGGGAGAATCCGTTTTCCGTGTTGTTGCTTTCTTTTCCACTTCCTGTGCTGCTGCTTTAGCGTGGCCACATGGGAGGAATCATTCACTACTCTTGATGGCTGTTTCCATTTCAAGCATCAAGTCATATGACTCAAAAGGCCATAACCCATCACTATACAAGATCATATGATTTAGAGGAGGTGAATATGACAGATAGGCTGTAGGCTAATGTCAATCCAATGCACAGTGAACAAGGTGTACACATTCATCCATCATCTATATGAACCTGCAAAGCACTCAAAATTCAAATTGTATCTATTGAATTCAATTTATTTACTTTATCTAATTCCTTTTCTCCAAATATTTACTTAAATAATGAATGAAGACATAAAATGAACAAAATTAGGGTATTCTAAATTTTCATAAAACTTTTAAATATATAGTTTTTTTTTGCTTACAAGAATTTTTTTTGCAAACTTTGTGAATACTTCCTCATTAGGGAAGAATGGTAAATGAGGTAAATCAAGTGTTTAATTTTGAAGTACTTTATGTTAAAGGATCAAAAAAGTTGAACTTGTAATTTTTTCAATTTTTTTCCTTTAGGTTTAAGTCATAACCATTTAAAGTAATTTTACAAACTTAAATTGCTCAGCTACTTAATATATAACTATTAATAAAATATTAAATCAATTTTTTATTAATTAAAAAAATTAATATAAAATATTTATAATTTCTACTTTTGATTTATAAAATTCAAAAGTGCATTTTTATATTATTAGCATAGTAAATTAGAGTACAAAATATACTTTCATGGCTTTATTGATTTCGATTAGACTAGAGATGATAGCAAGGGGAGTTGGAGAATGCGGAAGATATAACCATACAACAATTATTTCCGATAGGATAAATAACCTTACATAACAAAGAAAAACAAAATAGACAGAGAACCTAAAAAGATCATGTCACGAAAGAGGTTGAGGAGGAAGCCCAAAAGGTGTTGCAAGGAAGCCATCTCTCTCATGCATGTGGAAGTCAATATGCTCCACTGGAGCCTCCAAGTCGCACAGATAGTTGTTGATGCATCATTGGTTCTATTTTACCATTTTTTTTTTGAGTAATTTTAGGTGAGTGAAAATTTGTTAACATTTGAATGATTGTATTTTCATAATGAGAATATTTTGAATATCCTATAAAGTTTATATTTTAATCATTCATATCTATTATATTTTCATCATAAGTATTTATTTATTTATTTATATAGTTTTATTTATTAAAATAAGAAATAGATAATTATGTTTTTTCCAAATTGATTTATTTTTTTTATATTAATTTGTTTTTAATAAAAAAAAATCATCTTTTTAGATTTTTTTTTTATTTTTTTTCCGTGTGCTTTGATTAACCTGAATTGGTTTTTTTAATTTCTTAAACATTCATATATTTTATATGATTCTTCTTGGGTTTTATATTTTTTAATAATATAATATATGAATTTTATATTAGTGATTTTTATCTTTTAAAGTATTTATTTATTTTTTTTAAATTTACTATTTAATTATCTTAATTTCTCAATTTTTATATATATATGTTTTTATTGTATATTGAGAAATTATTTTATTGTAGACTAAACTAGCTTAAGCTAGAGTAGGGTAGGCAAGGCTAGGCTAGGTATGGTGGGATAGGGTAGGCTAGGATAGGTAGGCTAGGCTACACTTGGGTAGGGTAGGATAAGCTAGGGTAGGTTAGGGTAGGCTTGGGTAGGTTCGGATAGCCTAGGCTAGGGTAGGATAGGGTAGGATAAGGTAGGCTAGGGTAGGCTAGGTTAGGCTAGGGTAGGCTAACAACTAGACTTGGTTATTGTACGATAGCCTAGGGTAGGTTAGGCTAGGGTAGACTAGGGTAGTCTAGGGTAGTTTACGGTAAGGTAATCTTGGATAGGCTAGGGTAGGCTAGAGTAGGGTAAGCTAGGCTAGGCTAGGTTAGGGTAGGCTAGAGTAGGCTACGTTGGGCTAGGGTAGGGTAGGCTAGATAGGGTAGAGTAGGGTAGGGTAGGGTAGCGTAGGCTATGTTAGGCTAGGCTAGGCTAGGCTAGGTGAGGTAAGCTAGGTAGGCAACACTAGGCTAGGTTATGCTACGATAGGCTAGGTAGGGTAGGCTAGGGTAGGCTAGGGTAGGCTTCGGTAGCGTAGGGTAGGCTAGGTTAGGCTAGGCTAGTCTAGGGTAGGCTAGGCTTGCTAGGCTAGGCTAGGCTATGCTAGGGTGGGATAAGTAGGCTAGTATAGGCTAGAATTGGCTAGATAGGCTAGGGTAGGGTAGGCTTCGCTAGGGTAAGCTAGGGTAGGCTAGGCTAGGTTGTGCGATGTTAGACTAGGGTAGGATAGGCTAGGGTAGGCTATGACAGGCTAGGCAAGGTAGGCTAGGCTAGGGTAGGCTAGATAGGCGAGGGTAGGCTAGGCTAGGTTAGGCTAGGTTAGGCTAGGGTAGGCTAGGTTAGGCTAGGGTAGGCTAGGTTAGGCTAAGGTAGGCTAGGGTAGGTAGGCTAGGCTAGGCTTGGGTAGGGTAGGATAAGCTAGGGTAGGCTAGGGTAGGCTTGGCTAGGTTTGGATAGCCTAAGGTAGGGTAGGATAGGGTAGGCTAAGGTAGGCTAGGGTAGGCTAGGGTAGGATAGGCTAGGGTAGGCCTCGTTAGGCTAGGCTAAAGTATGATAGGCTCTAGTAGGCTAGGCTAGGGTAGGCTAGGGTATGCTAGATAGGCTAGGGTAGGCTAGCTAGGCTAGGGTAGGCTAGCTAGGTTAGGCTAGGTTAGGCTAGGTAAGGCTAGGGTAGGCTAGGATAGGTAGGCTAAGCTGGGCTTGGGTAGGGTAGGATAAGCTAGGGTAGGCTGGGCTAGGCTTGGGTAGGTTACAGATAGGCTAAGCTAGGGTAGGATAGGGTAGGTTAAGGTAGGCTAGGTTAGGCGAGGTTAGCCTAGGGTAGGCTATGTTAGCGTAGACTTCGCTATTATAGGATAGCCAAGGGTAGGCTAGGCTAGGGTAGGCTAGGGTAGTCTAGGGTAGGGTAGGCTTGGATAGGCTAGGGTAGGCCACCGTGGGGTAAGCTAGGATAGGCTTGGCTTGGCTAGGCTAGTCTAGGCTACGCTATGCTAGGTTAGGCTAGGCTAGGGTAGCATAGGGTAGGGTAGGGTAGGGTAGGCATGCCTAGGCTTGGGGTGGGTAGGATAGGCTAGGCTAGGCTAAGCTAGGTTACGCAATATTAGACTAGGCTAGGCTAGGCGACGCTAGGGTAGGCTAGGTGATACTAGGCTAGGCTAGATAGGCAACACTTGATTAGGCTAGATTAGGATAGGTTACGCTTGTCTAGGTTAGGCTAGATTAGGCTAGTTTTGGCTAGGCTAGATTGGACTAGGCTAGGCTAGATTAAGCTAGATTAGGCTAAAATAGATTAGATTAGGCTAGGCCAGGCTAGATTAAATTCGGCTAGATTAGGCTAGATTTGGCAAGATTAGGGTAAGCCAAATTAGGCGTGGCTAGATTAGGCTAGATTAGGATAGGATAGATTAGGCTAGGCTAGATTAGGTTATGCTAGGCTAGACTAGGCTAGGGTTGGCTAGATTAGGCTAGATTAGGCTACACTAGATTAGACTAGGCTAGGCTAGATTAGATTAGGCTAGGCGAGGCTAGATTAGATTCAGCTAGATTAGGCTGGATTTAGCATGATTAGGGTAGGCTAGATTAGGCGTGGCTAGATTAGGCTAGATTAGGATAGGCTAGATTAGGCTAGGCTAGATTAGGTTATGCTAAGCTAGACTAGGCTAAGCTAGGTTAGATTAGGCTAGATTAGGCTAGGCTAGATTAGACTAGGCTAGATTAGCTTAGATTAGGCTAGGCTAGGCTAGATTATCCTAGATTAGGCTAGATTAGACAAGATTAGTGTAGATTGGGCTAGGCTAGAAAAAACTAGATAGGCTAGATTAGGCTAGGTTAGATTAGACTGGGCTAGGCTAGGCTAGACTAGGCCACGATAGGCTAGATTAGGTTATGGTACATTAGGCTAGATTAGAATACACTACATTAGGCTAGGCTAGATTAGGTTAGACTAGGGTAGGGTAGGCTAGTCTAGGGTAGGCTAGATTAGGCTAGGCTACATTAGGCTAGATTAAGCTAGGCTAGATTAAGATAGGCCAGGCTAAACTAGGCTAGATTAGACTAGGTAAGCCTAGATTAGGCTAGGCTATACGAGGCTAGGCTAGGATAGGCTAGGCTGGGCTAGGGTTGACTATGCTAGATTAGGCTAGATTTGTCTTGTTGAGGCCAGATTGAGTGAGATTAGGCTAGGCGTGGCTATATTAGGGTAGGCTAGATTATCCTAGATTACACTATATTAGTCTAGGATAGATTAGGCTAGATTAGGCTAGGTTAGATTAGACTAGGATATGATAGGATAGATTAGGCTACGTTAGGCTAGATTACGGTAGGTTGCATTAGGCTAGATGAGGCTAGATTAGACTCGGCTAGGCTAGATTAGACTCGGCTAGGCTAGATTAGGCTAGGCTATACTACACTAGGCTAGGCTAGGCTACGCTAGACTAGATTAGACTAGATTAGGCTACATTAGGGTACATTAGGCTAGGCTAGATTAGACAAGGCTAGCCTATGCTAGGCTAGGCAAAGCTAAAGTATACTAAATTAGGCTACGCTAGACTAGGCTAGTTTAGGCTAGGCTAGATTAGGCTAGGCTAGATTAGATTAGGGTAGATTAGGCTGGGCTAGATTAGATTAGCCTAGGGTAGGTTAGATTAGGCTAGATTAGATTACGCTAAGCTAGGCTAGATGAGATTATGGTAGGGTAAGCTAGGGTAGGCTAGGCAAGGCAAGACTAGATAGGTTAGGCTTTGGCATGGTAGGATAGGCTACAATTAGATAGGTTAGGATAGGCTAGGGTAGGGTAGGACAAGGTAGGTTAGGTTAGGCCAGGATAGGCTAGGCTAGGCTAGTCTAGGTTAGGCGAGATTAGGATAAGCTAGGTTAGCGTAGGGTATACTAGGTTACGGTAGGGTAGGCTATGGTAGGGTAGGCTAGGGTAGGCTAGGCTAGAGTAGGCTTGGGTAGTCTAGGCTAGGCTAGGCTATGATAGATTATGCTAGGGTAGGGTAGGGGAGGCTAGGCTAGGCTAGGCTATCCTAGGCAAGGCTATTCAAGGCAAGGCTACCCTAGGGTAGGGTAGGGTAGGGTAGGATAGGATAGTTTAGCTAGGCTAGGCTTGGGTAAGTTAGGATAAGCTAGGTTAGGCTTGGGTAGGGTAGACTAGGCTAGATTAGGCTAGTTTAGGTTAGGCTAGATTAGGCTAGGCTAGATTAGATTAGGGTAGATTAGGCTAGGCTAGATTAGATTACCCTAGGGTAGGTTAGATTAGGCTAGATTAGATTACGCTAAGCTAGGCTAGATGAGATTATGCTAGATTAGGCTAGGCTAGGGCAGGCTAGGGTAGGCTAGGGTAGGCTAGGGTAGGCTAGACTAGCTAGATTAGGCTTTGGCATGGTAGGATAGGCTATGCTAGGCTACACTTAGATAGGTTAGGATAGGCTAGGCTAGGCTACACTAGATAGGTTCAGATAGGCTAGGGTAAGGTAGGATAGGGTAGGCTAGGTTAGGTCAGGATAGGCTAGGCTAGCTAGTCTAGGTTAGGCGAGATTAGGATAAGCTAGGTTAGCGTAGGGTAGGCTAGGTTAGGATAAGGTAGGCTATGGTAGGCTAGGCTAGGCTAGGCTAAGCTAGAGTAGGCTTGTGTAGTCTAGGCTAGGCTAGGCTAGGATAGATTATGCTAGGGTAGGGTAGGGGAGGCTAGGCTAGGGAAGGCTATCCTAGGCAAGGCTATTCAGGGAAAGGCTACCCTAGGGTAGGGTAGGTTAGGGTAGGATAGGATAGGCTAGCAAGGCTAGGCTTGGGTAGGGTAGGATATGCTAGGGTAGGCTTGGGTAGGGTAGACTAGGCTAGATTGGGCAAGATTAGGCTAAGCTAGTCTAGACGAGGGTAGATTAGTCTAGGCTAGACTAAGCTAGATTAGGCTATATTAAGTTATGCTAGGGTAGGCTAGGCTAGTCTAGATCAGGCTAGTTTAGGCTAGGCTAGATTAGACCACGCTAGGCTAGGTTAGGCTATATTAGGGTAGATCAGGGTAGGGTAGATTAGGCTAGATTAGATCAGGGTAGGGTAGATTAGGCTAGATTAGATTAGGCTAGATTAGGCTAGGCTAGAATAGGCTAGGCTAGATTAGGCTAGATTAGATTAGGTTAGATTAGATTAGGTTAGATTAGACTAGTCTAGGCTAGGCTATGCTAGATTAGGTTAGATTATGCTAGATAAGGCTAGATTATTCAAGGCTAGGATAGATTAGAATTTCCTAGGCTAGATTAGGCTAGGATAGGCTAGGAAAGGCTAGCTAGGCTAGGCTTGGGGAGGGTAGGATGGGCTAGGCTAGGCTCAGGTAGGGTAGGATAGGCTAGGCTAGGGTAGGATAGGGTTGGCTAGGCTATGCTAGCCTAGGCTAGGGTAGGCCAGGTTAGGGTACGTTAGGTCAGGGTAGGATAGGCTAGGTTCTAGTAGGGTAGGTTATGGTAGGCCAGGAGGTTAGATTAGGTGAGATTAGATTAGGATAGGCTAGATTATACTAGGTTAGGCTAGGATAGGCTCAATTAGGTTAGATAAATCTAGATTAGGCCATGTTAGATTAGGATAGATTAGGGTACACTAGGGAAGATTAGGTTAGATTATGATAGATTAGGCTTGATTAGAGTAGGCTAGGATAAGCTAGGCTAGGATAGATTAGATAAGGCTAGATTAGGCTAGGCTAGATTTGGCAAGATTAGGCCAGGCTAGATTAGGCTAGATTAGGCTAGGCTAGGCTAGATTACACAAGATTAGATAAGACTAGGCTAGGCTACGCTAGGCTAGATTATGTTAGATTAGGCTAGGCTAAATTAAACAAGGCTAGGGTGGGTTAGGCTAGGCTAGGCTAGGCTAGGTTAGGCTAGCCTAGGGTAGGCTAGGTTAGTTGGCTAGATTATGCTAGATTAGATTAGGCTAGTCTAGATTAGACTAGACTAGGCTAGGCTAGGTTAGATTAGGTTGGATTAAGCTATGCTAGGCTAGGTCAGGGTAGGCTCAGATGGGCTAGGGTAGGCTAGTGTATGCGAGGGTAGGGTAAGGTAGGCTAGGGTAGGCTAGGCTAGGCTAGGATAGATTATGCTAGCGTAAGGTAGGGGAGGCAAGGTTAGGTCAGGTTATGCTAGGAAAGGCTAGGCAAGGCAAGACTACTCTAGGCTAGTGTAGGGTAGGCTAGGCTATGGTAGGCTAGGCTTCGGTAGGGTAGGATAGGTTAGGCTAGGCTAGGCTAGGCTTGGGTAGGGTAGACTAGGCTAGATTGGTCTAGATTAGGCTAGGCCAGGCTAGGATAAGCTAGGCTAGATTAGACTAGGCTAGGCTAGGCTAAGCGAGACTAGGCTAGGCTAAGCCAGGTTAGGCTAGACTAGTCAATGTTAGTCTAGATTAGGCTAGGATAGGCAAGGGTAGATTAACAGAATTCATTGTTGATACCTCATTATCCCCTTTATTGTTGACTAAAAGGATGAAAATTTCAAAAATAATTTGTTAGACATATGGCAAATGCAGTGCTAACTTTCTAAGTACCAATCAGCCATGCATAATAAATTACAGATCATCTGCAAACTCTGAATAAAACTAAGTGACTAAATGCTGCCCCATTAAATTTAAGAAACCTGACAAGTATCTCCTTTCAATTACCTTAGAACTTTACGAATAGGGAAAACAAGGTTATGATATGGTTATTTCTTACTCATCAATAAATGAATTCATTACCAAAATTTACTAGAAAGTAGCAATAAATAGATGAAACCATGATGGAACTTAATCTACTTTATTGGCACTGAAACCCACACTATTTGGCATAAAGAAAGGTATTGGAAAACACATGTGGGTATGTTAAATTTTAGTACCAGCAAAAATATCAATTAGCGGGGAAGACAGTATGAGAGGCCAAAATCTGACAAGGGTCCCAGAGAAAGCAGTCACAACAATTAACACAAACAACGAAGTTTCAAATCAAAGCACAGGCACCGGATGGAAATCAGACAAAACAAAAAAGCCACAACTTAAACTAATTTGGGAAGCAGATGAATATAGAATAAATATGGTTGTTTTAATAAAAAAAGATAAATATGGTTTATCAGTCCAACAGACCAATAACATATATTAGCAAATGGGAGGAATGATATGATAGATCATAGAACCAATGAGCATGAACAACTTTAACAAACATTCAAAATATGTAAGGTGTCAGAGGACAAAGATAACTGATCAGACCAACAGTTCCATGAGACAGGATCTTGCAACACGGGCACAACAAATGATGATGAATATCACTTGTCCTAGCAGCACATTAGAAGCTCTCAATTTAGTGTCTACTCATTCATGGCTATATCATCAATAGCTGGTATGCATGGAGGTCTTTAGTCAGTTTTCAGTTCTTTTGTCACAGTCAATATTTTTGTAAGGTTGAGAGTTGTAGCCACAAGTCAGGGTAATTCATGGAGTTCTTTCAAGTTTCAAGCACCTATGTATGTGACTATTTTTCTAATTAATGTCTATTAAAAAATGCTTTACTGATCTCTTGAATGAATATATGTGAGAGATGAATTTTGCAAGCCTAAGGAACTGAACTATGGTACAATGTAAAATATTACAAAAAAATTATACAAATGAGATAGCAATATAGATACAGAACTAAAATTATATAGCAATATAGATATAGAATTTATCTCAGGTAAGAAATTACATAATAAGTGCATCATAGCAAAATGAAGAAGATAAATCATTCAAGAATTACCTATAAGATTGAGTAGAGGCGTGAAGGCTTTTTGTAGAATGTGAATCATTCCATGAGTGGAGGAGGCGTGGAGGTTTCTTTGTTGATGTGAATGACATACTTGCTGACACTCATAATGTATCATTTTTAGAACCTTCATTGAAGAATATGGGACTCCAAAGACTTGCCAAAACCATTTTAAATTTTATGATGCAGCTGAAGGAGTGGTTCTTGTCTCAGAAAGCTATTGCAACATTGTTCCATCAGGTTTCACAAAAGATAAATTCAAAGTTCGTGGTATACGAGAAGAAAGAAAGAAGAAACTGTAGCATATTACATTGAAGAAAGTGGAACATGCTCCATGGCAATCCAACAGCCTGCAGAAGAGCTATGTGAAATAGAAAACAGAACATTTAATTACTACCTTGAGTTAAACATCCTCATTTCATAAATATAGAAAGATGCTTATTAGCGGATGTAAGTATGACACTTGCTGAAAGCCCCATTTTCATCTTTACTCTTCACCCTTTTTGAGGTATCAGGAACTCCAAATACTTGCCAAAACCTGAGTGTTTCATCTGCTGCAGCTGATGTAACTGTGTACCCATCAGGGCTCTGAAGAGGTAAGGCATAAGAAGGATCATGAGGACAAATACAGTCATAAAACGAAAGATGAATGCATAAGTACTCATAAAAATAAATCAATTTCCATACCTGTGCCAGATGAAGAACTCGAGAAGTATGACCTATAAGTTCAGTAATATTCACCATAGATGGGTACTTCCATAAGGTTAACTGGTTCTGACTAAATCCATGTGAACTCAGTAACTCACGTTCATGCCTATTCCAGAGTAATGAACAAACTTGGGAATGAGTGTCTAGAGTATTTAAGCAGGCACCTGTGTGAGTATTCCAAAACTTTATAGACCTGTCTACACTCCCTCCACCAGATGCTAAAAGATTTCTTTGGAAGGGGCACCATGCCAAGGCCTTGACTGCTGCACAGTGTTCATCTAAGCGGTGGAGATATTGAGAGGTAGAATTATGGGATGCCATGCTCTGATCCCAAATGTACAATAGATTGTCATTCCCCCCACTTGCAAGTTGTTGGCCAGAAAGAGACCATTTCAATCCACAAACCTCCTGGTCATGCCCTCTGTATGTTTGAACAATGTGCTCTCGCATACGAACATCATGATTGATTATGATCCCATCCCGTCCTCCTGTCGTAAGAATAGGACCATTCCAAGCAAGGGCACCAACACGTGCATGATGACCTTTCAATGCTCTTAACTGCAATTTTATCCATGTCAAAATTTGGAGATTGCCATTACATTGGAATGAAAAAACCTTGAAGAGATAAGGAGATTTTATTTACCTGTTTATCAGATGAAGAGTCCCATAGCTGTATAACAGAATTATTCAACCCAATGGCAATGTGCCTCCCATCAGGTGCCCAGCTAACACTAGTAACAGGGCCTTCTTCATCGTCTGCAATCAGAAGCTCCAATATAGAACTATTTGAAGCATCCCACAGGTATACAGTATTGCCAAGGGCTATGGACAACACATTGTTCAAACTCCAGTCCAGTAGGTTCAAGTAATAATCATCCACAAGGTCTGGTGCATCCAGAGTTCTATCTGTAGACTATAATCAACATGGATAAGTTAAAATATTAAGAAAAAGAAGGTAAATGGCCCAAGGACAATTGTTCTGAGATGGGCATATCCAGTGTACTAATAACGAAAGCCCCAAATACTATTCTGTTTGACTGGACTCCAAGGATATATTTAGAATGCAAAAGTAGGTAAATATCAATGGCTGGGAGTAAAGTTTCATTCATGAAAGGTATTTTTCAGTGCTGAAATAGTTTGTAAATATTTTTAAAAATTGGATTGGGGTGTGGTAGCAAATTCAACATTAAGTGAAAAAGTATAAGGAGACTGTAAACAATCCACCAAATGGACTATTATTGCATTAACAAACACAAGCCATTTTGTACAATCTAAAAGGGCTTAAGGGTTTGGGTTTCTTACACAAGTAAACATCAATGGAAGATCCGGTTCTCAAAGCATTATATATAATGGAATATGATAGTGACCCTTTTTCTGGCCTTCTTCGGCCGCCTTTCGCCCGGGAGGCTTCATGCTCGCACACATAAAGAAGAATGTCGACTTCAAAAGCTGCAACGTTGTCCTGCGGCAGAACAAAATTGGACAACCCAGTTCTGGAAATAGGATCTGCCTAAGATTTCCCCCAGTGGCAATCTGATCAGAGTTTTTGCATAACAGGGCCAGGTACTTTATGCGCCCTCTACTTTATAACCCATATAACATTTTCACCCCACCCCTAAACCTTGGAAAACCTTGTTTAAATGATCTAGAGAAGGATCCAGATTTGGTTGGGGACGTTAGAGAAAACGAAGGAATTGGCGGGAAATCTAGGGTTCTGATTGATGAAGAAGAGGAGAAAATTTTAGGGCAAGAACCTGCGTTGAGATTGGCGGCATTGAGATCTTCTTCAGGTGCCAAAAATATCGTAATTAGTGAGTCCCATACTACTTCGGGTGAGACCTCAGTCCACGCTCCACGGACTATTGCCGAAAGTGCTAGTAGTACGAGGATTTGTTTGGCTAATTAACTTCAAACCTTGGTCAGGCCCCAACAAGCCAACACACACCACAACACTAGAAGCAACAACAACATGTTTGATTATCGAAGAAGAGAAGATGACCGAAGGAATGATCGCAATGCAAGAGATGAAAGAAGAATAAGAGATGCTCCAAGTGACCATGAAGAAGATCGTCATCCTCAAAAGAAGTCAAGATACTCCAGTTATGGAAGTAATGTTGGAAATCAATCTGAATATATCCTTATTTAAGCCCCTACTATTTCCTCTCCTCTAGATTCATGGGATGGTTGGTTGGTTGATAGTGGCACTACTCATCATTTCTCTGGGTATAAGGAAGTTCTCTCTAATTTGGTAGAGAGAGAGTCAAATTTGAAAATTTTTCTTGGAGACAACTCCACTAATCCCATTAAAGGATTTGAGTCCTTCAAATTCCATTTGGAGTTTAGGGAATCTATTTTTCTCCATAATGTGATGTATGTGTCAGGATTGAAGAAGAATTTGGTATCAATACCTACTTTGGAGGACAAAGGGATGAGGGTTGGCTTCATCAAGACTCTACAAGGTTATTGGAAGACCTCTTCTAGAATTGGTCCATGATACTAATCATCTAAGTGAGTTTTGGCACCAAAGATTGGCCCATTTACATTATGATGCTCTTCCGAAATTGATTAAATTGGGAGTTTGGAATTCCTGATGTTCAAGTCCAACATGATGGAGTATTTCTAGGTTGTGCCAGTGGAAAGAAGACAAGGGTACCATTCCCCTCTAGAAAGAACAAGACAAATGATGTCATCCATCTCATTCATTCCAACTTATGTGGTATGATGCCCATACATTCTATTGGTGTCCATCTCTACTACATCACCTTCATTGATGACATTTTAAGAAATACATGGATATATTATTTGAAGCACAAGGATGAAGCTTTCAAAATGTTCAAGGAGTTCAAAGCTTTGGTTGAAACATGGAAGAAAATTAAATCTTTAGGTCCGATAATGATGGTGAGTACATTTCAAATGAGTTCATATATTTTTGGAAGAATGAAGGTATCAAGAAAGACACGATTGTGCCCTATATTCTTGAGCAAAATGGAGTAGTTGAAAGAAAGAACAAGTCAATTGTAGAAGTTTCTCATGGCATGCTCCACGATCAAAAGTTTCGAAAGTTATTTTGGGGAGAAGCAATGAATGTTGTCGTATATGTTCAAAATAGGGTGCCTCATCAAGAATTGGACAACAAGACCCTTGAAGAAGTGTTCACAGGCATCAAGCCTGATGTTGGTCATCTTTGTATCTTTGGTTGTCTTGTATATTTCCAGGCATTGGAGGAAAAAAGAAACAAACTCGAAGCCACGAGAAGAAAAGGTACATTTGTTCGATATTGTGAATATTCTAAAGCTTTTAGAATATATATTCCTAGTCAAAGGAAGGTTGAAATTAGCATGGATGTAACGTTTTATGAAGATGTTTCCCTTGGGAAAGAAAGGGACCTTCCTCTGCCTCCTCCTCTTGAGAAGAAGAATGATGATATGGATATTTTAGATGGTCCTTCCATGCTTGAATCTGAGAGAGACATTGTTGATGATCCCATAGAGCCAATGGATCCCTTAGACCCTCCTCCATGTGATCCTCCTACCAAGAAGAGGCCACTTTGGCTTCGTGACACATTACATGATGATGAGAGATGAGTTCTCATTCGAAGATCATTTAGAGAAAGCAAGAAGCCATGCAGGTACTTGGGATATGTTGCATCCATGAGCACTATGCTTCAATACGAACCTACCACCTTTGAAGAAGTCGTGAAAGAACAAGTTTGGAAGGAAGCTATGGTTGAAGAATATGAGTTTATTATGAAAAATGATGTATGCGATGTTATGTCAAGACTGAAGGGGAAATATGTGGTGACTTTATTCAAGATCAATCATGGAGTTGATGGTAGCATTGAAAAATATAAAGCAAGGTTCATGGCCCAAGGATTCACTCAAAAAGAGGGATAATATTATGATGACATATTTGCACCTATGGCTCAATATACAACCATTCGTTCAATAGTTTCTCTTGCCATAATTCAAGGATGGAGCCTACATCAGATGGACATAAAGACAACATTCCTCCATGGCATGTTATACGAAGAAGTGTACGTTGCGAAGCCATAGAGATTTGAAGTAGAGGATCAAAAATCACATGTCTATAGCTTGAAGAAGGCATTGTATGGCTTGAAGCAATCCCCTTGAGCATGGTATGCCCACAAAGATAGTTATTTGGTGAAGTTGGGATTTGCAAGAAGCAATGTTGATTCCAACCTCTATTTCGAGATAGTCCAAGGTATGTCGTTGATTTTGGTTTTATATGTTGACCATCTATTCTTGACAAGTAGTGAGCCCTTAATGATTGAGTGTAAGAGGGAGTTAGCCTCTAAATTTGAGATAAAAGACCTTGGTTTCATGAACTACTTTCTAGGCCTTGAGGTGTGGCAAAGGCCCGGTGAGATTTTCCTTTCATAAGGAAAATATGTCGTGAAGTTAATGGAGAAATTCGGAATGACAGATGCAAGTCCTTGCCAACACTGATAGAAATGAATTTCAAGAAGTTATGTGGAGAATTTGCAGGATCTGACGTAGCGAAGCCACTCGAGTATAGATAGTTGATTGGGGCTATGATGTTCTTAATGAACACTCGTGCATACATATGCTCTGTCGTGAACATGTTGATTCAATTCATGACTGAGCCTCTCCATGCACATTGGATTGTTTCTAAACACATTTTGAGATATTTGCATGGGATGATCACCCTTGGTATGAGATACACTACCAAAGATGTTTGACTTCATGGATATACTAATGTTGACTGGGCAGGAAATGTTGTCGAAAAGATTGAGAGTACCTCTAGATGTTGTTTTAGTCATGGATCTGCCATGATATCTTGAGTGAGCAGGAAGCAGAAGTCTGTAGCATTGAGTATTGTCAAGGCATAGTACATTTCCACTATCATGGCTAGTTGTGAAGCAGTTTGGTTGAGGAAGCTCTTTAGAGAGCTATTTGAGCAAATCCTAGACACTAAAACAATATATTGCAACAACAAGAGTGGGATATGTCTGGTAGATAATCTTGTATTTCATGACAAGCCCAAGCACATAGAGATTCGATATCATTACATTCAAGACATGGTACATAGAGGAGTCGTTAGACTCCATTATATGTCGACAAATGAGCAGATTGCAGATATGCTCACCAAGGCTTTTCTGAAAGGGAATTTCTTGGTCTTCAAATAGAAGCTTGGACTATTGGATGTGACCCTTTACGATAAGGGTATTCATTGATCAAGAACACTGAGCCGACTCTTCCCCCCTGTCTAAGATCCCAAGGTGAGGAATTGAGATGGAGGGCTCGTAGGGTTATGATATCTCTAGACAATAGGGTCGTAGATATTTCTCCTTTATCCAGTACCCATAGGGTTGGAGATGTTTCTCCCCTATCTTGGTCTTCGTAGAGTATACCCCATTTTTCATCATACCCATAAGTTGGGATTATCGGGATTACCACTCCCTGTGTAGCCAACAATTTGAGAGTGTACTTGGGGGTGTACAAACCAATTTGATTATGATGGAGGTGTTTTACCACATGACTCTTGAGGGTCATTGTTGGTAAGATTAGTGGGAAATAGGATGGGTTGATATGTTCTCCCCTATATCACCTATTGCTTGATTTGGGGTTGAAGATGTTTTGCTCCCCCATGAGATTCTGCATTGAGATGTGCTCCCTGATGTTGATTCAGGCTTATATGTGCTTCCTAATATTATTTTCAAATTAAGATGTGCTCTCCGACGTTATAGAGGGTGGTATTTAATGCTCCCAAATACTTCTTATTTAGGTTCGAGAATGTTACAACAGATAGAGTTGAGCAGAGATGGGACATGATATGACGACAAGATCCACAAGACATAATGTAGTTCGAATTTATCCCTAGATGAGAGGGAGTGTTAATTTGGTAGCTTAGTGACAAATTCCAACCATGGGGATCAATTCCTCTTTTCGAGAGGACTAATTTTGAATATTGAAGTGCTCAATTTGGACAAGGGAAAATCTACTTATGAAGAAAAGCCCACATATGGACATTTGGACAGATCATCCCTAACACGAAATGGTCACCCTTGGAAGCCTATAAATACAAGTGACCTCAAGCTCATTTTCCCCCCACCAAGAATCATCTTATTATATTCTTCATTGATTCGTTCACACAGGTATAAGGCTAGGTTGAGGAAAGAGGTTCGCACAGGTCTGAAAATATAGGGTCTAGAGCTCGCATGTGTTCTAAGGTTTTGGTTTTTGATCACAAGCTCATCAAAGGAAATTTTTTACTCTAACTACAGGCTAGCATGCTCAATGGTGTGGTTGGAAGGTCTCAACTTCATGCACAACTCTTCCTCTTCGCGGTTGGGCTCTAGGGCTAAATTTTGACATATGACCGAAGTTGACTACAGGTAAGAAAAATTTTCTCCGATATATATTGATGCTATAAACATATTTCTGAATGTTGTTGGGTTAATGTTGTTGGATGATTTTTTATTGGGATCATTGTACTCTCTATTGAACATTTTATGACAATCTAATAGAAGAATATTTTTCAAAGGGTTTTCCCGCTTGTGGGGTTTTCCCTTGGCCTTTGACCAAATTTGGTGTCTCTTGTTGATTGTCTCCTTTGTCATTGCATTTATTGTTCTATCTTCAGTTACTATTGATGATTGCAAATATTAATTTTTATTGAAAGATTGCTAATTGAAGAATTGAGTTAGGCTAAAGCAATTAAAACAACATAGAACAATGCAAAAGTTAGCAATGACATGTTATGAAGTATATATTGCAAGTCATCACACTCTCCAAATTGGTTTAATTGGTTCATTTCTCTCAACTTGTTAATGCTTTAATGTGAAGAACTAAAATAAACCCAAATTTGTGAGCATTACACCTCCATATAACTAAACAACTACAAATTTATGTTTGTGCAACATTGTCATAACCCATTTTCAATTAATTTTTAAATTTAAATAGCAAAATTTTTTCCATTATCATATTGAAAAGTGTACATAAGCATAATCACCATTATGAGAAATGAAGAAAGCAAGCTCTGTGATAAGCTAGCAATGAAGGTCTTCCTAGTTTTTTTTGCCTTAATCTCTATACTTTCATACATTATACTATTAATCGCAATTTTAAAAATCCAAAATTTTAATTAAAAAACAATATCACTTGCATAAAACAATATATTTGCTTGTACAGAATGGCTCATTTTTTTTTTTGGGAAATTCAAATTTCAATTATCAAAATTTATATGTATTTAGCTTTTTTTAAAAATAAAACAAAAAAATAACATTAGTCAAGTCTAAATCCGTTTCTATATATAAAATTAATTTTAATAAAAATATTTTATTTTTATAAAATTAAAATACAACATCTAATTAAAATAAATATAATGTATAATTAAAATACATAAAATAAATTCATTTTATCCAATATTTCTTAATTATTTATTGATTTTTTTCCAAATCTAAATAATAATATTATTTTAATATATGATATTTTAAAATTTATACCATCATTGAAATTAAATTATAATAAGAATATTGATAATGTAACGCCCTACGTTCTTGGGCACGGGCGCACGCTCCCTCCGTCCTGAAAAATCAACTAAGTATGCGAAGGTTCATCGTGTGTGCGCGCGAGTATTGGTGAGCTTGTGGAATATATATACGATGGGCGACCGCATATGAGAACGCACCCGCACTTGGGCAAGCCGACGTTGGAGGCAAGCTAAACGTGGGCGTTCGTGTTAATAATTGGAAGGTCGGCCGAGGATGGATTTGCGACCTCACTAGCATATATATTGAATGGACTGCGATTCATTTCAAACTATCGAACACATTCACTTCTACGCATAAGAAGAGGAGAACTGCGCAAGGGGTAAAAGGACTACGCACATCTCATGCGCAGGTTATCTGGAGTGCGGATTTGGAGTCTTTATGCCGGTTGAAGTGTAGGCAAGCGTGCCGAGGTTCGGGTTATATGTGCAGGACTTGGTAAGAAGGTCGAGTGGCTCGGGTGAGCACTTCTTCTTGTGCAAGGGTGCACATGGTTGTAAAGCAGGTTGCTTCTATTGTAAAATTCGGTTAAGTGTGAGATTTGGTTCGGCCAAGACACACTGTTGTATTGTAAACTGATATTCTCAATAAAATTGTCGGGCAGACTCACATTACGGGGAGTTGCCCCTCCCCTTTATACTTGTTTGCAATTGTTGACGTCCTCGGTTTAATTGCATGATTGTAATGAATGAGTATGGGCTTCATTAAGTATAAAGGATAAATTCTTTTACTTGGTTGCGAAACACAAACTAAGTATGTTAATGTGAAAGTAGGCGTAGTCCACGAATGTTAGTATTGGTGAAAAGAAAGCGTTCGGTGGTGCCACACCTCGCTACAAGCGGTTGGAAGATCACCGCAGGTGTAGGGGCATGACAGTTGGTATCAGAGCTCGGTCGGAGCTGGTGACAGGTTTGAAGCTGATAAGCTGGGTTGCTCATGACAGTGGACAACAAGGCATGGCAAGTTTGGGTGAAGGTGAAAGGAAACTCTTGCTTACCTTGGACAGGTTGAAGAGGTTGAAGGAAGAGAGACCCCGAATCCGTGAAGAGCTTGAATCCTTGGAAAGGAATGTTGAGGAAGAGCTTCTTCAACTCGGTTGGGCAATGAAGCAAGATGAAGCTGCCTATTGTGCCAACAAGGAAGAGGAAGCTGTGATAGTTGAAGATGTTGCAAACATGAACATGATGGAGGATGAACTTGAGGATGATCAGGTTGAACCAGGATCGTGCAGTTTGCCAACATGGTTGAATGAGGGGGAGCCTCATGATGATGAACAGGGATTGTCAGTTGTTGGAAAGCTTGTTGGGGTTACTTGTGACCTTGTGATGGAAGGTGCAAGGACCCGGGACAAGGGTGGAACTTGATGATCGTTGTGGAGGATTGGGTCATGCTTTAGCCACATGGAGAATTGGCTAAGTGCCCGGCATGACTCATGGACAAATTGAGGAGGGCACACACTTGTGATGTTTTGGGTGGACTTCTCATGGCCGAGACCAAGAGCAAGTCTTGATGGACACTTTGGTGGAGGAGCTATGATGAAGAGACTCATGACATGATGATGATGAGATGGTTGAGTGACCGAGTTCACTAAACCGAAGATTGAAGACTTGGATGAAGGTGACCAATTGTTGTGATGAGTCTACTTAGTTGGACTACATGGGCAACTTAGTCATGGACATCAGGTTGGAGGCATGAAGACATGAAGCATGGCAGACCTATGCAGGGACATTGTGTGGAAGCACTTGTAGAGGTGTCATTATGGACATCCAAGGAGGAGTGCCAAGGCAAGAATGTTGTGCAGATGGATTTGCTAATGTGACATGGAGATGTTTTGCTTATGAGCCGATGGAGAGGTTGTACACTCTTGTACAACAAGGCCATGGACTTGGATGGAGTTGTGAGCAGCTATGGAGCATTCCTACTACATGGGCAGCTGAGGCATCTTGTATGCTTGCTGAGGTGTTGGTTGGGAATGGTTTATGGAGCTCATGATGACATGAGATTGTTGTGACTTTTAAGGACTTCATATGGTGAACTTGGAGGATCTAATGCATTGAGGAGCCGAGGTCAGGAGACTTTGATGCAGTATGGGATGCATACTTCCAAAGTACATGTATGGGCATGGCTTGGAAGGGTGACTTGATGTGGAGGATCGATATGAGGCACTTTGAGGTGATGGAGTTACAACGATGATGATGATGATGCTTTGGTGATACACTTGAGCATGGGTTGAGTCGAGACTCAACTACTTTCTACACATGGGAGATGATTTGATCGAGGACCATGGGCAGCACATGGATAGATGAGACAAGTGCATACTTGTTTCTATGGAGACTTGAGGATGGCACATTGCAGATGATGGAAAGCGCTTCATGGACCTGAATGGGGCACATCGAGAGTTGATTTGATGAGATGATCTCTTCATATGGAGGAGACACACACATGGACAACATGTTGCAGATGAGATGGATGGAGTTTCCATGGACCTGAGCATGGATTATGGAGATACATACTTTGGTATGGTGAGCTTGGTGGCAGTGGTCACTAGGCCGAGACATAGTGGAGAAAGAGTCTCTACATATGTTGAAGGGATGTTTGCCTTGTATAAAAAGGTCGACATCGTGGATGAATGATGATCTTGGTGGAGAGCTACCGAGATGGTATGTTGTCGAGGACGACAACGATTTCCAGTGGGGGAGAATGTAACGCCCTGCATTCTTGGGCACGGGCGCGCGCTCCCTCTGTCCTGAAAAATCAACTAAGTATGCGAAGGTTCATCATGTGTGCGCGCGAGTATTGGTGAGCTTGTGGAATATATATACGATGGGCGACCGCATATGAGAACGCACCCGCACTTGGGCGAGCCGACGTTGGAGGCAAGATAAACGTGGGCGTTCGTGTTAATAATTGGAAGGTCGGCCGAGGATGGATTTGTGACCTCACTAGCATATATATTGAATGGACTGCGATTCATTTCAAACTATCGAACACATTCACTTCTACGCATAAGAAGAGGAGAACTGCGCAAGGGTAAAAGGACTACGCACATCTCATGCGCAGGTTATCTGGAGTGCGGATTTGGAGTCTTTATGCTGGTTGAAGTGCAGGCAAGCGTGCCGAGGTTCGGGTTATATGTGTAGGACTTGGTAAGAAGGTCGAGTGGCTCGGGTGAGCACTTCTTCTTGTGCAAGGGTGCACATGGTTGTAAAGTAGGTTGCTTCTATTGTAAAATTCGGTTAAGTGTGAGATTTGGTTCGGCCAAGACACACTGTTGTATTGTAAACTGATATTCTCAATAAAATTGTCGGGCAGACTCACATTACGGGGAGTTGCCCCTCCCCTTTATACTTGTTTGCAATTGTTGACGTCCTCGGTTTAATTGCATGATGATAATGAATGAGTATGGGCTTCATTAAGTATAAAGGATAAATGCTTTTACTTGGTTGTGAAACACAAACTAAGTATGTTAATGTGAAAGTAGGCGTAGTCCACGAATGTTAGTATTGGTGAAAAGAAAGCGTTCGGTGGTGTCGCACCTCACTACAAGCGGTTGGAAGATCACCGCAGGTGTAGGGGCGTGACAGATAACTTAATTAATTTTCTAAATTTATAACATTTATAATATTATTAATGAATTGAAAAATACTATTTTTTTTTCTTTTTAATAAATTGAAAAATATATATATGTGTTGGTAGTCGACATTGTTACCACTTTTATATACTACAAAATTTATTTGTGTTTCTCACTTTTTTTTGGAAATAATATAAAAAATAACTTTCCTATATCATTTTCTTCTATTATTTTGTATATATTACTATTTTTATTTATTTAATCTAAATAAAATCAAAAACATATTAAAATAAAAAGAAAAAATTTAATTAAAATAAATATAATGTATAATTAAAATATATAGAACAAATATGTTTATTAATATTTCTTAATTATTTATTATTTTTTCTAAACCTAAATAATAATACCATTATAATATATCATATTTTAAAATTTATACAATCAATAAATTAAGTTTTATTAAAGATATTGATAATTAATTAATTTTCTAAATTTATAACATTATTAATCAATTAAAAATATGTATTTTTTCACTTCACATATGATATATAATTATGAAACAATTGAAGACAAAAACATGAATAATAAGTCACATACAAATGTTGATGAAAAAGTAGATTACATTTATTGATCATCGATTATAATGCATAGAATTTTGGAAACATCTATAAATTTCTTGGAGCAAATGGTAAAACTCTCTTTTCCAAAATTCACCATATCTAGGAACATCATCTTTTTCTTGTTGTAACTCTTTTAAAAGTATTTTTGTGCTCGTAGTGGACATTGTTACTACTCCTACATTTGCATTTACTCTTTTGATTGTTTCAAGGTTTTCTAAAATTTTTGAACATCCATATAATCTTATACTACAAATTTTTTTGAGATTCCAATAAGTTTTTGGCAAGATCATTAATGCTTCACAAAGCATCAATGTAAACTTTTCAAGTTTGGGCATTTCACCTTCTTGTATCATGGGAAACTCTTCTAATTATTCTAATTCAACCATTTAAAATGTCTTCAACATAGGAAATGCCCCGATCTCGCCAAACTCAGGAATTCTTTTTAACTTGGGACATCATACCCTATCTAATTTCATTAACCCTCTAATATTTTGTAAATGTGGAAGTTCTTCCAACATATAACACTCCCATAATTGAAGAGGATTTAAATTTTGAAATTGATAAAATTTATTTTCCATTTTAACTATGTGAGAGCTCTCTAATGATAACTTCTTCAACATTGACATATTAGTAATATCTTCTGGTAAAAAAGTTGTGAACGTGATCTTCACTTCCAATGTTTCCATCTGAAGCATCCTCCCTAAAATGCCCTCCAAAAATGCTTCTCCATTGTTCTCTAAGTCTAAATATTTTAGTTGTATTAAATTCCCCAAGTCATTAATAGAAGCATCTTTTTGACATCTTTTTAAATCTCAACAGCTCCACGCACTAGTAGAAACCGAGAGGGATTGTAAAGAAGTGATTTGTGATATGACATGCGATATTCCATGCGGTAGACATTACAAATCATCACACTATGCAAGGTATTAATACTTCAATGCTCTCAACTTATGAATGCCCAATGGTAATTTTGTAATTCCATACCCACAAAGATCAAGAACTTGGAGATTTACAAGTTTGGAGACAGATGCTGGTGACCTTTTTATTGGCACACACTCTAATCCTAGGCATGAAAGTTGTTTCAAACACTCGATAATCTCGTGCAATGGTTGGATGGACGTGCGACTCAAATAAAAAACCTTGAGAGGGATCATGCTCCCAATCACCCTTCTTGGAATTTTTCTTAAATTGTTGTTTCCATCCAACAATAATGTGCAAATTTCTGGAGCTTTGAAAGACTATGGAATAAAATTCAACCAGTTTCCAGTCAAAAAAATCCAAGTGCATTTTACACATTCATTTGCATCCAACGATGGCAAACCCTTACCTATGCCACAATAGAAGTTCTCTTTCTTCTCAGCAATTTGTATTCCCCAACTATGCACGATATCGTGCATCGCACACACCAATCAATATATCTCAGTGTTGGTTCAATCAAGAAATTGTCGACTAAATTATTGAGGTCGATTCTTCCAATTTCGATTTGGTCATGGCCATCCTGATCTTGTAGCAACCCTTCTCCCAAACCGAAGAAAATAATGTTGTCTACAAAAGTAATTTCGTCTTGTGGGAATGCAACAGTCAAGTACATAAAGCATAATTCAAGATTAATGTTGTAGTTGGCCAATGCATTGTAACTCAACTTGAGGCAATCATAAATACCTTGAAGGTATTTGTTTTTGGTGTTTGACAACCTATGGATTGCCAAGTTCCATTCTTGTGCATCGTTGATGTCTGCCATTGCCCTCCCTATTGCTTTGATTGCCAAGGGAAGCCCTCCACATTTTGTAAAAACAACCCTCCCCTTTCCTTCGTCTATGTTTGCTGGCAGATTTCTATTTTTATGTGGAAAATCATGATAAACAAACAACTGCCAACTATCATTCTCAATCAAATCACCTAATATAATCAATGTGGATTTATCTACATTTACTCCCATCTCTAGCAGTGTTTTCTGGTTCCTTGAACTCACAAAATTTTGGAGGTGGAATGGTCGGTTAGCCGAAGTAGACCCAATTCCTCTAGTAATCTACCACCATCCTACCATACATCATCCAAGAACAACAAAATCTTTTTCCCCTGCATACTCTCATGCAACCATATTTTTATGGCTTCTTCATTCATATTTTGATTTGGATTTATGTTTACCTGCAAGGCTATTTGGGAAGAGAGTTGATTCCTAAGATTTGTGAAAGATGGAGACTGTGAAATAGTCAGCCAAAGAAATAATCAATTGGAAAATAAATCCCTCGCCTTTTTGCTATTGAAGACGGTCTTTAGGAGGAGTGTTCTACCATAACCATCATTGCCAAGCATGCCAATGCACTAAAAGGAAGACCGAGCCTCTGCCTCGATCACTGACTTCTCTAGTGCTGCAAAACATTGTGTTTCCCCACGATAAGGGGTTCGTTGATAAAGAAACATCTTGAAGCATCAAGGTGGGTGGGTGTGGTAGAAGTAGAGGATGAAACTAGAAAGGTGCAAAACTTGTCGATTCTTGAAAGTCTCCTCAGTTTATACCATGCTAATTAAAGGAACTGATTGGATATGCTTTTTGATTTCTGAAATCAAACGAGTAATCCTTCTACTCATTTTATAATGAGAAACCATGTGACACTTTGGTATCGTACTGCATTGATGCGCTATTGTTGATGATGGTCAAAGAATCCCATCCGACTCCTTAAGCCATATATTAACAACCGCAGGTCTCATCTTATTGTTGCTTTGGGGAATGTGAATTTTCTTCCTATTTAATTCCAGGTGGTAGTGATGGATCTCGTTTAATTTCGGCTCAATTTCCATTACCAGGTGCTTCAGATTGGCCAATTCTTTCTTGGAACGGAGAGACATGTTAATGTTGTTAACTAATCCTTCAGGATTGTTATTCTATAATATGTAATTATTTTTACATTCCATTTTTATAGTTAATAAGTTACCGAGACACAATTGTCTCATACCTAGGTTTCATATGCATAAACAAGTAATTTTATGACTAATATGATTCTATTTCATTGTGGAGTGTATTCAGGCTTGTACAGTGGTATCAGAGCCTAATTGAGTTGTTTCTAAACTCCATGTATTTGAAGTCAGTGGCGTAATGATGACACAAAGCATGAAGTCTGTGAGGACAGATGAGTGCAATAGAAGGTTAGCCCAGTGGGTTGCTCAAAATATTGACTCTTTGTAAGTTTTATATATTTGTGTCATAATGAAAGATGATTGGAGAAATTCAGTGGTATAAAGTTTTCTTTTACATATTCTTGGAAGTTAAAATACATGTTGGAGTTTTGAGTACTTGCTGTTCTCAATAAAAATTTCCAAGACTGTGTCGAATGCCAATCACTGGACTAGTTGCTAAATGTCGTAGTTCCATGCATCCAAGGGCTGTTTTTTGTTTTAATTTTGTGAAGCTTTATTTGCATTTACCATAGTAATTATGAGTTTAATGACAGTAAAATTTTTGAACGATAGTATTCTTATTTATAGGAGTTTAATGACAGTAAAATTTTTTAAGGATAGTATTTACATTTACAGGAGAAAAACAACATTTAATTACAATAAAATAAATTTTTGAAGGATGCTTAAAATGAAGGGTATATATTTTTGGTGGTTTGAATTAAATTTTTAATTGAAGAGTGGTCAATTTTCTAGTGATTTGAAATACTTATTTTTTTAAGAGGCCATTGGTAAAATAAAGTATTTGGAGGCTAATAAAATTTGAACCTAACTATTTACTAGGCTAGTTTTGAGACTTACCATTAAACCACAAAGCCAAATTTGTTTGAAACAAGAGGAGAAACAAATTTATATCTTTTCAGAGGTAATGCATCTATTTTGAATTTGAAAGGATTTGAAGAATATTTGGTTGCATAACAATTACGACTTCAATAGTTTCCATAGTTGGAGTTGTTCTTAATGGAAACGAAAATTATCGAGAGTGGTTTAGAAAGCTTAATAGTGCCCTTGTTTTTAAATATTTGTGGGAAGTTTTTCAAGGCAAGAAGGATAGTGATGGAAAAGAAATTACATTGGAGCTTCCTGATAACGAGAAATAGTGTGCAATTTGGTAGGCTAATCACAGCAAGGCATATGCATTAATAACTCCATTAGTGATAGAAGAGGTAAGTCGGTATATAATTTCATGTGATACTGCATTCGAAGCTTTAAAGAAGTTAAAAGAATTGTATGATTCACACTCAGAACTCGAAATTATTCAGTTGTTTTTGAAGTTGTTCAATTTGTAGATGAAAGATAATGATCCATTGAAGAGTGCTTCTGAAATAAAATCCATTTTTCATGATATAAAAGCCACTGTAATTGAAGTAGATTTACAACTTACAACTTTTATAAAATTCCTTCACACTGTCTATTCACACTATTTGAAATCTCTCCAAGCTAGTGGGTAGTCAAAAGACATTACATTTGATAAACTTGTAAACAAAATAGCCGAGAGAGAAAAGGCCTTTGGGAAGAAAGAAGCCCCATCTAACTCAAATGTAGAAATTTTGTGCCTTGCACAAAAGGATCAAAAGTCTCATGTTGAAACTTCTAGAGGTGATAAAAGTAGTAGAGGTCATGGTAGAAGAAATTATAGAGGCAGGGGGGGTAATCAATTAGGGAGATAGACAAAAAAATATAGACAATAAAGAAATTTTAATGATAAAATAACTATCAAATGTTTTAGATGTGGTAAAATTGGTCATATGACTGCTAACTGTAAAATCCCTTGGGAGAAAGTCAGTGAAAGGAGAGAACAGTTAAATGAAAAGAAAGATCAACCACCACCAAATAAGGGAAAATTATCAAAGTCTGCACATTACATTGTTTCTCACTGTAATTTTAATATTAATGATGTTTTCAACACTACATTTTCTTCATGGCGAGATAGTTGGATTTTGGATTCAGGAGCCACTTTTCATATGACATTTAGGCGAGATATTTTTGAAACTTTCAGTGATGATATTGATGGTGTTATTTACTTTGTTGACAAGTCTCAAATTAAACCATCTGGAATTGGGTCTATTCATTTGAAGATACTGAATCTTGGAGATTATGTTCTATAGGATGTACTTTATATTCCACAGTTTTAGTGAAATTTGATGTCTCTTATCCATATTTGAAAACTAGCGCATTCTATTCATGTATTTGATGGAATCATGAAGATAAGAAGAGCATCTGATCATGTAGTTATTATGACTGATGTGGAAGAAGGTACACTTTTAGAATTAAATGGTACTTAATCTACTAATTCTCTTGAATATTCTGCTCTTTTGGCACATCATAGTGATATCCTCTCTCCTAGCTTGTTGTGGCATGCTCGATTTGGTCACATAAATTATGGCAGCTTCAGAATTATGAAAAAAAAAATGTATTAAAGGTCTTCCTACAGTTCCAAGAAATATTACACCTTGTGATGCTTGTATTTTGGGAGAACATTGTAAACAACCTTTTCATAGTTCTTCTTTCAAATCTTCACGAAAATTAGTTCTTATACATTTAGATTTATGTAGACCGATGCCTGTTGCAACTACAAATGGAAATAAATATGTGTTGACATTTATTGATGATTACTCGAGAATGTGTTGGGTGTATTTGTTGAAAGATAAGTCACAAGTGTTTTAAGATTTTAAAACTTTTCATTTGATGATTAAAAATGAAACTCAACAGAATATAGGAATTCTCAGAACTGATAATGGTGGCGAGTATACTTCTAATTCTTTTGAACATTATTTAAAGGACAACGGAATCAAGCATCATACTACCATACCTTATAATCCACAACAAAATGACATTGCAGAACGTATAAATAGAATTTTGTTTAATATGGTTAGATCTATGATGTTCTTTAAGAATGTTAAGTTGATGTTTTGGGTAGAAGCAGTGCTTCGTGTAGCTTATATTTGCAATCATTGTCCTTCTTATGTCATCAATAATGAATCTCCTTATGAAATTTGGTATAATCATCTGCCTTATGTTCAACATTTTAGATTCTTTGGTTCTCTATGTTATTCACTAATTCCTAAACATCAGCACAACAAGTTGGGCGTTAGGAGCCGCAAATATATTTTCTTGGGATATTCTACTACTTCCAAAGCTTATAGGTTGTATGATGAGGAGAAAAAGAAATTTATTCTTTCTAGATATGTTAATTTTCTTGAATTTCACATAGATAATTCCACCATTGATAGACAACTAGCTCATTTGGAGAAATTTGCATATAAGAAGTTCTATTTTGAATCTGATAATGATGTTCCACACACAGAAGGGGGGGTTCCCATTCCGGATCAGTCTTTTGTTCTTCCATATTTGATTCATGAGAATATTATTGCTGTAGAAAATTTGGATGATAGTAATGTTTCTGCATGACCAGAAATTTCTCTTGAAGAGCATGTTCTTGAGCCTATTTTTCAAGATGAGCAACCATCACAACCACTTCAACAACATTTACAAAGATCCACATGTGCTCAGCGATTTCCAAGCAAGTATGATGATTTTAAATAAGAAGTTCTTCTAAAGGTGATGTTACTTCGAGTTTAGGTAACATTTCTCATGATTGCAGATTCAATCATTGTACAATTAGCGAACCTAGTTGTTTTGAAGAAGCTGCTAATTGTGATGAATGGAATGATGCAATGAAAAAGAAATATGATGCACTTATTAAGAATGGACCTTGGAGGTTAGTGGATCCTCCTACAGTTGTTGGTTGCAAATGGGTGTATAAGATCAAATACAAAGTATATGGTTCGCTTGATAAATACAAGGCAAGTCTTGTAGAAAAAGGCTACACTCAGAAGGAAGGTGTTGTCTACAAAGACACATTTTCTCCTATAGCAAAATGGGGCACAATTAGAACTTTGTTTTCTCTTGCAACTTAGAATAGCTGGAAGATACACCATATGGATGTTAAAACTAATTTTTTGAATGGTGATTTGAAGGAGGATGTTTATATGTTTCAACCTGAAGGTTCTGTTGTTAAAGGCAAAGAGCAAAAGCTATGAATGTTGGTTAAGGCTTTGTATGGACTGAAACAAGCATCTCATGCATGGTATGAAAAACTAAGTGAACACCTTCTCAAGTTGAATTATAAGTTATTTGATGTGGATGATGCAACTCTTTTTGTTAAGAAAATTGGAAAGACCATTGTCTATTTGGTTGTGTATGTAGATGATTTGATGATCACATGAAATAATGATGACTATATAGCGTCTGTTAAAGAGAATTATTGAAAGTTTTTGACATCACAGATTTGGGTTTATTACATTATTATTTAGGGATTAAAGTTGATCAGAAACCCAAATATATTTTCATTTATGAAAAAACGTATATTGGACAAATTTGGGATGCAGGATTGTAATCTTGTTGCTACTCCTATGGAGTAGAATTTGAAGCTTACTTCCACTAAAGGAAATATGTTTGAAGATCCAAAAAAGTACATGCAACTTGTTGGAAGTTTGAATTTTCTAACTACTACTTGACGTGACGTAGCTTTTGTTATAGGGATACTTTCCAGGTTTATGCATCATCCATGTGAAGGTCATTGGAATGCAACAAAGTGACAAGTATTTGAAAGGCACTCAAACATATGGCATAAAATATTCCAAAGTTGCATATTTCCATCCCCTGTAGTTGCAAATCTTTTTATGGAAGATTTTGAATCTAAAGCTCTAAACTCAGCCCGCCTTCTGCCCAAGCTTTGGAAAAGATACGTAGATGACACTAATGTCATCTGGTCTCACGACCAAGAGGAGTTGGATCTCTTCTTCGACCATCTCAATAGTTAATCCTCGGCCATTAAGTTCATTAAGGAACAAGAATTCAATGGTTGCCTCCCTTTCCTTGATATTCTTATCTCTAAGAATAAGGATGGTTCCCTCTCCCACCGAGTATTTCGTAAGAAAACTCATATGGAGCAGTATCTTCAAGCTAGTTCCCACCATTTCCCAACCTAGAAGTTGGGGGTTCTCAACACCCTTGTGACTCGGGCCTTAAGGATCTCTGATGAAAAGAGCTTCGAGGAGGAGAAATCCCATCTCCTTAATGTCTTTGTGGAGAACGGTTACAGCAGACACTTGGGACAAAAGGCTTTCCTCAAAGATGCTAAGAATTTGTTAACCAAAAGAGGACCTAAAGAATGGATTCCTGGTGTACATCTTTTGTTTGTTCAAGGGACCACGGACAAGATTGTGAGGATTCTTAAGAAGCATAATGTCCCCAAAACATTTAGACCTCTTAACACCATTTGTAAGTCCCTCAGGTCTGTGAAGGATCCTATTGACCCCAAGGACATGAACGGGGTTTATATTATTCCCTATTCATGTGGGACCCCCTATATTGGTGAGACTGGTCGCTCCATTAATCAAAGGATTAGTGAGCACACAACTGACCTTAAGCATATGAGAACCAAGTCTTCCGCTTTAGCAGAGCATGTGGAGAAAACCAATCATCATGTCTGCATTGAGGAAGCTAGTGTGATTGCTAGAGTGTCACAATTCCATCATCGGAAGTTTAGGGAAGCCCTTGAGATTGAAAAAAGGCCGAACAATCTCAATAGAGAGGATGGCTGGAAGATCAGTAGTTGCTGGGTCCCAGCCCTCTCCTCCTAGTAGTTCTCTTCCTTTTCTCCCCCTCCCTTCAATAAGCTTTTAATTAATTTTTAATATGGTAATATTTTTCTAACACTTGAATTCTCTAGTATTTTATTCATTTAAAAACTCTTTGACGATTAATTTAAACTTAATTTATTTTATAATTAATTGATAAAATTAAATTAAAATTAATCTATTTTATAATTAATTAATATACTATTTGAATTCATTATTAATTCATTTCTAATATTGTAATATTTAAAAAAATAAAAAATAAAAAATAAAAAAAAAATCTTTGACTATGAATATAAAATTAATTGTATTTTAATTTATAAAAAGTTATTAAATTATTTTTTTCTAACATTTAAAAAACTCTTTGATGATTAATTTGAACGTAATTTATTTTATAATGAATTTATGAAATTAATTTAAATTAATCTATTTTATAATTATTTAAAACTAATATACTATTTAAATAGATTATTAATTAATTTCTAATAATTTTCTAACACTTATAATTCTAAAAACTCTTTGACTATGAATATATAATTAATTTTATTTTAATTCCTCTAACTTATATTTTAGTTAAAATATAATTAACTATTACTATATTTTTATAACTAACTAATATTTATATAAGAACTTGGATATCTAACAATTTTAAATTAATGTATTTTTACTTATTCAAGTTAATTTATTTTAATATATATTTATATATGTCCCTTTAACTTATATTAAAATTTAATTAACTATTTATAGATCACTCTATTTTAATATTTTTGAAAATAATCTAATTTATGATAATATATTAATTTTAATATATATTTATAATGGTCCACTTACATTTATAACCGTATTAACTTATTTAAATAAATAAAGTTTTTACCCCTTATCAAAGTCAAACTAGCCGTTTCCCGGTCAAATCTAGCTGTTGTCATTTTAGCCGTTACCTTGTCTGGAAAATTGGGTCATGGGATATTCTGCCCTGTCTATTTAATGTGCAAAGCGAGATTTGCTCATTCAACTTGTCCTGACGATGAACCACACTGGTTGGTTTGAAACGCGTCGACAAAAGTATCTCTATGTAATTTTCGCCGAAAAATCTTCAAAAAACTTAAATATAAATAATATTATTAAAAATTTATATATAGATTTTAAATAATTAAATAAAACAAATTACAAACTCAAACACATTACAAACTCAAGAGCACATATACATAAAAATATTTAATATTAAAATTTAATTTATTAAAAAAAATTATAAATTATTTCGTACACAATATCAAAATTCATTAAAACATAAATACAACTTTTTAGAATTTCATTACTTCGAAGTACAAATATAATATAAATTGGAGTTAATTCAACTATATATTATTCATTACGATTCATTCTCTGTGAGTGTTAGAACCATAAAATTGCAAATGTCAATTACAAAACGTATATGTTTTAAAGGTCATAAGTTCTTTAACAAAAATCCCACGCATGTTTCAAAGTGTAAAGTGTCTTTCCCGTTATATACTATATCATTATAAGATTATTCTATATATAAGAGGTTGGTAATAAATATATTTGAAGGTTTATGGTTGAAAATTTATAATAATGGAAGCATGATGCGATATATTTACGTCCTAAGGTATTTCTTTCTGAATTTTTTATTTTTTTTGTCTTACGTGTTTTATTATGATCCGTTTGATTTGATGTTAGACAATTAAAGTGTTTGTCACTGTTAATAAAAAATCTCTTTATAATTGAAACAATAACCATCGAAACTTAATCTTTTTCGGTTGCTTATCGTAACATGAGAGGGCTTGGTGTGTAGGAAATGTCTCTTTCGACACCTCCACCATGGTATTCCACGGACCGAGATTCTACACCTTCACCATGGTATTCCACAGAACGAGATTCTACCAGCAAGGTGAAACAAAACTTTTATGAGGGTTGTCTAGTAAGTTATTTCAGACTCCCGAGTTAGATTTTTTAGGATTCAAATGCCTGAGAGGTGTTGATAAGGGGCTCAGGGCATTGGGGATTCAACATGCAAGATTTGGTAATAAATGGGTTAGGCTCCGAGCTGTAATGTCTCTAATGAAAATTCCTTCTTCTCTGTCGTCCAGCAAGGGGATTTGCAAAGGGTGGAGGTTTCTCTCTTGAAAGGAAACTATGCCAACTTTGTATTTTTGTTGTTTGTGACTGAACAGGCAAGGTTCACACTGCCTCAAGATTTTAAAAAATCTGCCCTTGTTTGTATGTTTTTTCCCTTACACAAATCCACCCTTGTTTGTATGTTTTTTCCCTTACAAACGACAAGGGAGCATGCCACTACACCTTGCAAACACAAACAATTTCCTTTCAAACACAAACAATTTGTTGTAATGAGTGGGTCACTCGTCACAATTAGTTCTGAGACTAAAAATGTAAAAGGGTAAATATAGAACTATGTGTATGATGTTTTTATTGGTGGTTGCCCAAGTATAGAGACAAATAACTCAAACCAAGAATTTGATCTCCAAGAATGCAAACTCGGCCCCTTCAGAAAATGGCTACCAGCTTTGATGAATTTGGTCCTCAAAATAGTTTTGGAAGTGATGAAAAAATCATCTTCCAATCCAAATATTTCGACCTTCCAATAAGCCACAAGAATTTCTGCTATTCAATCCCAAATATCAGGTTGTACACAGTGATCTAGAATATGGGTGTAACCCTCTCAAATAACTCAGCCTCAATCTGAATTTAGTAGAGAATGATTCATCCCTCCTTAGATGAATCACAAACTCAATAGGGATTTTCTAAATAATTTATCTATCCTTAGGAAACTCGAGTCTCTGATGTTTGGCTTCTAACTAATATAACCTTGAGGATATGATATCAATATTAAGTAAGACGACCACTAGATGAGGAGTACCACTTCAGAAATCAACGTCCTAAAATGGATGATTTGACTTGTTACAAGTGGCCCAATCAAGATCTACAACTCAGATCACTCTATATTGCAAGAATTTGGCAACAAAGTCATTGCAGTGGTTGTGGGTCTTGAGAATGAGAAATTTCGGAGGATAAGTGAAAGCCCAATTGCAGGCTAAGCATGGGTAACTCAAAGGATTACTCCTTACTACCGTTAAAACTTAATAATTCTGATCATTGTAGGGAATGAGGTCCTTACAAATAGTGATGGGTCGTTAGACTCTACTATGCTATGCATCGATGGTGGGAGGGTGTTGTCTTTATTGCTAACTGTGGTGCAACAATTTTCTTGTATTCAACAACTTGTTGTGTACTCTAATCATGATCCATCTCCAGTTAATATTAGTGTAGTTATTGGCTTAAGTGGGAAACTTCCTTCTGCCAAGAACTTACAGAACAAGTTGTGAGAGTCTTAGGAGGTTGTAAAGCATGGACAAATGATGCCTATTTTTATACGTCATGATAAATTGGATGATGTTGTCATTTACAAATGTGGAGAAATATCTGTTCGAGTTTTTCATTCTACAATTTCTGAAGAAATGGAGGATGCTTTTTTAATGGTTGTCAGTAACCCTAGAACTTGAGGGAAAATTCTCTTAATTACAAAACCTATTTGCATAAAATTCTGGAGCAAAATTTTAACATTAACATGGTACCTGTAGTTGATCTGAGGCAACGCAGGAGTTTTGGATAATATTAACAACTTGAGTTTTGCAAAGTATTCATATTAATGGTTGTCTTCTAGCCCTATGAGCATTATTATGGTTTGTAAAGAACATATTGACATAAATTATGACTTGATTAGACGGCCTAGTTGTGTGCATGGATACATTTCAGCATGTGAGTGAGCTTGTCTTGCTCACCATGCATTGGTTGATTTGAGCTACCTGAATGAGATCTATGTGGCAAAGGGTTATATGCATGACATGAATGGTTTATTAGTTACTATATGGATGACAAATGTGCAGTTTTATATGGTCAATTGATGCCCTTGATGATGATATGTTAATGATACATGGGTTTCTATATTATTTTGTTGTTTTTCATGGTTTATGAGCAGTTTAAAGTTAGTTTACATTGCTGGTCCAAAGCTTGAAAAATGTGAAGGAGAGAGCTATGACACAACTATATAAGATCTTGTCATTTTTATCATATCCTATTCTATCCCAGTTAGTCGAGAATAGTTGACATTCATTGCAAACACATTGATATTTCCTTTTAAACACAAACAGTTCGTTGTAATGAGTGGGTCACTCGTCACAATTAGTTCTGAGACTAAAAATGTAAAAGGGTAAATATAGAACTATGTGTATGATGTTTGTTATTGGTGGTTCCCTAAGTACAAATAAAAATAACTCAAACTAGGGATTCGATCTCCAAGAATGGAAACTCAGCCCCTTAAGAAATATGACTACCAACTTTGATGAATTCGGTCCTTCAACAGATAAATTTTCCCTCAAAATAGTTTTGGAAGTGATGACAAGTGCAACTTCCAATCCAAATATTTCAACCTTCCAATAAGCCACAAAATTTTCTGATATTCGATCCCAAATATCAAGTTGTACACAGTGATCTAGAATATGGGTGTAACCCTCTGGAATAACTCAGCCTCAATCTGAATTTAGCAGAGAATGACTCAACCTTCCTTAGATCAATCACAAACTTGATAGGGGTTTTCTAAATAATTTATCTATCCTCAGCAACTCAACTCTTTGATGTTTGGCTTCTAACTAATATAACCTTCAGGAGATGAAATCAATGTTATGTAAGACAACCATCAAATGAGGAATACGACTTTCAAAATCAGCCTCCTGCAATGGATGATTCGGCTTGTTACAAGTGGCTCAGTCAAGATCTACAACTTAGATCCCTTTATATTCCAAGAATTTGCCAACAAAGGCATTACAGTTGTTTTGGGTCTTGAGAATGAGAAAGTTCAGAGGATAAGTGAATGCCCAACTGTAGGCCAAGCTTGGGTGGCTCAAAGGATTGCTCCTTACAATCCTTCAACCTTAATAATTTAGATCACTGTAGGGAATGAGGTCCATACAAATAGTGATGGGTCGTTAGACTCTGCTGCAGTGCCTACAATACAAAACATTCATTTTTGTTTGGTTTCTTTAGGATTTTACAACAAGATTAAGGTATCTACTCCACATAGTATTCCTATCCTTTCAAGTTATTTTCCTTCATCCTCCACAATTTCTAATAGTTTGGTATGAATTATGAAGCCTCTCCTCAAATTATTGGTTGATACAACTGCTCCATTCACGGCGAATGAATATCCTTATTTTGCATACAGAGACATTCCCAAATAAGTTTCATTGGACTATGTGATGTTTGGGCGGTCTCCATGGGTTTCAGATCCAGAAGGGTTCACCTATAACAATATGTTAGATGCTCAAATTGATTCCATTTACTCTGTTATGGATTCTTTAGGTCACAATGACACTAGCCATGTAACTTTCTTTGAGACCGGTTGGCCTAAAGGAGACACTGATGATATAAGAGTGAATCCTGACAATGCTAGAAACTATAACACCAGAGTCATCAAACATTTTACTTCCTTTGCAGGAACTCCAATGAGGCTTAATAGAGTCATAGAAAACTTTATTATTTTTGCAATTTTTAATGAGAACCATAAGCTAGGGCCAACCACTGAGAGGAACTTTGGGCTGCTAAACATGGGTGGATATGATGTAGATTTGCATTATTTGTTTATGTGCATAGAAAATTTTAGGGGCGAATGTTCGTCCTTTGGCGAAATTAAGGGGTTTTAAATTTTTAGTGGGCGAATATTTTGTATCATAGCACATTTTTACAAATCACCTCAAATAGCCCACTTTATTTTAAGGGAGAGGGTAAAAAAGGTAAATTTAGCCCTTGAAATTAGGAGTTACAACCTTCCATTCGCCCATTTTCAAGAATAGGTTTTATTTAAGTGAATCCTATGGGCCAAATACCATATTTATAAAAGAGGTATGGTAAATTAATAAAAATATAAATAAATTAGAGGTATGGTAAATAAATAAAACATTTTTTATATTTACTCCATAAGTCACCTTATATACATGCAAGGGTGTAAACAAATAAAAATATAAGTAAAGTGGAGGTATGGTAAATAAATAAAACGTCTTTTTATACTTATTCAAAAGGTATGGTAAATAAATAAAAATATAAATAAACTAGACGTATGGTAAATAAATAAAACCTCTTTTTATATTTAGTCCATAACCCTCATTCTATTTATGAAGGCTCAAGAAAGAGGTTTTATTTAAGTGAATCCTATGGGCCAAATACCATATTTGTAAAAGAGGTATGGTAAATTAATAAAAATATAAATAAATGAGAGGTATGGTAAACAAATATAACATTTTTATATATTTACTCCATAAGTCACCTTATATTTATGAACACTCAAAAAATGCGTTATATTTAGGTGAAACCTATGGGAAAAATATTATGGGACAAATACCATGGACTAGATTGTTATTAATACCATGCAAAAAAACATTATTAACCCTAATATTAGTATTAATAAAAACAAAAATGGCACATGGTATTGACCCATGGTATTCACCAAAATGGCACATCGTATTGACCCATGGTATTCACTTGGAATGTAGCCTATTTAAATGGGGGAATTAAACCAGCATAGATCCATCTTTACTCTGGATCTACTAACCCCCAAGAGGTATCAAATATTATGATATGCAAACTAGCATAGAGTGAAAAAATATTTGATCCCTCTCGGGGCTTGGTGGATCAAGAGTAAAAATGGATGTTTTAATTTAATGTATGTTAAACATTTTAGCTTGGTTAAAATAAAAAATAAAATAAAATTCAACTATTAATTTTATTAATTTTTATAAATTACTAATAGTAATTTTTAAGCTCCAGGTTTATGATAACCCATGGTATTGACCCATGGTAATACCATGGTATTCATGTGAGCATAAACTATTTAAAGGGGAAATTCTATCATCTTAGATCCATCTTAATTCTGGGTCTACCAAGTGCTCGGAGGGATAAATAGATTTCATCCCCCTAAGAGTGGTAGATGTGGAGTTAAGATGGATATAGGTTGGTTTTTATGATAATGAAGATATTAAATAGACTTAGGAAATTATATTGTAAAAACATCTTAAGGTGAATGGTTAAAGCATAGACATTGGACAAGTATATTTGTATACTTCTGTTTTAAACTGAAACAAATCCAAGGCTAAAAGGAATGGATTGATTGCACTAGTCATCCTTCTATAAATTTCCAACATATGCTAGAGTAAACAGATTGTAATTTGGGTAATTTTTCTAACTGCAAACAGGAACATACTTGTGTATTGGCAGGGTGGTTACAAGGTCCCTAGAAGTGATGAATTTGAATTTTTCTTGGTTTTATATATAGTATTAGGTTTTTTCTCATGCTTTCTGTGAATGACACGGGTGAATTTTATCCTACACCCACTAGGTTATCGATATGTAATTTCAGTAATTTTGATTTCAAAAGATATTTTAAAGAAATGAAATGATTTCATTTGTGTATTTAATAAACACAATATTCTAATGGAATTATGCATTTGTGGTTTACCTATATAGATTCCATGGATAAGTGTTAGTGGTGTGACATCAATTGTCCTCAAGCAAAGGCTTTAGTTTTACTCTTTTTGGAAGCAAATACTTTCTTCCAACATTTTTGAGTTCCATGAAAAATTTGAAAGTCCTAATAGTATTCAATTATGGGTTCAAGAGAGACATAGTATTCAATTATGGGTTAAAGAGATCCACATTGAATGATCTATCGGCCTTATCTTCACTTAGTTTAAGACTATTCACTTGGAGAGCCTACATGTGCCCCCACTTCAAGAGCATAGTAAAGTCATGTAGAACTTAGAGAAGCTATCTTTAAGCTTTTAGTGAAGAATGGAAAAATGTCTGGGTTCAATAACAACCAGTCGAGCATTAAGCTTCCAATAATGCTAGATTTTAACCTGGAGCACTTTTGTGATTTGGAGGAGATGCCCCCTCGTATTTGTGACACATCTTCAGTTGTGAATTGGACTATTACTAACTGTCATTTCCTTCGAAAGTTACCTCATGACTTGGGGAACCTCAACTCTTTAAGAATGTTAAGGAAGGAGAGAAAGTACATTATGCTAAGTTCTCTTATGCTTTTCAAGTTTTTCTTGGATATCTACAACGTTTTAGGTAGGAAAGTACATTCTGTTAATGAAAATTTGTCTTGATAGAAAGGCCCAATTTCAAATTCTAATGCTTTCAAAAAACATTGTATAATTGTAATGTTTCTAAAAGGAAAGCATATTTTTTCAATTTAAGTATCATGATCCCATATTCCAACTTATTTTTCAGTAACCCATTAGGCTTTGTAGCTTTGAATAAATCCATGTCTTTTGATAAGATCCTCTTCCAAATTAGAACGCAGTTTCCTTTTGGCAATAACCACATACAATGTCTTGATTTTGTTATTGAGAAAATAGAGGTTGTGAAACAAGCTTGTGCCATACAAGGACTTGATTCATTGATTATGTATCAATTATGGCTCTTGATGTAACAATGTCTTGATTTTGTTGCTTGAAAATAGAGGTTACGCTTTACTATTTCATAGAATTTCTTACAATCTTTCCATAAGTATTGATTTGTAATCTCAGTCACTGAGGGATGACAGTAATGACAAAGGTAATATTCCATTGTTTGAAGTTACCCTCTTACTAAATATTTAAATATATCACCACAATTTTACTGTTAGTTAAAGGAATTGTATTTGATTTGTAAACAATTCATTGCTTGATTTATAGATTTTGATTTTTTCCCTTTTTTTATTTTTTTCTTAGATTTGGTATGAGATATCTTCCAATATTTGGGTTCCCTAGTTTCCCCACCATAGCTATGAGGTTTAGATGCTATCATTAAATATTCTCAGAACGTTACAACTTTTCTAGTAAGTGTACTTTGAAACATTGTTGTTGCTTTTCCATGGTGTTAATGTAAATAAGCACTACAACTAGTGCCATTATTTAGATTAAGTGCCAAAATCTAGGTGGTCTTGTAATGATGGAGTGATTGTTTTCTAGCTACTAAGGCCATATGCATTTTTATCTCTTATGTTGTCCTGAGATATTCAAATTCAGAATAAGAATTGAGGTCTCGTTTCCACTGTAGATTACAGTCAGTTTCTTGAACATAATATACAGTAGATTATATTTTACTAATCAACTGTGGATGTGATCCCTCGCAGGAAAGGAAATTCAAAGTGACTTTGATTTCACATTGATTTGTCAAAACATCCACACAAGAAAGGAGATTCAAAGTGACACTGATTTCACACTGATTTGTCAAAATGGAGGCAAGAGAAAAGGAAACTTTGTATTCAACAATACTCTTAATTTCATATGTACATGCACAGACATATTAGTAGAAAATATTGAAGGGTTGCCTAAGTAATATTTTCCATTCCACTACATTCTTTACAGCTTGTAAATAAATAACTTGGAACAATTCATTACACTACTTGTTATTCTTTATTAATCAGTGGTTAAGATTTTGATATTGAACTGGCTAAGAGTTTTCTTCCTTCTGTGAAATTGTGTGTTCTATAATGCTTCTTTTCCATTCACTATGTATAGCATATAAAGTGTGTCTAATGGAGTATGAAGATTGGAAAGTCTTGTGATCCTTGAACTATGTTACAAGGCAGAAACCCAACGGGGCAAGGTAGGTGCATCCCCACAAAGGGGTCACAAATACCAAAGTTGGTATTGGCTAGTGCCTTGAGCTAGAAAATTTCCTTTACCCTTGTATTAACAGTGAATCCGGAGAGGATTATAATATTATCTTTATAAGATTATTGATGAATAAAATTCATGAGACATGAGCTAGGATGTCCTTGCAAGGTGGTTGTTGATTATTGGAAGCTATGATGGCCATTATGTTAGGCTAGGTGGTCGCACTCCCTTGATCGTGAGCACGATTGTGATCAAGATGGAGTACTTCATAGTCTGGATTGATTGTTTAGCAGTGATAATTAGGGGGCTCATTCAAAAAAGTTTCTATTTCACTAATCCTTTTTATAGAGTTGTCAGATTCAATTTCCAAAGGTTTTAATTACACTATAGAGTTGAGTTCTGAGAGAGTTGTGATTCACAGTGTTAAGTATAGCAGCTATGACACTTGAATGAAGACAAGTATAGTAGATGTATCAGACTCTGTTATAAGCTTACTTGCATATTATAAGGGACTTGGTTGGCTTTTTTATAATTTTATAAACAAGTTCCATTTCGTGGAAATGTGAAAAAAATAGTGATATTGCCACCATGTGGCTCTTGTCATATATGGTTTTATACTTTTTCAAAAAATTCTCTAAGAGTTCACAATGCTAAGATTCACTAGGACCTTACAAAGTTTTATTATTTAGTGAAAGACTCACCAAGATCTTACAATATTTTATAATTGAGTAAAATATTCGCCATGCCTGGTGAGAGATTCGCCAAAAAATTATATATACATATTATATTATTGATAAAATCGCCTTCCATTTTTCCTATATACCATGGAGATTCGCCCATTTATTATACATATAAATTTAGGGGGGGGGTTCTTAAAATTTTCCCTATTTATGTGCTTCATATTTAATCTGATTCAATACATCAAATTTCCATAGATTGGGCATTGGACATGAAATTATTCTTTTATATTCTAGTTTATGCAATATAATCCCTCTGATAATGTATACCATGTCAAGTCGAAAAGAGCATGAAATTGGTTACTTTCTCTAGAATTATTATTTTCACATTACTAATTTTAAAAAATACTAAAAAACCAAAAAAGTTACTTGTACAAACCCTAATAATTTTTGTTTCTCATGTCATACCCATTTTGCAATTCTTGTTTTTGGTAATGTAGGAGTATTTGATACTTAGGATCAAAAGAAAGACATGAACTCTAGCACCATTCTTCTTCTTGAAATTATTCAAGAATACAGTCCATGTGTTAAGTTCCACCAATGTAGTCTTGACATCCACCTGTTCCACCTCTATGTCATATGAAATTGCCAATGCAAGAAGTATTTCTTCATTCTTCTTTTTATCATAAGTGAAGGTTCCTTTATTTATTTATTTAAGGAAACATCAGGATGTAATTGGACATTATGGTAGGTAAATACTTCATGTATGTGAAGTAATCAATCTATGGAGTTATGTACTGGGAAAAGTCCTTTCTTTGCCAAAGCAGAGGCATTGGACCAGGCCAAGGCTTCATTACACAAGGTATGGCAAGGCACACATTACTCACATAATGCACGTGAAAGTAAGGTCTTATAAGGTCTTGGGTCCGAAAAGATCCAAGCATGTAGGCATAACGCATTCTCTCATTTTAGGGCCTTTAAGAGTGAATAGAGATATAAATTACCAGAAATTGTGATTTTTTTCAAATAGTTACTTCATGTAATCACCTTCTATTCTAGTGTTAATTTTAAGCATTTTCCAACAAAGGCACTACAATTTTTGTGGGTCTTGAGAATGAGAAAGTCCAGAGGGTAAGTGAAAGCTCAACTGTAGGCCAAGCTTGGGTGTCTCAAAGTATTGCTCCTTACTACCCTTCAACCTTAATAATTCTGATCACCGTAGGGAATTAGGTCCTTACAAATAGTGATGTGTCGTTAGAATCTATTGTAGTGCCTGCAATACAGAACATTCATTCTGGTTTGGTTTCTTTAGGCTTGGATGAAAAGATTAAGGTATCTACTCCACATAGTATGCCTATCCTTTCAGGTTCTTTTCCTCAGGCATCCACAATTGCTATTGGTTAGGTACGAATTATGAATCCTCTCCTCAAATTCTTCGATGATACAGGTGCTTCGTTCATGGTGAATCAATATCCTTATTTTTCATACAGAGACAATCCCAAAGAAGTTTCATCGGACTATGTGTTTTTTGGGCAGTTTCCAAGGGTTTCAGATCCAAAAGGTCTCACCTATAACAATATATTATATGCTCAAATTGATTCCATTTACTCTGTTATGGCTTCTTTGGGTCACAATGACACTATCCATGTAACCGTCTTTGAGACTAGTTGGCCTTCCAAAGGAGACACAGATGATATAGGAGTGAATCCTGAGAATGCTAGAAACTATAACACTAAATTTATCAAACATGTTACTTCCAATGCAGTCATAGAGAATTTTATTATTTTTGCAATTTTTAATGAGAACCATAAGCTAGGGCCAACCACTAAGAGAAACATTAGGCTGCTAAACCTAGATGGATATGATGTAGATTTGAGTTGTGGTTAGTGTGCATCTCCTCCTCCACCATATTCGCCTCCTGCAAGCCCACCACCTAGCCCAATTTCTTTATTCTCAAGACCACCAAAAGGTTCAAGGGGAGGCCTTGGCAATGTTGTTTATTGCATTGCCAAACAAAGTTCTGATCCATTTGTTCTTCAAGAGTCTTTGGATTTTTCTTATGGGTTGGGTGGTGCCGATTGTGCTTCAATTCATCAGGGTGGACCTTGCTATAATCCAAATACCATCCATGCCAATTCTTCAAAGGAAATGAATAGTTACGATCAGATTCACGACAAAAACTGTTGGAATTGTGATTTCAAAGGCACTGGTCTGGGCACATTTTTTGATCCAAGTGAGGATTCCACTCATTTTCTCTTCTAGGAAATGTCTTCCTTTAATTTTTCCTTTTTTTTTTGGCTACTTGAAACATATGATACATTATTTGTTTCTGTGCTTCATATTTAATCTAATTCAGTACATCAAATTGGACATGGAATTATTCTTCTATATTCCAATTTATGCACTATAATCACTCTCATAATGTATACCATGTCAAGTAGAAAAGAGCATGAAATTGGTTACTTTCTCTGGAATTATTATTTTCACATTAATAATTTTGAAAATATTAAAAAACCAGAAAAGTTACTTGTACAAACCCTGAGAATTTTTGTTCCTCATGTCATACCCATTTTGCAATTCTTATTTCTAGTAGCGTAAGAGTATTTGATACTTAGGATCAAAAGAAAGACATGAAGTTTAGCACCATTCTTATTCTTGGAACTATTTCAGAATACAGTCCATGTGTTAAGCTCCAACGATGTAGTCTTGACGTCCATTTGCTCCACCTCTAAGTCATATGTAACTTCCAATGCAAGAAGTATTTCTTCTTTCTTCTTTTGATCGTAAGTGGAGGTTCCTTTTTTTTTATTTAAGGAAACATCAGGAAGTAATTGGACATTATGGTAGGTAAATACTTCATGTATGGGAAGTAATCAATCTACAGAGTTATGTACTGGGCAAAGTCCTTTTTTTGCCAAAGCAAAGGCATTGGACCATGCCAAGGCTTCGTTACACACGGTATGGAAAGGCACATGTTACTCACATAAGGCACGTGAAAGTAAGGTCTTATAAAGTCCTGGGTCTGAAAACATCAAAGTAGGTAGGCATAGTGCGTTCTCTCCTTTTAGGGTCATTAAGGGTGAATAGAGATATAAATTACCAGGCATTGTGAATTTTATTTAAGATAGTTACTTCATGTAATCACCTTCTGTTCTAGTGTTAATTTTATGTTAAAATGAAAAGAAACAATTTTTGAACTTGATATGAGAGCTGAGATTAAGTTGTGTTTCCATTGCTTCTGTCTAGATAGCTCTATTAATTTGGGGTGAAAAGAGAAAAAACAGGAAAGGAGTTCAATATTGGCTCTCTTTTTCTTAATCTAACGTGGTTGAAATAGGTACAACAACATTTACAGCTCTGAATTGAAACTTAGGGTAAGTACTTGAAGTTTGTGCTAGAAAAGGCTAGGGAAACTCTTGTTGGCCACAAATTAGGTTCTATTGGTCTGGAATCTGCCTATACAGAAATCTTGGAATTGGCTTCAAAAATGTCCACTAAATGCCTCAACAATGTTTTTTCTTGTTTACCTGAAATTCCATCATTATACAGGAAACAACAACATATGGTACATGATATGCATAGCCTTAATCAACAATATTAGGTCACAAATTATTCAATGGAGAGTTGTTTGACATCGAATCAGAGTTCTAAAAAGAATCTAGATCGGAATATGCAGAACGCTGGAAAGAAAATATTGAGAACATCAAATAATAGAAATGTACCTTTTTGGCAGACTGAGACCAGAGAAGATGTCATTTTCCGAGAATTGAGTGCCACATAATTGGGTTGGGAAGAAAACCTAAAACAAGATGAAAAATTTGTGTCCTCTCCAACTAATCCAAAATATTCAGACAAGAATTCAATTCCAACCAAAGGAAATTTAGGAGAGAGGACCACAATTTTTAGGGTACAAACAAAAGAAAATCGCTATGGCATGTCTGATGCAAGGGAAAAATAGATGGAAGTAAATGGATCATTTGTAGGACAACAAGTAATTAAACGAGAAGTGCCTAGGAGCTTCTCTTTGTATGAATTTTTCCACAAGGGTGAATTGGCAGGGCTTCATAGGGATGAAGTTGAAATTCCTTAAGTTAGAAACAACAAGCTTTCCAAGCTCACTAAATAATCAGACTTGACTACTAATGAATGACACTAGTATAGAATCCAATTGTAGGGAGTTCAATTTGAATGGTTTTGGATGGATCATATGACAATGAATGTTAGCAAGTCATTTAAGAAATTTGTACCTTCCATCTTTGACAAAAACCTTCATCACTCATTGAATCCTAGGTTCATGAATCAGAATCAAGAGTGTGATTTTATGGTTCTTGATATATTATCTAGAAGTTGAACTGCTAAAATATTTATACAGACCACTGGGAGCTTATTCAGCATATGTATTTATAATACCACTACCTAGATATGAAATTCGGGGAGCTTATATTGTTACTCCAGTGAAGCTTTGTGTTTATGTTTTTCATACACTATAGGCTAAGCACAACCTATCGTAATCCAGTGGATTAGAGAATTTGTATTGTTTTGAAAGTATGGAGTAGAATGCTTATATTCAGTGAGGAATGAGAATGAAATTTTGATGTGGTGTCAAATCTGTATATTTTAGAGAATACATGAATTGGTATATAAGAAGAAACAACATATGGTACAGGCTATGAATAGCCTTAATTAATAATCTCAAATCACAGATTATTCAATGGAGAGCTATTTGACATCAAATGAGAGTTCTAAAAAGAATTTAGATCGGAATATGAAGAACGCTGGCAAGAAAACATTGAGAACATTACAAAATATAAATGTACCTTTTTGGCAGACTGAGACTAGAGAAGATGCCAGTTTCCAAAAGTCCCACACAATTGGGTTGGGAAGAAAATCTGAAACAAAATGAAAAAATTGTGTCCTCTCCAAATAATCCAAAAGATTCAGACATGAATTCAATTCATGATGTTACCTCAGTCTAGATTCCTTTGTATAGATATCAGAACAAAAGAAAAAAGTTGTACTGCGGGTGATGATGGAATGCACATTATGATCATACTATCACCTGGAAATATTGTCAATATCCTGTACTACCGGGCTTCACATGTCACAACTATATTATAATGTCTAACTCTATTATAATGTGTAACATATATGTGAATGAACATTATCAACATTTGTAGCTCAAATGTTAAAAAGTAGCAAACAATACCCTCAGATTGACACTATGACTCCATATGCTCTCATTTCTCCTGGACACGATTAATGATCCGATTCATATGAAGAATCTCTCTATTCGAGTAGGTGTGGAAATTTTGATTACTTCACGTTTGTTTAAATAACATGTATGGTCTTCAACATGTTTTTTTATATTGTTTGCTCCTTTTCTGTAAGTAGAAAACGAAATCCTGCAAAACTCAGATTCCAACTGTATGATGACATGGTGTGCATTCTGGTTTCAATTAACTGATTTTTCGTATTTTTCCCTTTTGTTTTGTATTTGACTTATACAACAAAGAGACATAGTTCTTAATCTTTTGTATGCTTTCAAATTGTTGAATTGGATTCCAACTGTATGATGACATGGTGCACATTCTGGTTTCAATTAACTGAGTTTTTGTATTTTTCCCTTTTGTTTTGTATTTCACTTATACAACAAAGAAACATAGTTCTTAATCTTTTGTATGTTTTCAAATTGTTGAATTGGTTTTGAGTGTTAACTGCATACAAGATTTTTTCTCCAAATGTGTGTAGGTCACACATTCATTGCTAATGCTACTCTTTCCTACGCCACTGCCTTACGTCGTTTCCTTTGCAACATTTGGTGGAATTGCTAGTATATTGCTTTGTCTAACCATTTTCTATTTATTTTTAGATGATATTCTTCTTTAAGTTAACATTTATCCATTTTTATATCAATTTATTTTTACTATTATATAATGGTAAATGGAATTTTATTTTATTAAAAAGAATATACTTAATTTATTATATTAATTTTTTTTTATATAAGATATTATTTCTATTATTATTTATTAATTCTCACATTAATTTATTATTATTATTAGACATCATCAATAATGGTAAATCAAAATCCACCTATACTTTATTAAGGAGAATATACTCGACTTACTACACTAAAATATTTTTCATAAGGTATTGTCTCAACCATTTTGTTGAAGCTATCCATGACTACCATCAAATGGCCACAACCGCTACTTGTGATCCAAAATTCTCATAAAATTTCCATTTAAATTAATTCCCATGATCTTCTCAGAATTAGAAGTTATCATAATGGATGCAGGATGACCACTTTTTGTAAACTCTCATGGTATCAATTCTGAGATTTATATAAACACTAAGTATTATGTATCAAAATATACTAATTAAGGCTAATGAATATCATGGAATGTAGAAAATATTCAACCATAACATTTATTGCCAAATATTATTAGTTGCAATATAATTTACAAATATATATGTACTTCATGCCTTAGTACCAAGTTCTCAGTCTTTTTCCTCTACTCGCCTATCAAATCTTGCACTCTATAGCTTAACCTTCAAGTTTCAAAGTCACATGATTCATTTTCCTCTTCCTTTTATCTTTTTCTTTACTCGATCGCTTCATCCTATATCAATATACAACCGCTAGTATTGGCATTAAATTCATTCTCCTTCAAGTCATTTTCCTTCATATGTACTTATGAATATCATGGAATGTAGAAAATATTCAACCAAAACATTCATAGACAAAGATTATTAATTACAAGATTATTTATAAATATATATGGACTTCCTGTCCTAGTACCAAGTTTTGTATCTTCAGCCTCTATAGGTCTATCAAATATTGGACTCTATAGCTTAACCTTCAAGATTCAAACTCAAATAAATAATTTTCCTCCTCCTTATATCTTGTTCTTTACTCAATTCCCTTCATCCTATATGATTATACTGTTGGGCCTTTGTTTTTCCCTGCTTTATATCACCTTTTACTCGAAATCACTCATGATTTTGTTGAGCTTGAATAGTCATTGTCATATTTTTGTGCATTCCCGGAGATAATAAGTAAGTATTTGCTATTCCTTCTTTTTAATGAGATTTAAACATTAAAGGCATATTTAATAATAGTTTGTGTGTTTGCAGGTTTACAAAGTTGGTTATATTCCTATTATGATAGAGGCGAAGTTCCTGCACCACACATTCTTGCACTAGTACCGATAGGATTCATGCAGAACACATTCCTACAGTAGTTTAGATTTTACAACTTCCACCTGAATTCGCAGCAGTTTCCCGACAGTCGATTTACTCCTCGATTTCCATGTCGATCATTGCGAATCTCAAAATTCTGGAACATGGGTTTTTTTTTCCCAAATATAGGAAATTGAATATTATGTGGACTATTTTCCAAAATATGTAATGGTTGAGGAGATACGAAGGGCGCTCTGGAAGCAGTTTGTTAAAATTACCAAATTTTCCAGAATTCTAGAAAAATCCCAGAATTGGAAAATTCATATTAAATCTTTATTCTTTTAATAGGGGAATGGTTGTACTGTTATACTATGTAATTAGAATTTCTTAGGATCCAATCCCCTTATTCCTTGCAAATGAACAACTTGTTTTAATCATTATGAAAGATTATAAAAGGAAGAATGATGCACGTAGAAAGGGGGACGGTGGAGGAGCGACGCTAGAACAGTGTTGTTGTAACTTTGTTTTGCTAGTATTTCCCAAATCTGGGTTAGACTCTGTATTTCATGATGTACTTTGCCTTTGTGAATTAATAGGAAGAAGGAGCTCCACCTCATGCTTTTCAAATCTTATTTGTTCCTTTAAACAAATGAGTCTGATCTAAGTTACTGAGCAGCGTTTTTCTTTAAAAGGGAAATGTGCTAGTTGGCTAGGGCCCAGCCAACCTAGCACGTTTACCCTATTTTATGTTCTTGTAATTTATTTTTATACTGCTAAGTGTGATTTAATGTACAACACATGAATTCTTGTTCGAGTGAAGGTAGATCCACAGTGTGAAGTAGTTAGAATTTATTTTCCTGCATCTGATTTTGGATTGGTTTTCCCCGCCTGGTCCAAGTAGGAGAAATCACCCTACACTAGTGCACGTTGGTGTGCTATTCATTTCCTGCAATTTTGATTGATTTGGTTTTCCCCACCTGGTCCAAGCAGGAGAAATCACCCTGCACCAGTGCACGTTGGTGTGCTATTCACTTTTTGTAGTTCTGTTTGATTTGGTTTCCCCGCCTGGTCCAAGCAAGAGAAATAAACCTGCACCAGTGCACGTTGGTGTGCTATTCATTTCAGCAAGCCTTTCTAGTTTACTTCTCGCAATTTTCTTGCTTTCATTAAACACTTTATGACAGGATAAATGATATGGATTGTTTCTTTATTTTTGCACTCTGTTAAAATCAGAAACATTGATTTTTATGCGATCACTTTGATTTCATAGCATAATAACACTTACAGTAACTAAGCACTGATTTCAAGAATTAAATGCTAAGTGCAAGAAGCTCTGATCAAGTGCAAGAACTAGTTTCTTGTCATAAGATCTGAGTGCTCTGAACCCTAGAAGTTCGAGCCCTTGCATGAAGTAAAACGCCTTTCGTAAGGACACAATTTATACCTCTTGCATAAACCTCTGTTCCTGCACTAGTGCAAGCAGACTGCGATAGTGTAGGACAGATTAGTGCAAGAAGGAAATCTCTAAAGAAGTAGGTTTAAGGGCCCATTCTACGAGACTGCCAAGTGTCTCTGCTAAAGAAAAACATAACACATACTTAGTAATTAAAAATTAATCAGCTGGACTGATTTCCTTTTTATTTTGATTCCTTTGCAAATGCATTCTTTCTTGTTCCAACACTAGATTACTTTGATGATTCAGTTATCTTTTAATCTTTCTATTCTGCAAGCTTTTCTTTAAAGTAGGAATTTCTATCAGGAAAATTCATACCATCTCTGGCATTGCCTGTGCTTCGTCCCTAAGTTTACGAATCCCCCAAGTTGGCAATTAAGTGTTGAGGAGTTTGCTTAAGTGTAATTCCTGCACCCAACATATACAACAACGAGTATTGGGATAAAATTCATTCTCCTTCAAGTAATTTTCCTTCATGTTTTCCACATTTATAGATGTATTTTCCACTGATGTGCAAGCAACATGTATGCAAGGTGACTACAACAAATTCATTCTTAAAGGTTTATGTCCTAATAGTTTTTCTTCCTTGTCTTTCACATATTAATCAATCAACTGTTCTTTTGTGAATCCATGTGCATCTTACTAGTAATTTTCCCTATGCACGATCCTATATATCTCAATCCACCTTTGATTATGTGTTCTTTATCTTCATTTCTTCTGAATCCTCTCCATGTATCCTATCTAGATATTATGTAGTGCTTCACCTATACCACTTATCCATCTACACACATTCCTACATTACTACTTTTCCATATACTTTAATTGTTTTACATGTCTATACATCCTCTCATTTTCATCCTAACTATGCAAATCCTTTAGATTTTATGCATAATAATATTATATCAATTCTCTTCGTGAATTAAAATTTATGGATTGTCATGTAACTCCTCCATAGTTATGTTCATCTACCCTCACCTTCTTGTATGGAGCCTTAATACTCATCTTCAAAAATCAAACGTGGATTTATCTTTCCATTTTAATAAGTATTTATTTTATGTTTCCCTTTGGATCATAAATTCCTTCTTATCTAACACTTTCTCAATATAATTATCCTTCTTGGAGATTTGGATATTTCTTCCTCTATTACATCCTTTTTTTCTAATTATTCATTTTCATATAGATTTGATACATTGAAAAAAAATATTGACTTCTTAATTAAAGTTGACTACATTTGAATTCTCTCCATATTTCTTCTTAATTTGGCATGGAATTATTCACTTTGGCTAAATGTTGATACACTTTGGTTTAATATTATTGATGATTTATAATTGTGGTGATAGATTTCTCAACTACTTTGGGAAATCATTGTGAGTTTTAATGGATGTTAAATTAAAGTGGAGTACTTCCTTCCATCCTAAGTAAAATGGTTAAAAAAAGTAGTAAATCACATCATAGTATATTGTTTCATATTTTCATCCCACCTGCCATATGTGTAATTTCCTTTTGATGCACCATAACTTGATCATCAACTTCAAACTAATGCAAAGGAGTCCCTTGGATATTATATATTATACTAACAAATAATACAAGAAATAGCACAATATACTTTGAAACTCATAGAAGAAAATTCTCAAATGAGAAGTAAATAAAACATGTGATCACAAATTAATTAAAGCATGGACATAAGGAGATTTATTCATTAAACTAGCTTAGCTAACCTTTCAATAAACCTCAAAATATTGGGAAATTTTAATTTATAGCCTCAATTGTATCATCTATGAAAGAAAAATTACCATTAAAGGCACTATAGCCCTATTGGTCTTAGTCTTAGCTTGGCATTAAATCCTCTCAAAAATTTCCAAAAAAAAATGGTAATTTTACCCTGTCATCTAACTTGATTATTAGGTTATTTCTTCTATTTTATATTTTTCATTCTTATCCTTTTTCATTTCAATTTATTTTCTACTTCATCTTCCCTACATTTCTTTCCATTTAATCCGTCTCTTTCTTTGTGTTTATGTTTTTCTTTATTATTCTCCTCCCTCTTCTTCTATGAGACTCTTATTCTACCCCTTTATTCCCTTCTCCACTTTACCTTCACATAGCTCAGCCCATCATATCTCCCCCTTCAAACATTTAATGATATTTTGTCTTACATTTCACATGTCATGTAAAATATACAGTCCTCCATTCCTACCTACCAATGTTAAAAATCATTAAAGAAAATAAACAAAATGATAGGTACACTCGCTAAAATCACCATAAAATTTCACATGGGTGATTAATCATATTTTAAGGTATTCAATGCATGACCCATAAGAAACATTTTTAACCATCTAATTTAGAGCCAAATTATATGTGTGAAGTTTCATATTGATATTTTCCCTGATGATTTTTGGCATCAAACTCAAGAAACACAATGCAATTTGGGTCATTTGGAACATACATATTGATGACTAAAATAATTTTGGAACACAACATATGTAGGATTCCCGTGATGGCTTATTGTTGGTTGGATTAGTTCTCTATTGATCTAATAAGTATTTGCACCTATTGTTTTCATCAAAGGTTATGCAAGGGTTTCTTGATGACAAAGTAAATAAGTGGTGGTGTGGATCATTAAGATTCTATAGAATATTATTTATATAACAATAAAGTCATGGTCTCATGGTAACTCCAAAACCTATGATAATAACCCCACTATTGCTCGATCAACATGCAATTCCTAGTTAAGTCAAAATTTTTACAAGTAAAATTATTCTTGTCTTTCATTTTCCTTTGACTCCAAATTTTGAACTAAATATAGTACCCTTTCTTCATCTTCACTTGTGTCAATACTTCACACTTTTTCTCAAGTTAATATATATATTTCTACCACATGTCTTTATCTATCATCAAATCCACATATTTTCATAAACAATAAGGTTCCACATGGATTCTTCCAGCTACTCCAACTATGTTCTTTCTCTTTCTACCACTGCCATCATTATTCTCTCCTGGTTCTCATCATAACCTATTAATTAATTTCCCTTTATATCAATATAAATTGATATTTAAATGGCCATATTCTCCTAAATATTATACAACCAATAAACATGGGTAATGCCCTATTCAACCATTTTATTCCTTTTTATAATTTCTTGCATACCAATCTTCCACCATCTTCTACACTATAGTCACTTGTACTATTATCCTATGAAACGTGGGTAATGTGTCCTCTAGTGAACACACTTATTTGAAAATTCTTCAAGTATACATATGCATGATATTATTATCATTGTGCTTCTCATTTCTTTGTCTTCACCAATCCATTTCACTATCTCAAGTGCAATGATTTTCGTAAGCTTGCCTCTGTTACATGTAACAATAATCATCATTATATTTGTGAAGGACAACCTTATACATATCGCCATAGCCACTACTTGTCGATTTCAATTAAATTATATCTCTAATAGCATATTTTACAAATCATTTCTCCTCATGTACACTTTACTTACATTCTTTCCTTTCACATGGAACCAGTGGATATATCACCTTCTCCTCACTTCACACTTGTAACTTTCTTTAAACATGCATTTTATATTAGAAAATTGTTGGTAAATAAATCAACTAAACTTTTAGGTTCCATCAATAAGATTTCTATCTTTTCCTCTATTTTAGCTATGGATTTTAACCTCAATATTTATTCCCTCATTATAATTGTTAGACCAACAATCTTCTCCCCTACTTCCTCCTCATTTTGTGCCAATCATTTTTGGATAGGTTCCTCATAATACCTTGGATTTTTCCATTTATTTATTAGGGAAATTTCTTTTACTATCCCAATCCTAATCTTCTTCTTGCACATAGTCTATGTAGCAAATATTCTTTCTTCACAAAATTTATGGCCAAAATTTCCAATCTTTAGCTTCTTCTTCACTTGTAACTCTAGAATGATTGTTTTAATTCTTCTTACTCCATACACATATAAGCACTTTCTTTTTTCTAAATAAAATATTATAGCTTTGGTCTCATATTCCCCTTCAATCTAATTCATCTTCTTGTTAGTTCTTTTTCATCATATGCTACTCTCGATCCATTAGTTTCTAGCTCCTTTAATAATTTATTTAGATTGTTATATTATTTTGATTTTGCAACCTATGTAGTTTTATTAATACTCTTTTTTGGTTGTTTAATCACCAATATATTTTTCATCTTTAAATCCCTTAAATTCTTCTTCTATTATAACATTTAGAAATATTCAACATGTTTCCACTTCTATTCCTCTAGCTTCTTTATCCATTTCTTTGTTCTCTTTAATTGTGAATTATAACACCTACATAGCTACATCTATTAGCATACTAGATACAAGCTTTTCCTCATCCCCTTGTAGGTTTGTTGTTACAGTTATCTCCAAATCATCCTCATTTTTATCATCATTTTCTCTAGCTAGATACTTAGAAATTTTATTAGTACTTTAAATTATTTATTTATCAAAGAAAATTTTGTCCTTTTTTTCTTAAATTTAGTAGTTTCCCTTGTCATCTTTGTATTTTCTTCCTTATCTATTTCTTATGCTCATTCAAGGAATCTGTGGCACCTCCTCATCGTGTCTTTATACATCTACATATTCATTAACTATCAATCCATTAGATATAATATGGATATCTACAATATCCTTCTCCATTTCCTCTCTTCCAACTTTAAATCTTTGTTAAGGACTTCAAGCTTTGCTTCCTCCATCATCCCTACCATTACTATGGTTGTATCATTATTGTTTTTATCATGTGGATCATATGTAGGGACTATTTTCTCATACTCCTCAATAATGTTGGAATCCTCATCTTCACAACTCAAATTTCCAATGACAATGTTTTCAAGTCCATCATCATCTTTCATAACTCTCAAATGTACCTTCTCTTCAATGTCTTCATTTTATCTTGCAATAATCTCCAATATTAATATTATCTTATCAACATCAACTATAACATTCTTCATTTTGTAATATTTTCATTTGTTGTTCCTCTTTTCATGTTCTCTTGAATTAATTTCAATTAATTGCTAACATTCAATAGTTCCTTCTCTGAAATAATTTCCCTACCAAATTCTACTTCAAAATATAAAGAATTTTATGGAATAACCTATTCATAGTTTTTTGTTTAAACCCAAACACAAACAATAGATGAGTGCACAAGAAGTCAGACTTCTATGTGAGTTCATCATCGGGGGTATGCCTAAAATCTTGAGAAGATTGGTGTGGATTAGGGCAAGGATTGGAAAGATATATATAGTGCACGAAGTGGGTGAATAATCTAGAGTCGGCTGATAAAATTTAATTTTTAATTCTTAATGTAATTTATTAGGGTTTATATATATATATATATTCTTAAACATTGGGTTTCTATTAATTATATGTTTCCTATATTATTTTAATATTTACTATGTAATTAATTAAGAAGTGGGTTTAAAGATTAATCTATAATGTGAGTTTTTTTTTGTTTTTTTGTTTTTGTTTTAAAGTTAATTTTTAAATTTTATTAGATTGGATATTAAGAGGGTTATATAATTAAGCTTATTTAATTATATGAATCCATGACCAATGGTCCAATTTCCCATTCTCCAACCAATTTGTTATTAATCATACTTGATCTAGCCACCGAGCATATTTAACACTTGTTATTGTTGTGACCTAGAGTAGAAAAGTCAAATGGAGATCCTTCTCTAGATTGGAAGGGCCAAATTTCAATCTAAAAGTTTGGTTTAAAGGTTACCTCAGTGAGTTCCCTCCACAATTAGGAAAGTAGAAAGCGATGACAATCAACACCCTCATCATCATGATCTAATTACGTAGCACTGCGTGAAGACTCGTGTGATGTATCTGCCATTGCATGCCTTACATCCCTCCTCGTTGCTAGTAGCTTGCTAGCTCTGGTGATATGACACATAAGACTCATAATATCACATGGAAATTCCTTCAAGGGATCCACAAACCAAGGATTTGCATTTGTGTCTCGAGCCCTCACTGGGCATACTCCCTCCTCAACCAAAACCCTATACAATCAGTCATAGTAGTCCATCCTAAATTTGAAACTAGCCCTATAGGCCCGCACGCCCACACACCCCTCTACATCTCATTAGGATGTCCCTCGCCCTCCAGGGCCTCGCCCATCTCCACATCTCCCTCTTGTGGGGAAGGAGGCATGTCTCCAACGAATGAGTTGATATCTACAAAATATATAGTACACAACAATAAGTAGAAATTTTCATTAAACAATTTAATAAAACAAGTTAAAGAACACGCTAGAATAAATTTTATTCTAATTAATTAAGATAATAAAATGAAACTAGATTTATTTAAATAAAACACTAATATTACCTCTATCATATGTAGTCTGATCCAGTGTGAAGACGATCTTTGGACACTATCTCCAATCCATCCCTACGTACAAACACAACACCAAGATAAAAATGTGGTCAGCCTCACTGGCCAGTAGCACTAGTTCCTGGGTGGAAATTATGGATGGATACTCTGGCTTCGGCATCATCTTGCCCCACATGCACATCTACACCTCAGTCACCAACCTAGGAGGGTGATAGTAAAAAGTAGGCCTCATCTCTAGAAGCCTCTCAAAAAATAAAAAATAAAATATTTGAAGCGAAAGGGAATTTCACCCTCCCATGAATGATTACACAACATCTATCTAAATCCCTACAAAACTGCCGCAAAAAAAGGGCAAACAATCTGATACATCGTGGCACCTGCATCAAAGAATCAACATAAAATAAAAGAGGGAAAATAACGTGTTTCCCACATTATTATAGTGTGCAATGGTACTCACTAATAATGAGAGGCACCTAACCTCCTGTGTAGCAAAAGAAGAAATTTGTAGTTTTCCAGCACGCACCTGAAAATGTACTAGATGGACTATATGAGCCCCAACATAGCTCTGAGAGTAGACAAGTTGACTCTAAGCTACAACACGATGGGTGACATTAGGGAACTTGGGAAAATCCTCCCCTCTCCTGGATAGACCAATGATAAAATATATGTCCTCCTCATTGGGCCTATACCATGTGTCAAGACCAACACGGAAAAACTTATGGTGGACATCCCACTCACAGATCAGTTGTGTTAGCAAGCTAGAGTGTGCCTTTAGGGATGTATCCTCCTCATAGTACTTAAGGAGGCCTACATTACTCAAGAGAACTTGGGTCATTTCGCTAATATAGTGACGTTATAAATCTCTCTCTCTCTCTCTCTCATGCCTTCCATGTTTAGACCATATTGTATTGGTCTACCATTTCCTTCTACTCCTTCTGCTACCCCCTTAGTTGACGTCTCTACTACATGATTAACATATACAATACATCAACCCTCATACATAAAACATGATTTTTTTTATTAAATGAAAAATGTATTTATAAATATGAACATATAACATTCAATTAAAAAAAAATCATCTCCAATGCGCCCAAAAACAATAGTGCGCTAGATCCAGTGTGTTATATAACATAAAAGAACCAAGAACAATGCATACATACATATGAGACACCGATTTTGATTCGAACACATAAAGTTTCAACCTAGTGTGTCTAACAAAATTACACACTGATGCATAAATATAACATTATCGCACCAGTACGAAACGTTCAAGTTATCAAACACACTGAGCTATAATTTTTTTAATATTATGTTTGTAATGCATTGAGTAAATATAAACACACTGGGAGTAACCTAAAAGTGTACGCACTGACGTACAATTTATATATTTTCCTGATGTGTTGTAAAGTACGAAATGCACCAGTAAAACAGTAGTGTGTTTAATTCATGCACCGAATGGTGGTGCACCTTGTAAATTTATAGGGTGCACCAATATCAGTTCAATTCGAACTTGTCAAACGCATCGTGTAGGAAAAAATAAAAAAAAAAAAATTTTGTACCTAATTTGCAGTTCTAATCTGATAAAAAATTAAATTAGAGAGAAATTAACTAACGTAACGCATTAATTCTTCTTATGTAATATCATACACAAGTAACAAAGTCATTTCTTTTCAAGGTAACAATATCATCTTCATCTACTTCATTTTTAGTACAAGATTTCTTTTTTCTATGTATTTGTTTCAAAGCCTCTACTAAAGGCTCCTAGACATATTCAACATTGCTAAACAAAAAAAAATATAGTGGGTGTACCTAATTGTTAGACCATTGCATATAAGTTCTTGTGCAAATGTGAAAAATAGTCTGGCGATGTCTGTATTCATCTAAGATCCATATAGGTAATGGTCGATGCAAGAACTTGTTTGAAATTTTCCCTTGTTTTAACATATTTAGCTATTAGTTTTTTTTCTTTTAACTGCCCTTTTCTTATACAAATCCAAATACAAATAAATACTTGATTGAGGATAAAAATTCACATTGTTTTATAAAATAAATTTGTTATATGATACACAAAATCATGATCTTGATGCAAAACTTCCCACTCAGTAATATTGTGATATGTAAAGTTTTTGTAACAAAATATAATCATTTTTTCTGTAAAACAATATGGGAAAGCTCATTTCCTCTAAATAATATCTCTGAATATGCCCAAAGGCTGATAGCCTTCACCCAAAGCAATGTTTATTTAATTATTACGAATATCATAAATACTATATGAATCTTTAAATCCATGTAACAATGTCTTTGTCACAGGCTATTGATCATAGTAATCATTATCATCACTACTTCTTGTATCTGCATCTGTCTCACATGCCTATCCATCTTTGTTTTGATCAAATACCTATTTCCATTTTTCCTTTATTCTGAAATTCTCTAGTCTATAGAGTGGAGTTTTCAACAATCATCTGAATGTCCTCATGACTTTATGAACAAGTATTCGTCCAAAAATAACTTTGTTTTTAAACACTAAATGTCTTTTAATTTCCATGACCATAGTACTAGATTCATTTATGACAAGAGGGAGTGGAATTTGAATTCAATATATGTTAATAGGTACTTTGATTAGTCCACCAATCAATGCCTGTTGCGGTTATCTAAAATGTTTTCGAAGTTCTCGTATTTTCAAAAATGGAAATCCTAATGATATCAATCATTCCTTCAATTCATAAAGTTCTTTTACTATGGAAATTTGTCTATTATGGCTACTTTGTTTTGGAACTACAAATTTGATTACTTTGTCATTGTCTAGTGTCTTTCTGCATTTTTTCATAGGCACTTAATTTTTGGCACGTTGATAATTTGTTTTTCTATGACATCTATTTTAAGCCAAGTTTGATTGCAAATTGCACAGTCATAAACAAGAACAAGAACATCAACATCAATAATGATTATTTATGTTCATTACCAAATATGTTATCTTGTATTGACTTTCGCCATTTCAATCATCTTGTAATATAACCTTTTTCAATGACATTATTATTCCTTATGTATTTTTTGTGTTCATGCAATGAAGAATGTGGTATTTTTCTTACATTGAGAGACTTTGTATTAAGTTCCATAATATTTTCATAAATGTCCATGTTCTTAGAGCTAGAATTTAATGGCTTGCATAGTTTTCTAAGAACATTTGTTTTGAAAAATTCCTTGTTTCTTATATCTTTTTTTACTTGATGTATTGATAATCGTGATCTGTTGTTTGCATTGAAAATTTTTGTATCAATTTCTATTGCATTTTCATTCACGTTCATGTTTTCGAAGTCAAACGTATTAATGCCACTATGCTTTTTATTGAATTATTCTATAAATTTATTTTCGTTAATTTTTTCAATAGGACGTGAAATGTTTGTTTTTTGTAATATTTCTTTGAGAGGTTCGTAATGAAAATGGCATGTAGTCATACCAAATTGCATAATATGGAATATCCTTCCATCTTTATTTAATGCACAGAATTCAGACACAATAGCTAGACTGTCGGCAAACTATATACATACAATTATGTTCAAGATATACTGTATCTAGTAATAAATAAAAAGACTACCTTCCATCTTCCCTTTTTCATATGAATTGCTAACTGTATAATGTATCCTTTCCAATTTTGTATTCTAGGAAATTTCTTAATTGCATATTTGTTCATGTATTTTTTTCATACATTTTAATGGAAATTAATCATTATGCATCATTATGCTACAGAAAATGTATGTAATTATGTGCTGTAAAAAAGGAACATCATATTGGTTCTCCATTAATTGGAATATTGTTTCAAAACAACTTTCACTGTAAATACTCCAAAATTCAATTTTTTTTAAACCATATGTCTACCCACGCTTTTCTCTATCTGCATCCATCCACGTTTTTTTTCTTCGTATGTTTTTATATTTATTATAGGTTCATGATAAATTCCTATTGAATTTTCCTTCTTGCATAGGAGTGGTTCGAAATGCCTGACATTTGAATTCTTGCCATGGAACAATATGTCATAAGTTTCTTCACACAAATCTGAATTAAAATGCAAATACTTTTTCATTATTATCTTTAATCAAGGTCTTATGGAATTTTTAGCCAGTTTGATAACTATTCTATACAAAATATGTCCCCCAAAAGTCCTCAGTCCTCGTTCCTCTCCAGGGATAGTATGTGAAGCTGATTTTGTCATCCTTTCCGAGTAAACATCCAACCTATCTACACCATGCATATGTATTAATGCATCTATATTCAATTCACGTTTGTAAGATAGTATGGCTTTGGTCTTTCTGTCATATAAACAATTACTGAAATGTTCTATTGTTCCTTCATGAAATTTTGTTGACATGTATCTAAAATGAAATAGAGTTCACATACTACCAAATAGGGAATCTCCCAAACCATATTCAAAATTGTCCAAACGAAATAGATTATGATGCGTTAATATTTCATCCATACCATTACTTTTTATAGTAAAAAAAATCGTCTCCCTTGATGCTTTATCAATCACACTTCAAACATATATGTTCATTGATGCTTTAACAATTACATTAAAAAAAGATCACTATTAACTATTGCTCAATGACAAGCACAAAAATAAACAATGTAGAGGAAAAGAAGTAAAACAATATAGATAAAACCAATTTGCATACAACTATTGTTTATGAACGAGATATAGAGTCACAAAATAAATGAATCACAATGTAGCTAATACGAATATCGTAAAATCTGTATCTATTTTCGAAAACAGATATTGTGTACAATTCTTAGGCTAATAAGTAAAACACACAATTCTCAAAATAGAGTATAAATTATGACAACTAGAGTAAAACAAATCGCAACGAGCCCCCATTCATCTAGAACTATGAAATATACCAATATGTGTTGGCAACATGCATCCCAAAAAAAAAGGAATGCATGATCAACACCTTGCCAATGCAACTACCACAATGTTACATGTCAAAAATATGCCACAAGAGCTTTATAAAACTTAGAAAATTTGATTTATGATTCTTAGGATAATGAGAAAAATGAAGTGACATATTACTTCTTGCTATTATTAGTATTATTATTACTATTAAAATTATGTCACAAAAACTTCATAAAATTTAGACCCTTCAATTTATGATTTACACCAAGGAATGAGTATGTGGAATTTAAGAAACACAATTTTTCTATGGCAAAGTTTCGTACTTCCACATTCACTTTCACCCCCACATAGTTCTCTTGCACAAAAACATAGATTGGAGATGTTGTTCAGGGCCAATTGGAAATCGAAAATGTATTTTGTAATATATCATAAATCTAGAAAACAACCAACGTTTGATTGACCATGAATTTTTCTCCTTGCAAATAGAAACTTGTCCGCACAAGAATTTTCCAATAGTTGTATCGAAATGCAACTCCTTTACACACTAGGAAAAGGTATTTCTTTGGATAAATTTTTAGCTCTTTCTCATTTAGAACATTTGAATATATATCTATATCCAAGAACAATTGTTGAAGCTGACGATTTTTTTTTTAATATCCACAATGAAGAACATGCCAAACATGGAGTATGTCCAGAAAAAAATGGAAGTGTGCATTTTTTCATTTGCACAGTCTAGCATAAGAAAAAAAAGGATAAGCAGAGTGTCGAAAATGCAAAATGACAAACTGATACATTAGTAGGAAAAGCAACAAAATGATAGATTTACAACTACATTTTTAATCGACGTGATTTTTATTTAGATAGATTGATATCTAGATTTTTAATCATTTGAATGTCTTCGATTCAATATTGATGGTGTACATCCATGGGAAGTGATAGAAATAAATTTTACGCAATATACCTCTGAATACAAAGATATTACCATAATTTCTATAATAATGTCAATACAATGAATGTTATTCCCGAATCACAGTTTAATCATCGTCATCGCTATCTAGATACAATGTTATCTATTATAGATTTTTAATCGTCCCAATGCCTTCGATGAAATATTGATGGCATACAACCACCAAAAGTGACACTGAGCAATATGATGCAACTTGTATCTGAGTACGAAAGAATAATTATAATTGCTGGCAAGAATTGTTATAAATTCCAAAGGTGCCACATGTATGTTATCATTTTTGAGCTGGATTAAAAAATACCTTACGCACTTCCCACACATAAGTGTAGCGATATGGATCTACAAATACTACTCATAAATCTAATGTAATAATTGTCTATCAAAAAATGGAAAATCATGTGACTCTGCAAAAGAATCAATAGATCAGTAGAATAAAATAGTCCATAATTGAAACAAGGAAAGTAGTGCAACATTCACACCAAGAATAGATAAAGCCACACTATTATTTCACAGAAAATTTAAAGGAATGGTTACAACTAAGAAGAGCTTATGTTGTCCCATCGCACCAACATGCCATGAAGAGAAGCACTATGATTACCAGAATTCCCTACTCAATCATAGTATTCAGTGCTAGAAATATGCGAAATGATGCACTGTCAATGCACCAAAAATCTTGTTGGAAAAAAAATGAACACTTTGATCCACTTCTTATTAATGCTGATATCATATTCCCATATCCTCAACACATAACATATAATCGAAAAAATGAACAATGTGATCAATGATCCACTAGAAAAATGAAAATTTTGGCTAGTGATCCATCACATTGATTGAATGAAAGTAACCTTTACAAAACCGAACGTTGTTAATGATGAATAGTTTATATGTTATTTAGAATAACATAATAATGTTTCTTATTTAATGTTTATTATAAAAGTCCTTATTGCAATAAGTTAATGTTGGTTATTTAAAAGAAAATAGTAATGTTTCTTATTTAATGTTTATTATACTTTATGTATCCCAAATTAGACCTCTTCGCACAATGGATTTCCTCTACAACTCCATAGATATGCCTATTTACACAAAGATATTGTTTATACGTGTCGGAATGAAAAAAAACAAAGGTATTTATTGTAAATTTTGTGATTAAAACACTTGTTTATGAGGACAAGTGTGCACGAATTATGTGTAAGGTCTGTGACTACGAGGAGTGAAAGTTTGAAGGTTTCCTCCGCAGAATGGAATTCCTTTGTAGTTTTGTAGATATTCCTATTTACACAAAGATACCATTAACAAAGCTTTCATTTTGCGCAGAGCACAACCTTTAATGCAGAAGAAGTTGATTTTATTGGAGTGGAGGGGTGGGGAGCTGAACAAATGTTGAATTAATATTATTTTGTTTCCTTGTATAGAGGATAGAGTATGTGCAGGAGAACCAGGGTCTTTTGCATAGACTAGGGTGCTAAATACATTGTGTTTTCAATTCGTGTGAAGAAAAAGTGTTGTGTGGTAAAACAAATGTCTGGAAGGCTTTGTATTTTTTAATTATTATTTAGGAACTTTTTTCACAACTACAGAAGTAGTTATACGAAGGTGCCCGAAGTCAAAAAACCTTCCGCATAATTCATGGACACTTGCACTCATAAACAAGTTTTTTAATCACAAAAATTACAAAAAATACTTATGTTTTTGTTCATGCCAACACCCACGCATAATTGACTTCTTTTGTGCTAAAGAATTTTCTAATTAACTGATTAGAGGTTGTGTTATCATAATCAATTCTCTCCACTTATGTAAATTATTTCTTTTTGCACAATTATTTGGAATTATTATTATTATTATTGGTAATATTTTAATTCTAAACATTGCTAAATAATTTACTAACCATTATACCAGATATGGGAAAAATCTCTGCAAAATGAAATATGTTTGAATCTTTTATCACAGAAAACACAAACTGGAAAATCCATACTTAAGAAAATTTGTATATATGTAATAAGAAAATGTGAAATAACAATACATTACAAATTAAAGTTATAAATTTTGCTCTTCACCTGCATTCTCTCGCACATATCTCATTCTTCGCACACCATTGATTCTGCATAGCTAAATCATTTTTTTTTTAAATGAAAAATAGTTTAAAAATAATTTTCCCTCTATGCCCCCATTCTCGCATACATTACCCATCCTCCATGTTGTCACCTACTGCAAATGTGTTTTCAGTTGTCAAAAGAGTGCAAAAGAACTAAAAATTTTGAATTCATCTTCTAATCCACATAATTACTCAAAGCCTACATTAGACCCTCTCCATTGGAAATTTCTCTGAAAAATATTTCCAACAATATGTAGAAGTCCAAAAATGGACTCATGGATCAAAAGATATGGTCTTCTGAATTCTCAAGGATTCAGGAATTAGGAAAGAAGGAATATCGGAGGTTCGATATTAGAGATCGCATATCGGAGGTCCAACAATATCGGAGATCCGAAATCGCACATCAAAGTATCATGGCATATCAACACATTGCATATCAGAGGTACGATATACCAGAGATAACAAATCGGATATCACACGTCGGAATATCGACACATCGGAAGGTCAGTGATTAGAGGATTAGAATTTCTAAACAAGTGATAACATTTTAAAATTGTCGATATCGTAAAAGTTTCAATAATGTTAAAAACCATTAGGGAGTTCCGAAAATAACTAACAAAGGATTTCAATGCAAAACCAAAGGTGGATGGGCCCTTTTCTCTCTCCTCTAGCAGGACACATGGCGGCATATGATTGGTTTTGATAAAGCTACAATGGCATCTGATGTGGCGGTACCAAAGGACATGCGGCAAGAAATTTTGGCATTTGAGGGGGCTTATGGGGGCATATCTAGGTGACACATGTCACCACTCAGGAGGTGCCACATGAAATGATGACATCATATCGGAGGTCGCATATTAGAGGTTGAGGATTATCGACACTTTATAATAGTGGACAATTGAAAAAGTGTCGATAAGGGGGCTCTGATATAGGGATGGCACACAGTTGCAAGAAGAATTCAAAGAACCAAGGCATGAAGGATGAGGGTTGAGCACCAAGGGCTGTTGATGTTCAGGGAATTGAAATATCCCAACTCCCAAGTTAAAACCCTGATTTGAAATTGTCAATGAGAGGGGTTCCGATGTTTTCCTAGCACATGATCAAGAGGAAATTAAAGAACCAGGGGTGCAAAGAACTTTACAAAGGGAAAATGGCCCCCGAGAAGGAACAAAATTCCCTAGTGCCTTAAGGTTAAGCCTCCAGTCACGACCCACGGTCCTATGGTGAGAAATGTAGGAAGAGCTAAACAAAAGTGGCCAAGGAACATTGAAACTTTGTTTTCGTAATGTTTTTAAGAGTAAAAGTCCCGATGAGTAAAAGCTTAGATAGTGAAATATAGAGCTTTGAAGGCGTATGGGTTAGCAGCTAAGGTATTGAATGAAGGCACGGAACAGTTGGAAATTGAAAAGGGCCCATCCTTGGGAAGACTATGTAACAAGAAGCTAAGGACTACATGGGCAGCATAGATGAATTCAACTGTTTCCTGCACCTGTCTTTAGTGAGTAAATGGAGGCATGGGACTCAAGAAGCCTTAATTTCTCAACATGGAGCTCCCCCACAGTGATACAATGAACGAATTCTAGGTCAATTCCTACTTCCTCTCTGTAACAAGCAACCACAATTGATCACTCCTGGCTCCAGAGAGTGGGGAAGTCGGGAAATTAAGGTGAAAGTGACAGGTGAATTGACCAAGTAGCAACAGAGGAACATCATGGAAAAGACATGGCCTGATCAGAGACAATCTTAGGAATGGCGTGGGGATACTTTCCTCAACCATCATTCAAATTTCATTTTTGTCTATTATTTTGTAACTTTTACATTTTCAAGAATGGAATCAAATTTGATTGTAATGATTTTGGGTAGCAAAACCATCGCACATCGAGACAACTAGTCGATCGGACAGCTGGAGCTCGGCTAAGATATTTTGTGACTGTTTTTCAAAGCATCCCCTCTCCTTATAAATAGAGGGAAGAAATGCTCAACTAAGGTTCCCAAATTCTACATTATAGAGGCCCTCTGTTTGCAGAGAAAGTGGTTCCACATTGGTTCTATTTTCTTGTTCATGAGGGGATTGAGCTATATATTGCTAAATGTAATAGACTCGTGATTTAGACTCTATCTTGAAAGATTAATGAAACTTTTTGGTGATTCAAATCAAATAAATGTAGAGTATGTTTCCCCTTTATTTATCACTTCATGTATGTATTTCTTCCTCTGAAATAGTGTAATGAAGTTGTTGGTATCGCTCTCATTCATGGTTGTATATTTACTGCTAAGTAGTAATAACGTTAACTACATATATACTTATGTTATTGAATAACCTACATTACCTATAATTTGCACAAATTTACTTAATGTTATTTGGTGACAAATGTATTCATGATGCATAGAGCTTGGGACCTTAATTAGTGCTCCATTACTTCTATTTTTTCACCTCCTCACTCTTCCATACTTCTACTGGAACTTGTTGAATAGGATTCTGTGTTGTATCCATCCCTCTACATCTAATTCCCTCCTTTCTTTCCTCCTTTTCATTTTTGCTACAACACCAATATTAAGGTTCCTATTGTTTTGTGTCGGCCACCAGAACCAAGACATTTCTCTTTAATATTAGCCATATTTACCCCCTGGGTATTTAGATATATGTATCTGCTTGAGTTTTCCTTGATGAAGGAATATTGAACGAAGCCCCCTAAATCATCTCTTTTCCAATTATGTGACATATGGATTGTAGCAGAAATCCCTCAGATAATTCTCAAAAGCACTCATCTCTTATGATGTCCTAGGAATCGATCTCCAGTCAACCCAGAGGCTGTCTCTAGGAGGCTTATATATCTCCTGAAGCACTTGTGCGACACGTGATACAAAAATCTACAAATTATTTCTAGCGTCGTTGTCGGGGAACGAATTTGAAACACTTTTCCCTCGATACGAAAATTTTTACATTCCCTATGTTGGGTGACAAAGGTAAGTGTGGGTTGAAAATCTCTCACCTTTGTGACTCCACTATTTCAATATTATTCTAAACACCCTGGAGATTTCACTGTTTGTATATTTATTTGTTCATTCTAGATTTCAAGCAGCCTCATACTCGCTTTGATGCTAAAACAACTAAAAATTTCCCTACCTTTGAACTTGAGATCACTCACCTAAAGGGATTTTGAAAATGGCCCTTCCTGCATTCTTGGCCAACATATTTTCCCCACTGGATTTTTCTTCTATTACTGGTTATCCAAATCATGTCCCTCCATTTCATGAATGGAATACCTATTTTCCTATATTCAGTGGAAACACAGATAGAAGGCCAAAGCAGTGCCTCAAGGATTTTCATGAATGCATGGAACAACAGGGCATTGTTTTTGAAGATGCGAAAATTAAATTGTACATGTATTCTTTAGAAGAATATTTTAGAATTTGGTATAGAAAAATACCTCATGGAAACATATCTTCTTTAAAGATCTTTCACATAGCATTTAATCATCATTGCAAATATTTTATCTATCGGATACTCTGTTTGAATATTTTTGTGCACATTTTAATGTTGAAAATATTTTTGAGGTTAATGATCCTATTGGATATGTTTGTGGGTCTCAACTCCAAGAAAAAATATACTTTCATCAAGAAGCATCACCCAATGATCAAGAAAGGGAAGAAGGAGACATTATCAAACTGCAAATAGACACTTAAAAATCTCATTTTGCCAAATTTGATGATTCTCCTTCTTGTGATTCATATAAATCTGATGGGATGTTGAGAAATGTATAAATAAAATAATCCCAATCATGGGAAGCTGCACAAAAAGAGGAGGCCCACCAGGAGGTTAATAAAGTGGCTCAAGTTTAGAATCCACATCCTTCAAATGGAGAACAAGTTCAATAAGATGATATTAAAGCTGATAAATATTCTCCAATCTATGATTCAGAGTAGGATGATATTGTTGCAGACTGTCAAAGGGATATACTTGCAAACGAGTGGGGATAAGATTACCAACAACAACTCCCTCAAGAGGAGCCCAAATTTGAAGATCTCAGCAATGTTAGTGGCTGCCTATCACAAAAATATTCCTCCTTGGAAACTGTTTAAGAAAGGGAGAAAACCATAAATTTTTCTCATCGGTTCCATGATCTAGTGGCTGACTATATGGCATCCTTCTTTGGTCAGCAACCGATCTCAATCATGGGGTATGTATTAAATGTTTTCCCTCAATATTTCAAATGGTGCATGCCTATTTTAGTAATTGATTTTCAAGAACACATCCCAATTAGAAGGTTCATGGAGGAGATTAACAAAGATGAGAATCAACTATCAGGTTGGGGGAACATATCAAAATCGTTGTCCAAATATTTTATGTGGTACATGCCTATTTTAATTGTTGAATTTCTAAAGAATGATGGCATAAGGTCTAGTAATCTGATGCTAGGCTGGTATCATTGGAAGATTGACCTCACTTGGGTGAATTGAGCCCTATGCCTAAATAGGAGTTGTATATAAATGAGCTCACTATGTGAGTTTTAATTTCCAGTTTTTAGTTTTTGTACTTTTTCATTTTAGTATCATGAGGAAAGGACTCCCAGTAGATAAAGTTCCATGGAGATTTTTTGGTTTCATAGGTTCAATATATTTTTGACTCTATGCCCAATGGTGAAGGCTACTAGTCAACAGGTTCTCAGCCCCTTGCCAGCAAGGAACTATCCCCAGTTGGAGCCAATGTTGTCACCTATTGCAAAATGTGTTTTCAGCTGTCAAAAGAGTGAAAAAGAGCATAAACGTTTCCAGTCATCTTCGAAGCCATAGAATGACTCAAAGCCTACATCAGTCCCTATCCATTGGAAATTGCTATGATTAATGAGCTTTTCAATGATATGTAGAAGTCCAAAAATGGACTCCTGGATCAAAAGATATGGTCTTCTGAAGTTTCAAAGGTTCAAGCCTTAGGAAAGAAGAAATATCAGAGGTTCGATATCGGATATTGCATATCGGAGGTCCAACGACATCAAATATCGGTGATCGCACATCAGGTCATCATGGCATATCATCGCATCACATATCATAGGTCTGATATATCGAAGATTGCATATCAGAGATTGCACGTTGAAATATCGACACATCGGAAGGTTGGCGATCGGAGGATTGAAACTTCTGAATAGGGGAGAACCTTTTAAAAGGTGCAATATCATAAAAGTTCTAATAACGTTAAAAACCACCAGGGAGGGCCAAAAAGAATTAACAAAATAATGGTTGTATATTTGCTGCTAAGTAGTAACAGTTACTGTGTTAACTACAGATTTAATTATGTTATTGAATAGCCTACAGTACCTGTAATGTGCACATATCTACTTAATGTTATTTGGTGACAAATGTATTCATGATGCATAGAGCTTGGGACCTTAATTAACACTCCACTACTTTTTTGTTCTCACGTCCTCACTCTTCCATACTTCTGCTGGAACTTGTTGCCTAGGATTCTATGTTGTATCTAGCCCTTTGCATCTAATTCGCTCCTTTCTTTCCTCCTTTTCATTTTTACTACAATGCCAATATTAAGCTGCCTATTGTTGTGTGTCGGCCTCCAGAACCAAGACATTTATCTTTAATATTAGCCATATTTACCCCCTGAGTATTTAGATCTATGTATCTGCTTGAGTTTACCTTGATGAAGGACTATTGAAAGAAGCCCCTTGAATCATCTCTTTTCCAATTACGTGACATGTGGAGTGCAGCAGAAATCCCTCAGATAATATTCAAAAGCCCTCCTCTATTAAGATGTCCTAGGAACTGGTCTCCAATCAACCCAGAGGCTGTCTCTAGGAGGATTCTATATCTCCTGAAGCACTTGTGTGATAAGTGATAGAAAAAGCTACAACACTCCACACAGCGAAAGTTTCGCACAAGGAAAGCTTCACAAGAGGAAAAATAATAATACCAATTCTAATTTTTTTCATAGTTAAATTAATTATGTGTCGAATGCATAAATTTCCTTATGCATCGTTGTTTTATTGCCCATACACCATTTTCCACACGTCCTTCAAACATTAAACATTTACACTATATGGACTCAAAGTCGGAATTAATGGAAAAGATAGAGGCTAAAAATATTAAAAAAATTACATCGATGGTATAATTAAATTATTAGTTTGACTTTGCAAACATAGAGTCAGGGATTAGAACCGCAATTCGACAAGTTTATTGCCAACTGTAACATAGATTATGGAACATGATTCTAGAGTTGTTGAGCAAGAGCTCAGTGCTTCTTTATCTAGAATAGTTTGTGCTATAGTTTTTATCATTGATTTTTTAAAGCATACCAAAATTATTAAATCTGAAACTCAAGTCCATTTTGAACTTTTAAATCATATAATGGAAATACTGTTATGGAAGATGGAGCGAATACAATTAGCAAGCGAAGCGTTGAGTTTTCACTTGGATAATTTGTCCTGGGACGTTGAAGAAGATGCTAATGAAAGAAATGATGATATTATGGCCATTGACCATGGTTCCCCACTTTTTTAGCTTGAGCCATAAGTTAATGAAGCCCATGCCACTTTTGATATTGAGGATATGTAGTAATTTACATGTATATATATATATATATATATATATATATTTTCGTTAATAAAGAAAATCGGTTTACAATAGCCTCAAGTCAATCTTTGTTCGAAGTTTTGAACAATAGAACAAGGAATTGTGAAAGGATTTGAAAATAAAAATTAATTTCCATGCATCACATTTATCTATATTTCTATAAATTGACATAGATATCCCATATTGCACACACTCAAAGCTCCACACAATGAAAATAATAATAATAATAATAATAATAATAGATTAACATTAATTTCTCTATGCAACCCCTGTTCTCCTTAAAATACGTTGTCCTAATTTTGTTCCTGTCGAATAAAGTTTCCAATATAAAAGCTCAACACACTAAAAGCTCCATAAAATGAAATGTACCACACATACCATATTCAGAGAAATAACACATTGTTAGAGCACCCACAAAAACCCCCATTCTCCCGCACATAACTCGTTTTTCATAATTTTTTTTTATCACCAATAGAAAACACATATGCTTCCAATATAACACAAATGTATATGTGTCGCATTTCACAGCAAATCCATTCTGCGCAAAAATATCACTTACTAACATTAATAGTTTAACATTAATTTCCGTATGTAGCACTCGTTCTCTCACATAAACCCACAATAAAAACCTCGCACATTGAAAATTAACAATTTTAATCATTATGTTCTCTTGCACATATCTTGTCCTCCTTAAAGATTCATAGTTCTAAAATAAAATCTCTACGTAATTTCTCCCCCGCACATACTTCGTACATTTCATAGTAAAAGGTTTGCATAACCAAACATAATAACATTCTCATTTTTCCTTCACATACCCCATCCTCCATAAACATTCATACAATAAATGATCCAGAAAATTGTAAAAGTAACTTCACAAAACGACTTGTGTAGCCCCCCCCCGGCCCCCGCCTACGCAAAGGACCTGCAACCGTGCCAGTTTTGTCGTCATGGGGAAGAGAAGTACCATAATATTGTTAGTGTTAGTGTAGATGTCAGAGAACTCAAGTGACGAAATGGCCACTCTGAAAATTAGTCTTTTTTAATTTTAAAATCAAATTTCATGCACTGACAAATAATAAAAGTAAAATGTTCTCCACCAGGGGAATTAGGTCCCATCAGAAGTTGATAGGTCAATCAGAAATTAGAAAAATATTTTTGAATTCATGGAAAAATAGAAAAATTCAACATTTTCCCGAAACTTTAGTTAAAATTGCAAAAAAATCAAAATAATGCACAATCAATGCGATTTGATTGTGAGGGAATTGTTATAGTCCTTGCCAAGGCAGGGACTAATAACATCATGTATTTAAAATAAGCTAGATATGCCTATTAATTTGGCAACTCAATGACAAATTCCAACCATGGGACTAGATTCCTCTTTTCGAGGGGACCAATTTTGACTATTGAAAGGGTCAATTTAGACAAGAGAAAGTGTATTTATGAAGAAAATACCACATATACACATCTGGACAGGTCAGCCTTAATAGGAAGTTGGTCACCATTGGAAGCTTATAAATACAAGCGACCTCAACCTCAACCTCATTTGGACATCACCAAGCATCATCTTCTTCTCTTCTTCATTGATTGGTTTGCACAAGTTTGAGGCTAGGTCGAGGAAAGAGTTTCACACATTTCCAAAAATATAGGGTCTGATTCTCGCACGTGTTCTAGGGTTTTGTTTTATGGCCGCATGATCGTCAAAGGAAAATTTCGTCTATAACCGCAAGCTAGCAAGATCAAGGGTACAATTGGAAGGTCTCAACCGCATGCACAACTCTTCCTCTGTGCAGTTTGGCTCTATGGATAAATTTTTACATATGAACGCAGTTGACCACAAACCAAAAAAGTTGTCTCTAATATATATTGATGTTGAGAACATATTTCTAAATGTTTTTGGGTTAGTTTTTCTAGATAATTTTGTATTGGGCTCATTGTATTCTCTTCTAAACATTTTATGACAATCCAGTAGAAGGAGAATTTTCAAAGGGTTTTCCCCCTTGTGGGGTTTTTCTTTGGTCTTTGACAAAATCTAATGTCTCTTTCTGATTGTCTCCTTTGTCATTGCATTTATTGGTCTATGTTTAATTACTATTGATGGTTGGAAAGTTTAATTTTTATTTGAAATATTGTTGATTGAAGAATTGAATTGGGCTAAAAGTAATTGAAACAACATAAAGCAGTGTGAAAATAAACATGGTATCAGAGCTAAGGTGAAGGAAAATCCTAAAAGGAGACAAGCATTGAAGCAATCATCTTTGGAAAGTTGAAGGAGCATATTTAATCAAGTCAATATGTCTTCCTTTTTCTTCAAGGAACATGAGAATTTGGGTGACTCATATAAATTTGCTACATGGAAGATCGGGTTGCAGATCATAGTTGATAACAATGATGTTTTGGAATACATTCAAGGAAAAGTACCTGAGCCTCCAGAGAATGCTTATGTTTCTGCCAAGAAAAAGCAAACAAGAGGTGAGTTAAAAGCAGAGAAAATTATAGTTGACAGTTTACAAGATAGTCTACTTGCATATGTTGGAAATTTGAGAAAGTTTATGAACATGTATGATAATATAGTTATCATGTATGAAGTCAAAAATTTCAATGAAATCATCTCCTTGAAAGATCAACTCAAAGACATGAAGATGAACAAAGGGGAGTTTGTGCAATCCTAAATTATGAGGATATCTCATCTTAGATATCAATTGGAAATAGTTGGATAAATTGTTCCTAACAGGGAATTGGTGATTGTAACCCTTAGAGGTCTCCCTCCCATTTGGGAAACATTTATTACTACTATAAGCAACAACAATACCTTCTCGTCATTTGATGAGATTGTTGGAAATATCACTCATGAAGAATCATGGATGATATCAAGATGAGGGATTCAAAAGCATGAAGAAGGAGAGCCTGTTGCATTCATCACTCAAAATAGGAAGAATAAAGGGAAAGGAATTCCATTAAATTCAAGAAAACCTTCACCTCGAAACACAAAACAAAAGGCATGATAGAACATCATCTCACATTGAATGCTACAATTGTTACAAGAAGGGTTATTATGTTCGATATTGCCCCAAGAAGAACAATGGTCCACTCCACAACACTAGAAGCAACAACAATATGTTTTATTATTAAAGAAGAGGAGATAACCAAAGGAATGATCACAATGGAAGAGATGAAAGAAGAAGAAGAGATGCTCCAAGTGACGATGAATAATATCGTCGTCCTAAAAAGAAGTCAAGGTACTCCAGGTATGAAAGTAATGTTGGCAATCATTTTAAATAAATTCCTATTTTTGCCCCTACTAGTTTCTCTCCTCCGAATTAGTGGGATAGTTGGTTGGTTGATAGTGGGGCCACTCATCATTTCTCTAGGTATAAGGAATTTCTTTGTAATTTGGTGGAGAGGGAGTCAAATTTGAAAATTATTCTTGGAGACAACTCCACTCATCCTGTTAAAGGATTTGAGTATGTAAAATTCCATTTGGAGTTTGGGAATCATTTTTGTTGCATGATGTGATGCATGTGTCGGGATTGAAGATGAATCTGGTATCAATATATGATTTTGAAGACAAAGGGATGAGGGTTTCCTTCAGCAAGGGAAAATTTTATACTTGCCCTGTTGGATCACCCATGAGAGATGCATTCACATTGGGATCGAGATTCGAAAGTCTCCACAGGGTTACGAAATACCTCTTCTAGCATTCGTCCATAATACTAATAAACTAAGCAAGCTATGGCACTAAATATTGGTCCTTTTACATTATGACACTCTTCCAAAATTGAAGAAATTAGGAGTCTAGTATTCTTGATGTTTAAGCCCAACATGATGGAGCATGTTCAGGTTGTGCTAGTGGAAAGAAGATAAGGGGACTATTCCCCTCTAGCGAGAACAAGACAAATGACATCATCCATCTCATTCATTTTGACTTATGTGGTTTGATGCCTGTACATTCTATTGGTGGCCATCTCTACTACATCACCTTAATTGATTACTTTTCAAAAAATACATGCATATATTATTTGAAGCACAAGCATGAAGCTTTCAAAACGTTCAAGGAGTTCAAACCTTTGGTCAAAAATCAAACAAGGAAGAAAATTAAATCTTTAGGTCCGACAATGGTGGCGAGTACATTTCAAAAGAGTTCATTGATTTTTACAAGAATGAAGGTATGAAGAAAGAGATGATTGGGCCCTATACTGCCAAGAAAAATGGAGTAGCTGAAAGAAAGAATAGGTCTATTGTAGAAGTTTCTTGTGCCATGCTCCATGATCAAAAGTTGTCGAAGTTCCTTTTGGGAGAACAACAAATGTTGTCGTATATGTTCAAAACAAGGTGCCTCATCAAGCATTGGACAACAAGACCTCCGAAGAATTGTTCACAGGTTCTAAGCCTGATGTTGGCCATCTCTGTATCTTTGGTTGTCCTGTATATTTCCATGTGCCGAAGGACAAAAGAAACAAATTGGAAGCCACTGGAAGAAAAGGTACGTTTGTTGGATATTGTGAAAATTCTAAAGCTTTTAGAGTATAATTCCTAGTCAAAGGAAGGTTGAAATTAACATGGATGTAATGTTCTATGAAGATGTTTCCCTTGAGAAATCAAGGGACCTTTCTCTACCTCCTCCTCTTGAGAAGAAGAATGATGATATGAATATTTTAGATGGTCCTTCCATGCTTGGATCTGATACATACATTGTTGATGATCGCATGGAGCCCATGGATCCCTTAGACCCTCATCCATGTGACCATCCGGCCAGGAAGAGACCACTTTGGCTTTGTGACACATTACAAGATGATGAGAGATGATTTCTCGTTCAAATATCATTTATATATAGCAATAAGTCATGCAGTTACTAAGGATATGTTGTACCCATGAACACTATGATTCAAGCCAATCCTCCCACCTTTGAACAAGCTGTGAAAGAACAAGTTTAGAAGGATGTTATGGCTTAAGAATATGAGTCTATTATGAAAAATGATGTATGGGATGTTGTGTCGAGACCGAAGGGGAAGTATGTGCTGACTTCAAATTGGTTATTCAAGATGAAACATTGAGTTGGCGGTAGTATTGAGAAATATAAAGGAAGGTTCATGGCTCGAGGATTCTCGAAAAAAGAGGGAGAAGATTATGATGACATATTTTGACCTATGGCTCAATATACAACCATTCGCTCGATAGTTTCCCTTGCCACAAGTAATGGATGGACTGCATCATATGGATGTAAAGACAACATTCCTCCATTGCATGTTACAGGAAGAAGTGTACATTGAGCATTTATAGGGTTTTGAAGTAAAGGATAAAAAATCACATGTTTGTAGGTTAAAGAAGGCATTGTATGGTTTGAAGCAAGATCGAGAGCATGGTACGCCCGCATAGATAGTTATTTGGTGAAGCTAGGATTCACAAGAAGCAATGTTGATCCTAGCCTCTACTTGAAGTTAGTCCAAGGTATGCCATTGATTTTGGTTTTATATGTTGACGATCTATTCTTGATAGGTAGTGAGCCCCTGATGATCAAGTGTAAGAGGGAGTTAGCCTCTAAATTCGAGATGAAGGATCTTGGACTCATGAAGTACTTTCTAGGCCTTGAGGTGTGGCGAAGGCCCAGTGAGATTTTCCTTTCACAGGGAAAATATGTCATGAAGCTATTTGATAAATTTGGAATGACAGAATGCAAGTACATTCCCACACTGATGGAAATGGATTTCAAGAAGTTATGTCGAGAAGCTGCATGACCCAAATTAGCGAATCCATCTGAGTATAGAGAGTTATGATTGGGGCTTTGGTGTTCTTAGTGAACACCCATCCAAACATATGTTATGTGGTGAACATGTTGATTCAATTCATGACCAAGCCTATCCATGCTCATTAGATTGCTACTAAACACTTTTTGAGATATTTGCATGGGATGATCATCCTTGGTCTGAGACATACTGCCAGAGATGTTCGACTTCATGGATATACGAATGTTGAGTGGGCAGGGAATTTTGTCGATAGGATAAGAGTATGTATGGATGTTTTTTTGTATTGGATCTACTGTTATATCTTGGATGAGCAGGAAGCAGAAGTCCATAGCATTGAGTACCGTTAAGGAAGAGTACATTACTGTTAGCATGGCTAGCTACGATGCATTTTGGTTGAGAAAGCTCTTTGGAGGGCTATTTGAGCAAGTCCTAGAAACTACATCGATATATTGTGACAACAAGAGTGGGATCTATCTAGCATAGAATCTTGTACTTCATGACAATTCCAAGCACATAGAGATTTGATATCACTACATTCAAGACATCGTGCAGAGAGGAGCTGTTATAATCCATCATATTTCGATAGATGAGTAGATTGTAGATATTCTCACCAAGGATTTTCCAAAATGAATCTTCTTAGTCTTATGAGAGCAGCTTGGACTAATGGATGTAAGCCCTTCTAATAAGGGGCATCACTAATCAATAACATTGAGTCAACTCTTCCCCCCTGTTTGAGCTCCCACAATGACGAATTGAGATGGATGGCTCCTAGGGTTGAGGGATCTCTAGAAAATAAACATAGTTACCGATCAAACGAGAAAATGACCTAGTACCCATTTTTTTGAGGTAGCAAAAAATCACTTGATTTTGAAAAATGGTGATTTAGAATACACCTTTTTTTTTAGCATATTTTTGCCACTTTAAATTTTTTTATGTATCAAGTATGAACATTTTTTTTAAATGTTAGTGATTTTCATGTTGATTTTGAAAAGTGTTGATGCAGCATCAACACATTTTTTTAGAGGGCTTATTTTTGACACTTTAATTTTTTTTAATGTATCAAGTGTGAACATTTTTTTTTTCGTTAGTGATTTTCATCTTGATTTTGAAAAGTGTTGATGAGCATCAACCCTTTTTGTTTAAAGGGCTTGGCTTTTACACTTTAAATTTTCTAATCAATTAAGTGTGGATAATTTTTTTTTAAATGTTGGTGATTGTCATGTTAGTAATAAAAAATAAAAATAAAAATAAAAACATGACAAAAAAATTGAAATACAAAAAATATATAGAAAAAAACAAAAACAAAAATAAAAAAAACCTATAAAAATGTAAAAGAAAACATAAAACATGACAGAAACAAAATAATAAAAACATGTTAGTAATAAAACATATAAATATATAAAAAAATAAAAATAAAAAACATAACAAAAACATAAAACATAAAAATAAAAATAAAAAAACATGACAAAAAAAATAAAAAAACATAAAACATGTTAGTAAAAAAAAAAAAAAAATCAAATACAAAAAAATATAAAAAAAAGGGGGAAAAAAGCAAAAAAATTGTAAAAATGTAAAAAAAAAACCAAAATTAACTCGTAAAAAAAATAAAAAATAAAGATGAATAAAAAATTAACGAGAATGTATATATATATATATATATATATATATATATATATATATATATATATATATATATATATATATATATATATATATATATATATATATAGATTGATTTTTTTTCTATATATATAATTTAAAGAAAACCAAATTGAACCACAAAAAAAATCTAAAAACATTTTTTTAAAGTTAAAAAAACAATTAAAAAAGAAAAACGTCATTACAAAAAAAAAAATAAAAAAAATTAAAATAATTACAAAAAAAAAGTAAAAAAAAAAAATTAATGAAAATAAAAAATAAAAAAATATTTAAATTTAATAATTTAATAAACAAAATAAAATAAAATAAAATATAAATTTGAGAATGATTTTTTTAAATTAAAATTATAAAAATAAAGAAATAACATAAAAAAATAAATAAAAAATAAAAATAAAATTATAAAAATTTAAAAACAAAATTTAAGAAAAAAAAACATTAAAAAAAAACAAAACAATTAAAAAAAAATTAAATAATAATAATAATAATAATAATAATTATAAAATAAAAAAAAAAAAATTCAAAACATATTAAAAAAAAAAAAAAAATTAAAAAAAATTAACCGGCACCCCATCCTTCCCTCCTCACCCTCAGCCCCCCCCCTCTCCCCTTCACCTCCCTCCACCCCGACCTCTCCCCTTCCGGCCCTACCCCCAACCCCTCCCTCAGCCCCCTACCCTCGGCCCTCTCTTCTCCCCTCCTGTCCCCTCCTCCTCCCCTCGGGCCTCCCTTCTTCCTTCCCGCCTCCCCTCCCAACCTCTCCCCTCTCCACCCTCAACCCTCCCTTCCCCTCCCTACCTTCAGCCCTCCCCTCTCTCCTCCCCCTTCCTCGACCCCCGTGGACCCCCCTCCCCTACCCACCTGGGCCCCCAGCCAGCGGTCAAGAGATCGCAGGCTGATTTCTGGAATCAGTTTGCGGCCTCTTGGCTGCTAGCTGGGAGCTCGGGTGGGGAGGGGAGAGGGGTGCGCGAGGGACGGGGGAGAGGGGCATTGGGGTCGGGTGGGGGAGGGGAGAGAGGAGGCTGAGGCTAGGGAGGGGAGGTGGGTGAGGGAGAGTGGCAGACGTAGTAGGGTTTATTGTTACTTCTTCTTTTTTTAATTGTTTTTTATTTTAAACTGCTTTTTTTAATTGTTTTTTTTTTTTTATTTATTTTCAAATTGTTTTTTATTTTTTATTTTTTTAATTGTTTTTTTAGTTTTTAAATTTATTTTTTTTTAATTTTAATTTAATTTTTTTTAATTTTAATTTAATTTTAATTAATTAATTAATTAATTTATTCTTATAATTTAATTTATTTATAATTTTTAAATTTAAATACTTTTTATTTTAATTTCTTTTCTTATAATTTAAATTTTATAATATAATTTTTTTTAAATTAATTTTTTCTAATTTAAATATTTTTATTTTTTTGAATTTTAATTTTTAAGTTATTATTTTTAATTGTTTTCATTTTTTTTCTTTTAATTTTAATTTTTATCTATTGTATTTTATTTTTTGGTAATTATTTAACATTTTTTTAAATGATGTTTTTAGTTTTTATTTTTTATTTTTAACTTAAAAAATGGTTTTTTTTTTTTTTTTTTTACTATATATATAATTTTTTTTTTTTTTTGTTTTATTTGTTTATTTATTTTTCATTTTTCATTTTTTCAAGTTAATTCTGATTTTTTTTTTACATTTTTATGCTTTTTATTTTGTTTTTTAAAATTTTTTTTTTTATATTTTATGAAATTTAATCTGTTTTTTGTCATGAATTGTCCCCTTGCCACTCGTAGCCGGTTGGGCCTCACGGTCGCCGGGGAAATTCTGGTTTTTTTTTATTTTTTAATATTTTTTAACGTTGTATTTTATTTTTGTAACCTTTTTTTTTTTTTTTAACTTTTTAATTTTTTATTTGGTTTTTATTTTATTTTACTAAATTTTTATTTATTTATTTGTTTTTTTTAAATTTTAGATGGTATGGTTAATTTTTTTTACATTTTATAGTTTTTTTATGTCATTACTATATATTTTTTATATTTGATTTTTTTGTCATGTTTTTTATGTTTTATTACTTGTTATTATTTTTTAATTTTTTTTTTTCAATATTTGAATTTTTGTTTTCTTATATATATATATATATATATATATATATATATATATATATATATATATATATTACTTTTTGTAGGGTTCGTGTTGATGCTTGTCTAGCAACCCGATCCCATTATGTGCAATTTGATAGTTGATTTTTAATTTTTTTTTGCAATGTATCAAGTTGTCTTAGGCTAAGATTTCAAAATTGCAATACATTTAGCATTTCAAAAAATTTCTCTTGGTATAATAACTCTTTCATTAAGGTGTTCATTTTTAAAGTTTTTTAGGTCATAAAATTTTTCCATAATGTCATGCTTGAAATATTTTTGAAAATTCAAGATTGTTTTGTAGTCATAATCTTTCGTTTTTAATTCCATGGTTGAAAAATTGTCAAGATTTTAATGTTTTTCTAAGTTGTAATATTTTATCTTTAATGTTATGGTTGAATACGATTATAAATATTTTTTCTTAGCACTATGCTTGAAAATTGTTGGAATTTTAAGGTTTTTCAAAGAAGTGATATTTTAAATTTAATGTCACGCTTAAAAATCGTTGGAATTTTAAGGCTTTTCAAAGACGTGATATTTTATCATTAATGTCACAGTTGAAAATCATTGAAAATTTAAAGTTTTTCAGAGTCACAATATTTTGTTTTTAACGTCATTATTAAAAAATGTTGAAAATGTACCTTGAAAAAAATGCGTTATTCCGACATCAACACTTTTCGAATTCAAGGTGTCTTTTGCACCAAACAAAATGGTTTTTGTTGTTTTTTACTGTTTTAAAAAATATTGAAGATATAGTCTGAAAAAAAAATGGTGATGCAGAATCAATACCTTTTATTTTTGGGTTGTTTTTTCATGTTTTTTTGGGATTTTTGGGCTCGGGTACCCATTTTGAGGTAATAATTCCCGTTTGATCGGTAACTATGTTAATAGGATCGTAGATGTTGCTCCTCTATATTTTACCCATAGGGTTGGAGATGTTACTCCCCTATTTTGATATTTGTAGAGTATACCTCAGTTGGAATCATACCCATGAGCTTGGATTGTTGGGATTGCCGCTCCTTGTTTGGCCAACGGGTTGAGAGTGTACTTAGGGGTGTACAACCCAAGTTGATTATGATGCAATTTTTCTACTACATGACTCTAGAGGTTCAGTGTTGGGAAGATCAGTGGGCAATAGGATGGGTTGAGATGTGATCCCCTATATCACCTATTGCTCGATATGGGGTTGAAGATGTTTTGCTCCCCCATGTGATTCTAGGTTGAGATGTGATCCTCGATGTAGATTCATGTTGGGATGTGCTCCCTGATATTATCTTTAGATTGAGATGTGCTCTTCGACATTATAGAGGGTGGTAGTTAATGCTCCCCAATTCTTCTTCTTCAGATTCGAGAATGTTTCAGCAGATAGAGTTAAGCAGAGATGGGACATGACATGACGATAGGATACACATGACATGATGTAATTGTAATTTCTCCATAGCTGAGAGGGAGTGTTAATTTGGTAGCTGAATGACAAATTCAAACCATGGGATTAGATTCCTCTTTTCGAAAGAACCAATTCGGAATATTGCAGTGCTCAATTTGGACAAGCGAAAGTGTACTTATGAACAAAAGCCCACATATGCACATTTGGACAAGTTGGCTCTAACAAGAAATGGTCACCCTTGGAAGCCTATTTGGACATCACCAAGCATCACCTTCTTCTCTTATTCATTGATTTTTTCGCACAAGTTTGAGGCTGGGTTGAGGAAAGAGGTTAACACAGGTTCAAAAATGCAGGTTTTGAAGCTCGCACATATTCAAGGTTTTTGGTTTCCGACCACAGGCTCGTCAAAGGAAATATTTGGCCATAATTGTAGGCTATTAGGCTCAAGGGTGCAGTTGGAAGGTCTCAACCACATGCACAACTCTTGCTCCGTGTAGTTGGGCTCTAGGGCTAAATTTTGACATCTGACCGTAGTTGACCACAGATAGGAAAAGTTTTCTTTGATATATATTGATGATATGAACATATTTTTGAATGTTGTTGGTTTAATTTTGCTGGATGATTTTGTATTAGGCTCATTGTACTCTCTGCTAAACATTTTATGACAATCTAATAGAAGAAGAATTTTCAAAGGGATTTCCCCCTTGTGGGGTTTTTCCCTGGTCTTTGACCAAATCTGGTGTCTCTTGTTGATTGTCTCCTTTGTCATTGCATTTACTGTTCTATCTTCAATTACTGTTGATGATTGGAAAGATGAATTATTATTGAAAATATTTCTAATTGAAGAATTGAATTGGGCTAAAAGTAATTGAAACAACATAGAGCAGTGTGAGAATGAACAATGACATGGTATGAAGTATACATTGCAAGTCATCATAGTCTCCAAGGTTTAATTGGTTCATTTCTCTCAAATTGTTAATGCCTTAAATTTGTTGACACCTAATCTTTGGGATTAGGTAAATCAATGTAAATATTGTGAAAAGAAAATAAGGATAATTCAAAGACAAAGAGACACTGGGAGATGAAACCCAAGAGTCTGTCTCTCAATGTATATATCGATAATCCATCTTAATGCAAAGACACAATTTGATTTGAGGAGTTACCTCCTGGCCTGACATGGTATTAGAGGCAGTCCCATTTTTAGCTTCCTTTCTGCCCTTGTAACTCCCACTGCTTCTATTCTACATATTTTGCATACTAACATTTCTGTCAAATCCCTGCATAATCCCATGGATTGTTATTGAATGGATAACTCTCATAGAAGCTTTGAGTTCGAGTAGTGTGAAATTGTTGGAGCATAGGTCCCATTCTAGTATTTTCCTACTCAGTAACTACCTTGCATTTTGGGCTTGATTCCTTAAAGTTCTGCTCCAAGTAACATAGATCCTCTTTGTTCCTGCAGATGTTGAATGCGACCTATTCTCTCTAGAAGATGTAGATCGCTAGGCTGACTTACCATATATGAAGTTCAAAACCGAGAGACCTTCTTTTGCAATCGTTCTCTACGTCTTAATCCATTCTTGACATTTGAGCAATTCGTTAATTAAATGTGTAACTCTTGAAGTCCATTTGTTGGAGTGCATTGAAGTTTTATATGAATGTCATATCTCTGGTTATAATATTGTGTCTCAAGCTGTATATGATGCATTATTTTGTGTTCAAGCTATTATAAATAGGAAACGATACATTATATCCAGATGAATGACCGTGTAGTGAATGAAGTGTTGAATGGTGCATTGGAATTATCTATATACATTTGAATGGTGGGTGAATCATTATTTGAATGGTGTGTGTATCAATTTTTTATACGTGTTAGCCTTTTTGAAGACCGTATTTGGAGTTATTTTTTAATACCATAATCCTTTACATGGCACATATATTAAATGGAGCATATGGATGGAAAATACCTCGAGATCCTATTTTGAGGGGTGTATTATAATATATGTTATGTGGAACATTATTATAATATATGTTATGTGGACCATATGTGGTATGTAATGAGATATGTGAGCATTATGTAATATGTCATGAAGGTATATTGAGAGATTATATTTTTAATTGAAGGCTTTTGAAGCCATATCCATTTTTTTTTGCAATTATTTTGAGGCCACATCAAATTTTATGATGCATTCACTCATCTCCATAGTGGGAGTAGTTCTCACTCACAAAGAGAACTATCCTGAGTGGTCTCGAAAGATAAAACACACCCTCATTTTCAATCAGTTGTGGAAATGGATTTGTGAAGGAGAAGGAGACAATGCACCTACAAATCCCACTTCAGATAAGGACTTGCCCATTTGGGAAAACAAGAACAACGAGGCCTATGCCTTGATTGCAGCGTCAGTAAATGAAGAAGTGAGTCACCATATTTCACCATTTTCAAATGCCTTTGGATCTTTAATGAAATTGAAGGAATTGTATGACCCACACTCTGAACTTGAATTTATTAAATTGATGATTAAGTTGTTCATTCTTGAGTTGAAAAATGATGACCCTATTGCCTTAGCATCAGAAGTAAGATCCATTATGCATGATATAAAGGGAACTAGTGTTGAGGTAGATATTCCTCTCATAGCTTATGTTAGGGCATGATATCCTACCTATTCACATTATCTTGAGTATTGCAAGCAAGTGGAAACCTTGAGATTACCTTTGACTCCATTGAAAATCATTTTGTTGAGAGAGAGAAGGCTTTTGGGAAGAATTCAACTCCTCAGTCTACTTACGAAGTTGTATGCCTTGCACAAAAGGAGAAGAATCATGCACAAGATTCTTCTATAGGAAGAGGTGGACAAACAGGAAGAGGAAGGAGGAATTTTAGAGGCAGGGGGCAGACATAACCAAGGAGAAAAGTCTGATCTTCATTGAATATGATGCACTAGAGATGGGAATGATGCATCCACGTGTAAGTTTCCATAGGATAAAATTGAGCAGGAAAGGAATGAAGGGAAAGGTAAAACTAATGACAAAGGGAAAAGTAAAGTACCTAAATCCTCTTAATATGTTGTGGCACAATGTAACAATGGAGTAACTAAAGACTTGTTCAATGCTTCACTTGCTTCATGGAAAGATGATTGGTTTCTTGATTTAGGAGAAAATTTCCACATGAATTTCAGGAGAGATTTCTTTGAAGAATTCACTCACAATTTTGATGGAGTAATATACTTTGCACACAAGTCAAAACTCAAGCCATCAGGCTCAAATTGCCTGGTATTCCAGTTTCTTCTGCATGATGTTTTATACCTCTTGGAGTCGAGGAGAAACTTACTATCTTTGGTCCACATCCTCCAAAAAGGACAATCCATTCATATATTTGATGGCAAGGTTGAGGTTAGAAAAGCATCATAGCACTCACTTGTCATTATGGGGATAGAAGAAGAAAGACTTCTAAAGTTGCAAGGAACCTTTGTTCATTGACAAAACTTCTCATACAATTCTCACTATAATGAAGGTAAATTTCCATCAAGTCTTTTATGGCATGCTATATTAGGACACTTGAACTATGACAACCTTCATTTGTTGAAGAAAAATGGTGTTACTGGTTTGCCTATAATTCCTTGGAAACTTAAGCAATGTGATGCTTGTATCTTAGGAAAGCACAACAAACAGTATTTTCATGATTCTCATTCCAGAGCACATAGAAAACTTGAACCCATTCATTCAAATTTATGTGGCACAATGCCTATTCCTTCTGCAAATGGTAAATAAATATATGATGACATTTATTGATGGCTATACCAGAATGTGTTGCATTTATTTATTGAGAACAAAACTTAAGCTTTTGAAACATTCAATAACTTTCATGCATGGATTGAAAATGATACACAATCTCATATTGGCTCTATTCTCATTGATAATGGAAAAGAATACACTTCAAATTAATTTGAAAAATATCTTCGCTAGCATGGGATCAAACATCAAACAATTATGCCTTATAATCCCCAACAGAACGGAGTAGTTGAAAGAATGAATAGGGAAATCTTAAATATGGTACATTCCGTGATGTTTTTCAAGAATGTTAAATTGATCTTTTGGGTTGATGCAGTTTTATGTGATGTGTATATAAAGAATATGTGTCCATCTAATGCTATAAAAAACAAGCCTCCCTATGAAATGTGGTATGGCCACATTCCTTTGGTGAGGCATCTCAGGGTTTTTGGTTCCACCTATTATGCCTTAATAACTTTGGAATAGAGAAACAAACTCAGTGCAAGGAGTCATAAGTGTATCTTATTAGGGTACTCAAATACATCCAAATCATACTGTCTCTATGATGAAGCCAATAAGAAGTTTATAATATCTAGAGATGTGATATTTCTTGAATCTTCCAAGGCTAACAATATTGTTGAGTGACAACTTGATCGCTTGGATACATTCAGACATGTAAAATATTTTCAAGGGTTTGATAATCTGATAAGGGGGATTCCTATACTGGATAAATATGTGGAATCTTCTTCTGAAACACTCTCTCCCCCATATGAAGCTTCAACCACTAATGACACTTTGAGTTATGTGAGTGACAGAATTGGGAGACTAAATCTTAATTTAGCCCCATCTCAATCAACTGAGCAACCTAGGCCATCTCAGAAAGGTCCTCCTAAATGGTTGACAAAGACACTTGAAAGTGTTCATCCTGATGAGGTCAAAAATACAAGAACAAGAAGCTCAACTAGAAAAAATGGAGTTGATGTAGATGATTCCGATTCACTTGTTGATATGGATGTTTCTTATGATTGTGAACTGAACTTGTCTACAGATTTCGAACCAAATTCCTTCAAAGAAGTTGCTTCTCATGATGAATGGAAAGAAGCGATGCAGAAAGAATATGATGCTTTGATAAATAATGGCACCTGGAAGCTATTTGATCTTCCATTAGGAACCAAATCAATTGGCTGCAAGTGGGTCTTCAAAAACAAGTATAAAGAAGATGGCTCACTTGACAAGCATAAAGTCAGGTTTGTGGAAAAAGGTTTTGCACAGAAGGAAGGGGTCGACTATGAGGATAATTCCCCCCCCACAAAAAAATGGGCTACCATCCAGACACTCTTTTCCTTGGCAACACATAGTGATTGGAAGTGCATCAAATGGATGTAAAAACTACTTTCTTAAATGGATATCTGAAAGAGAATGTTTTTATGTCCCAACTAGAAGGATTTGTTGTGAAGGGTCAGGAGCATAAAATATGCAATCTTGTAAAATCCTTGTATGGCCTCAAGCAAGCTCCCTAAGCTTGGTACGAGAAGTTAATTGAGCATCTTTTGAAACTCAACTTCAAACATAATGATCTTGATGATGCAACTTTGTTTGTCAAGAAAGTTGTATATCTTTTGTTGTATGTAGGTGATATTTTGATGACAAGGAACAATGAGAGCTACATTTCATCCATAAAGAACGAATTGAGGAAAGGTTATGAAATGAAATACTTGGGCTATGTTCACTACTATCTTGGAATTGAAGTAACTCAATATCCAAAGTTGATATTCCTCTCTCAGAAAAAGTACATTAGAGATATGTTGAATAGGTTTGACATGGTTGAGTGCAATCATTTGACTACTCCAATGGAACAAAACTTAAATCTCACATCTATTGAAGGAAAATAATTTGAGGATGCAATGAAGTATAGACAACTCATAGGAAGTCTCAACTACCTAACTACTACCAAACCAGATATTTCATTTTTTGTTGGAATCCTCTCCAGGTTTATACAAAATCCTTGTGAGGGTCATTGGTCTACTGCAAAAAGAGTTCTAAGGTATTTGAAGGGAACTCAAGACTTTGAACTTAAGTATACACAAGTGGGAGACTTCAACTTGATTAGATACTTTGATTCAGAATTTGATGGAGATAAAGAAACTAGTGTATCTACATTAGGTTATGTTATGAGTCTTTGATCAAGAGTCGTCTCTCAGAGATCACACAAACAATCAGTTCCACCAAATTTCACAAATGAGGAAAAATATATGGCAACAACTGAAGCAACAAAGGAAATTGTGTGGCTAAGGAAAATTCTAGAAGATTTGCAGGAAAAACAAGTGCATTCAACTCCTCTCATGATTGACAACACTTCTGCAATAAAGTTGGCCAAGAACCCAAAGTTCCATGATCAAACGAAGCGCATCAATACAAAATACCATTTGATTTGACATCATGTTGAGGCCAAGACAGTCCACCTATGCCATTTTTCCACAAACGAGCATATTGCAGACATCTTCACCAAAGCACTTGGAAGAGAAAAGTTTGAAAGATTCAGAATGATGCTTGGACTCACCAACATCCCTTCATATTAAGTGGGTGAATGTTGACACCTAATCTTTGGGATTAGGTAAATCCATGTAAATATTGTAAATAGAAAATAAAGAGAATTAGAAGACAAAGAGACACTGGGAGATGAAACAAAGAGTCTCTCCATGTATATATCTATGATCCATCTTAATGCAAAGACGCAATTTTATTTGATGAGTTACCTCTTCACCTGACAAAAGCGAATAACCAAAATATTCGTAACTAAAATCAACCCAAATTTGTGAGCATTACACCTCCATATAACTAAACAACTTCAAATTTATGGTTGTGCAACATTTTCATAACCCATTTTCAATTAATTTTTTTTAATTAAATAGTGAAAATTTTGCATTATCTTATTGAAAAGTGTACATAAACATAATCACCATTATGAGAAACAAAGAAAGCAAGATATGTATCAATGCAGGTAGTCCTAGCTTTTTTACCTTCATTTCCATGCTCTCATAACTTATACTATTAATCTCATTTTTAAAAATCCAAAATTTTAATTAAAAAGCAATATCACTGGCATAAAACAATAATTTTACTTATATAGCATGTCTCAAGATTCTTTTTGGGAAATTCAAATTTCAATTATCAAAATTTATTTGTATTTCACTTTTCTTTTTGAAAAATACCAAAAAAACAACATTACTCAAGTCATTTTCTTCTATTCTTTTATATATATTAAAAATATTATATAATTAATCTAAATATAAATATTTTATTTTTATAAAAGAAAAATAAAAATTCTAATTAAAATAAATATAATGTATAATTAAAATACATGAAATAAATTCATTATATTAATATTTTTTAATTATTTATTGATTTTTTTTCTAAATCTAAATAATAATACCATTATATCATACTTTAACATTTATACAATCATTAAAATTTGGTATTATAATATATGGTACTTTAAAAAAAAAAATCCAAAGAAAAAATTGAACTTTTTATTAACTGAAATAAAAAGTTACATAGTATATGCATTAAGCATTCATTTTGCTATATGATGCGCAGATCATAGAGCCCACGGGATGTAGGATATACTATCCTATCAAAGAAAACGTGAAAAGAGTTGTTCCTGAAATCAGGAAAACAACAAGAAAAGAAAAAAATGATCCAGATGGCCTATGCTTTCCTTCCCTTCTTCTTCTCCACTCTTCGCCAACCTCCAGTGTTGGGAGTGGTATCAATAATGGCAAGCTGGTTTTCCATTGTATTCGTTGGTTGTTCTTTATCTGATTCCGATCCTTTTGAGCCATGAGCTTGTTTGATTCCACTTATTTCCAGTTGAGATTCTTGTTGTTGTTCATGCCCCAAGTCAGTCTCCTGGGTCTTTTCTTCCTGTAAGTTTTCCTATCCCATTTTCTCGCCTGTAGGTTCTGTCTTCAATTCCTCTTCTTCTAGCGGTTCAGTATGCTGCCAACCTTTGGGTTTTTTCTGATGTTTTTTATTTCCTTTAGGCTCCTTCCTAGCTAGTGGACAAGCGTAGTGGAGGTGCCCTGTTTGGAAACATCCGCGGCATCTGAATGTTGTGTTCTCATAATCAAGCGGTTGTGTCCACAGTGAATTATTAAAATTCAATGTGATGTGATCTGGTAGTCCTTGACTCAGGTCCACTTCTACACATATTCTGGCATATGTGAAGATTCCCCGGGTAATCCTATCATCATCTGATATTAGGAACTTCCCCAAGGAGTTCCCAATGGCTATTAGAACTTTGTGATGCTAAAAATGTAGAGGGAGGTTATGAAGTCTTACCCAAACTGGCATTGTTGAAACTACCATGGTATTAGCATCAAAATCTCGGAAACCAGGGGGTGATGAAGAGACCAGCATTGCCCCAAAACCAAGGCCCCTGATTGATGATGTTATCTCAATCTTGTTTGGTGTTGAATCTGACTATGAAGAACCCTTTTGGGCATAAATAAATTTCACAGTTTGTTGACCATGTGGAGAAGATCCATTGATGCAATGCATCAGACTTTGGCCAGAAACCATTAAATCTATAAATAACAGACTTTTGGGCTAAATCTATGTATAGATCAGTTACCTTCGGCAGAGATATTGTAAGCATTGGAGATTCCAGCTTCTGTTCCATAATGTAGGGGCCTGGTAGATTGGATGTTGGTGCTGGTTTGTTATTCATGTGTTCCTTTCCTTTGACTGCATCATGGAAAGAGCCTAAAGTTTTGGAGCTGGCTCCCTTGCATCTACCTCTCAGTCTCAGATTTAGTATGATGGTTGAATCTTTGGTAACTCCATAGTCATGAAGTGTGTGATTATCCTACAGACTGTAGCCTGAATATATCAGATTTTGGTATGTTGTTGGGATTCCCAGATTTATTTGGATCTCTTTTTTTAAATCCTTTATGCTCAACCTCTTGTTGATTTGTATGTAATAATGTCTGCCTCCTATCGATCTGATAAAAATTTGCATTAGATCTTCCTCCATACCTGGTGGATCCACATTGTCTAGGCCTCGATCTATTGGATATGCCTTCTTTGTCTACCTAAGAGCACCGCAAAGTTTGGGAAGTCTATACCCTGTTTTCTCCTGTTCAGGCTGGCCGAGATTGATTTTCATGACGGTTTTGGCAAGGAGAGTCCTGGCCATGAACCTCACCTTCCCTTTGTTGTCATTAACCCATGCTTGTCCAAAGGAGAACAGGGGCGCATCAAGTCTCACGACCCTCGACCCATCATGCACATTCCTGACTTGCCTGTCAGCCTCTCCTTTGTTGTTTTGCCTGAGAATAGCAGATCGGTTAACACACGCCAGTCCAAAGGAGGATGGGGGTTCAGCAAGCCGCGCAGTCCTCAACCCTATACGCGCTACCCTATCTTGTCTGACGGCCTCTCCTTCTTCGTTTTGCTTGTGAATGACAACTCGATCGATGGTAGGGTCTGGTCGTTGCTGGGGTGTAACTATCATTCCTTGTCCTGGTAGTGTAGATCCCTGCTCCTCCCAGTATGAACCGCCCTGAGACAAGAAGAAAGGACGCACCCCTGGTCTGTGTATGTGTCGATCCGCCTCATAGGAGTCATTTCCTGATTCAGATCCAAGCCAAAACGTTGACAGAGAAGTGTGTTCGGCTGATCCAGTTGCCGGTCTTCGTGCTGTTCTATTGCAGGTCTGAGCTCTGGTTTGCAGGTCTGAGCTTTGATTGCCAAGGGAAGCCCTCCACACTTTGTACACACAAACCTCACCTTTCCTTCGTCGATGTTTCCTATCAAATTTCCACTATTATGTGGAAAAGCATGATAAACAAATAGCCGCCAACTATCATCCTCCATCAAATTACCTAATTTAATCAATGTGGACTTATCTACATTAACTCCCATCTCCAACAACGTTTTCTGGTTCCTTGAACTCACAATAATTTTGGAGGTGGAATGCTCTGTTAGGTGGAGTAGACCCAATTCCTCTGGCAATCTGCGACCCTCCTCCCATACATCATCCAGGAACAATGCAAACCTTTTCCCCTGCATACTCTCATGCAACCATATTTTTATAGCTTCTTCATTCATATTTTGATCTGGATTTATGTTTGCTTGCATGCCTATTTGGGAAGAGAGTTGATTCCTAAGATTTGTGAAAGTTGGAGACTGCAAAATAGTCAGCCAAAGCAATAATCCATTGGAAAATAAATCCCTCACCTTTTCGCTATTGAAGATGGACTTTAGGAGGAGGGTTTTACCAAAACCACCCTTGCCAAGCATGCTAATGCACGAAAAGGAAGACTCACCCTCTGCCTCTACCTCCATCACCGACTTCTCTAACGCTGCAAAAGAATTGTGTTGCCCCACGATGAGGGGTTCGTTGATGAAGAAACCTCTTGAAGCATCAGGTTGGGTGGGCGTTGCAGAAGTAGAGGCTCAACGGTCAAAAGTGGTTGGAATCTGGGCAAAAATATTTCAAAAAATCATGTAGTAGCAGTGTTTGAATCATGTTTTTGATGGTGGAAATGGATTCAGCGCCATCAAAAACCTCTAGGGCACCCAAAATATTGAAGATTGACAACTATAACTAGGATTTAGAAAATTCCTACCAGATTTTATCAAAATATGACCGAAATTTCTATGATTTTCAAGGCAAAAAAGCAGTCTGGTTAGACTACGACATTTCTTATAAGCAATTGTTTGTATGTGAGATTTTTTTGAAAAGTTTTCCTATTATTTTTTCATTTAATTTGTCTAAAATTTGACAATGATTTATTGAAATCACAAAATTATCAATAAACTCTTCACAATAGAAGTGCCTTAAAGATTTTTTAGCGCAATGAATTTATTTGTATGTGATATTTTTTTGAAAAGTTTTCCTATTCATTTTTTCATTTAATTTTTCTAATATTTGACAAGGATTTATTGGAATCACAAAATTGATAAGTAAACTCTTCACAATAGAAGTGCCCTAAAGATTTTTTAAGATGTTGAATTTATATATGTAATCAAAAAACCAATTTAAACAACACAAATCAAGATTTGACCACAAATTTTTTCACCATATTCAATTACAAATCCACTGAAAAATCCAAAATATCACATTTAAAGACTACTCCCTTTTACAATCCCAACCATAAAATCCAAAATATCACACTTAAAAACTACTCCTTTTATACCGACCAATACCAACCATCAATGAAAGACCAACAACACAATTAAATTTCATAACCATGGAACCACTCTCATACATCAATGACGATGACATCTTTTATAATCCGAACAATCAGTCAAGGACCAACGGCATAAATAAATTCCGTAACTGTGGACCCCACTCTCGTACATCAATGATGATGGCATCTTTTATAATCCCAACAATCAGTGCATGAAGAGCAGCGTAATTACATTCTGTAACCATGGACCCAGTCTCATACATCAATGATGATGGCATCCCATTATTAAATTCCATAACCATCGACCCCACTCTCATACATCAACGACGATGGAATCGTTTATAATCCCAATAATCAGTTAAATCAGAGCAGCATCATTAAATTCTGTAACCATGGACCCACTCTCATAAATCAACGACGATGGCATCTTTCATAATCCCAACAATCAGTCAAGAACCAGCGCCATAAATAAATTTTGTAATTGTGGACCCCACTCTCATACATCAACAACGATAGCATATTTTATAATCCCAATAATCAATCCACAAAGAGCAGCATAATTACATTATGTAACCATTGACCCCAATCTCATACGGAGTCGTCTAACGAGGTGGAGGAATTGCCTGGACGGCTAAAAGTGGCCGGAATCCGTGCAAAAAAAATTCAAAAAATCTTGTAGAGGTAGTCTTTGAATCGTGTTTTTGATGGTGGAAATGGATTCAGCACCATCAAAAACTTCTAGGATACCTAAAAGTTTAAAGTTTAACAACTATAACTTGGATTTACAAAAATCTTGGCCAAATTTTCTCTAAATATGACCGGAATTTCCATAACTTTCCGGGAAACTCCTTCACCTCGTTAGACTACGCAGTCTCATACATCAATGGCGATGGCATGCCAGAACTAAATTTTATAACCATCAACCCCACTCTCATACATCAACAACGATGGGATCGTTTATAATCCCAACAATCAATGAAATAAGAGAAGCATTGTTGAGTTGAGCAGTGAAAGCATAATCTATAAATAAATTGAAGTTGCAGAAAATAATGGTAACTAAACAAGATAATAGAATTATCAAACACAAGTATTGACACAGTGTTTTACGTGGTAAAACCCTCCTTGTCAGGGAAACATCCACGAGGCAATGATAATTAGTATTCTTATTATTCAAGGAAGAATTACAACAACCAAATCACATGCATACTTTAAACAACCATTCAACCCACTCTCCATTTTTTTTTATGTTTTTCATATTGCCTCTATAGGCTTACATGGATAAATAGAAACCCGTCAGATTTTTTCAAAATCCATCCTATTACATAAGAAATTTTTTACATAAAAAAAAATAAGTTCCTTTTATATGTTTTTTCCAAAAATTTAGATTAGGAAAAACAAACTAAGCCAAAGGAGCCAATCTTAGCTATTATCCCAAAAATATAGCGAAATAGTTGGCAACTTTTAACAATCTCCACCTTGACAACAATTTACCTAATATATCATGCCCAAAAACATTCATCACCTTCTTTGCAAGCCGAGAGAAGTGAGGCACCATTTTAGCTTCTCTGACAAGACTGGCTTTGTGAACATGTCAGCACAATTTTGTTTTGTATGGACCTTTTCTAGAGCCACCACTCCACTTTCATCAATAACTTGTCTTACAAAATGATATTTAACATGTATATGTTTTGTCTTACTATGATAAGTTAGATTCCTCGCCAAGTGTATAACACTTTGTCTATCACAAAATACTTTCACCTTGTCCTGCACCCTTCCAAACTCACCTAGCAAACCTTTTAACCAAATTGCCTCTTTGCAAGCATGCGATACAACTACGTTATGAAGCTTTGACATCCAACTAACAGCTCCACCTGCAAGAGTAAAAACATATCCAGAAGTGGATCTCCTCTTGTCCAAGTCACCTGCAAAATTTGAATCAACATAACCACATACTGAATCACTAGTACCATTATAGGCGATACAAGAATTACTCATGCCCCTAAGATATCGAAGGACCCATTTCACTGTTGCCCAATGCTCTTTACCTAGATTTTCCATGTATCTATTGACAACACCAATTGCACGTGAAATATCTAGCCTTGTACTAACCATCGCATACATTAAGCATACTACTATATTAGCATATGGTACACGAGACATATACTCATTTTCTTTGTCATTACTATGAAACAAACTTGAAGAAAACTTGAAACGAGAAGCTAAAGGGATTTGAACAGGTTTCACATTATTCATACCAAATCTAAGTATTTTCTCCACATACTTCTGTTGTGATAACCACAACTTACCATTTTTCTTGTCTCTGTGTATCTCCATGCCCAAGATTTGTTTTGCTACTCCAAGATCCTTCATTTCGAAAGTCCTAGCCAACTGAGCCTTTAACTTGTTGATCTCAACCATGCTTTTGTTTTCTACAAGCATATCATCAACATATAACACCAAAATAATGAATATGCCATTTTCCAACTTTTGAAAGTAAACACAATGATCATACTCACTTCTGGTAAAATTGTAGCTCATCATGAAGGAATCAAACTTCTTGTACCATTTCCTGGGAGACTGCTTCATGCCATACAATGAATTCTTGAGTTTGCAAACAAACCTCTTGTTGTGATTTTGAACAAACCCTTCTGGTTGTTCCACATATATCCCTATCCAAATCTCCCTTGAATAATAAGAATACCGATTATCATTTTCTCGTGGATGTTTCCCTCACAAGGAGGGTTTTACCACGTAAAACACTATGTCAATATTTGTGTTTGATTATTCTGTTATCTTGTTTATTTTCCATTATTTTCTGCAAACTTCAATTTATTTGCAGGTTATGCTTTCGCTACTCAACTCATACGTCAATGAAGTTAGCAACAAAAATCTAAATTTACGGTGATATTGAGTCATTAATGTGCGGGGTTGTATATGTCCATGTTAAATAATGTACTTTCTTAAATCTAACAATAGCATATACTTGCTTAAATCTAACAATAACATATACAACCCCAAACATTAATGAATCAATAACACAGTCAATATTAGTTTCCAACAAAATAACATCTTATATAATACCAAGTAACAACCATCAATATGACATCTTATATAATCCCAACAATCAATAAAAATAAAAAAACAACATAATTACATTCTGTAACCATCTGATATTTGTCATAGCTTGTGCAGTAATTAATAATGAGGGCCCTTCTAGCTCCCGCTGCTTTCTTATGTATGATGTGAGCCACATAATTTTTCCTTTGAACGCAAACCAATATAACACAATTTCTATTATGTATTTTAATCTTTTTTCTCGGTCAATTTTTGTTCGGATGCAGTAGTAAGGTTAAGTTTGTGTTTTATAATGATAGTAGTGTCAAAATTTTGGCCACAACGTAGTTTTAATTTGCATTTGTTTTATAATGAGAGTAGTGTCAAAATTGTGGCCACAACGCAGTTTTAATTTACATAATTGGAATGTCCAAGAAATTTTCAAAAAACACAAAAATTAATTATACATTAACAACACATTTTGAACCTAAAAAATTCACAATCTCACTGAAAATTTTATCACCACATTCCGTAACCATGAACCCCACTCTCATACATCAACAATGGTGGTGTCTTTTATAATCCCAATAATCAGTCAACGATGAGTAGAATAATTAAATTTCGTAACCATGGACCCCACCAGGGGTTAAAATTGACGCTAGTTTACCCGTTTTAGGCTATTTTAACTGTAAAATATAGTTTATTGCAAAATAAACTCGTCATTATTAACTGGCTAATTATTTATAAAAGTGTCAAAATCACTGGCAACTAAGAAAATCAGAAGTTTCAATTATATATACATATTTTATTTATATCTTTATTTACTTCAAGCTGGCGCACTCCATCTCTGGACTTCTGCTATTTGATGTCTATCAGATTTGATGTGAGGTGATTCTATTATTCTATCTCACTTTGGGTGTAGCTCAGAGAAACCAAAACCTTTTGCTTTGAATCAATTGAACAAAATATTGATTTCTGATTATGGTATTGAACAAAAGTTTATAGATACTAGAGGAAGTTCTTCGACTCAGAAATTACATCAAAGCTCACAGAGAAGGCAGGAAAATGACTATTGCAAGAAAAGTGGGTTTGAGAGTCGCGTCTACCATTCTCAATTCTCTATCACTTGTCCCTTGAAATTACCTAAAAGCTTTGGGAATTTTACAATATCCCTGGTACAAAGTTTCATACAATAATAAAGAAAAATACAAGCACTTCAACAATTAGGGAAGAAGTAAGCATTTCTCTTAGTAAAGGCTTCTCCAGATTTGGGTTAATATCACGGTGTTCAGGTATGTCTAACTTTCCTTCCTCGCCCTTTCTCTTGCGGCAGAAGCAATGAATGATGTGTGTTTGTGGTTTTGAAGATAAGAGCATTTGTAAAAAAAATTGTTAATTTATTTGGACCAGCAACAGTCTCGAATCCTAAGGTGGGTTTGGTTGGCAAAGAAAATTTTCAAGAAAGGGCTCTGCTAGGGACTTAAGGAATTTTTTTTTGGAATATATCACTTCTCTTTTCCTCTTTGTGTTTGGAGGCCAATCCTGCAATGCTATTTTCATTGCATTTAATTCAAAATACATCATCTTTATCTTAATCATCCTTAAAAAAATAGACTAGGTTAATTAAGATCATAGTTGATAATATCTCCAAGTTACTCCCAAGTCAAACTCTGCTGGGACAAGCTAGCTAGACATTCCAAGTCGGAATCTACAAAATAGATTCTCTGGTGTTCATCCCACATCTGGATTATTGTTTCCAAAATATCCTCTTACACCCTCATATTTCAAAATCCCACATATCTTTTATACATATTTCAAAATCCCACATCTTCTCAATGTTGTCAAGCATGCTGGATCATTAAGCATTTTCATTTATTCTTGTTCATTGACTCTTTCCCTCTATGCCATCATTTTACTAGAGTTAACCTACTTTAAAACCTCTTTGAATCAGTTTCCATGCCATCAAGTAAGCTTAAAAATATGTAAAACATGTTTTTTACCATGTCTATCATGGTAACGTGGGTTCATATCGACTATCAATGCTTTATAACGTGGGTTCCCCTTTTAGGAAATGCATTATAACATACTCTTTTCCCTAGGTGATTGCATTACTTAGCCCAAACATCTAGGGGATGCCTAAAAATCCAAAATTTATAGTGGAAACTGAAATAAATGGAAATAATGAAGAGTGTAGGGTCATGTCTCTTACTTGGGACTGACAAAACCGGAAATGGCCGCCTAGATCGTCAGTAGATTGGCTCAAAATTTTACTACATTTTCACCTCCAAATAGCTCTCCGACCACAAATGGTGCAAATGAGGAGCTTAGACTCCTATTTGTAGCTTTAGAGGTATGCCTAAGCACCTGGCTTTGTCATTTTAATGCAGTCTTTAAATTTTTTCTCACCCTCCATTTCAGATAAGTGATTTGCAACATGTTTTAATCTGCTGATGTGATCATTGAGTGCTTTTCTAAACAGATTTGACCGCTTTGTGCCCAAAACAAACATTCTTTTTATGGTATTTTTCTCAGTCGTAAAACTTAAAAAACCTTAAGCTTACTTCTTCAAGCTTGTAAAACTCCCACATAGAAGGTCGAGAAATTATTTTTCTATCTTTTTCTCACTCTCCAATTTGAAAAAGATGCCCTGATTTTTCTTCATCTGAATCATACAAAATTTTACGATGAATTTCGAGTTTACTTTGTCATTTTTCATGGTCGTAACAAAATGAGGATACCATCTGTTGATCATAGGTTTATCTATGTATCCAGGCTCAATGGACTAACTATAGAAAATGAATTATGCTAGGCATACTATTATATCTTCGTCACACCCAGTCATCAACCATGATAAAAATCCCTCCTGGAATCTTCTTTAAGCTCTTTTTAGACTCTCTATAAGTGAAAAGACCACCAATTTTACCCTTTCTGGACTTGTAAAACTTAAATGGAATGGGAAAAATATTGGAAAAAAGAATAGACATTGTTATCTATATGAGTTTGAAATTTTATGGCAGCCATATACTATATATCCCTTAAACATGGCAGTCGTCCAACATATTCACCCTTTTTCATATCTCAACTTCTCTTTGAGCCCTACCATCTTGTGAGTTTTTCCTTGATACCACGATGTCTCTGCATCCTTCCATCTTACTCTTTCCGGTGTTCTTTAGTCTAGGTTGCCTGGTATCCCTCGTGTCATGCCTTCCACTATTCAAGGGATTGTCCATTGCTGGCAGAAAATTTTTACGGTGTTAACCTAGGGTTCAACATATTGTGGCCACAACTCCCCCCATAGATTTTTGAAAAATATATGGAGGCCTTTATTGATTTTGGTTGATGTTACTCCTTCTTTGCATTAGGTTTTTTTATTTTTTGTTGTCCTTTTACCCCATCTTTTGGATAACTCCCTTCTTTATCAACTTTTGGGTGAGTTACGATCCCTTTAGCCTTTAGCACTTGGCTTTGGAACTTTGATCATGTTATGGCCGTCGTGATTGTTATTTTTCTTGCCTCTTACATTTATGACCACACTTCTTAATAGTCACAAGAAAGTGAATTGCCACATCACCTCCCCTTACTCTTTTGGTTGGATCGATTATTTATTTATACTTAAATTCACACCTGAACGATAGATCATTAATTAACCATATTGTAAATAAAAATATTTAATATATATATATGTGTGTGTGTGTGTGTGTGTGTGTGTGTGTGTAAATAATTACATTATGTATAGATAATAACATATGAACTGCAGACCCGGCTGCTCTGTGACCTAGTCGCTTCTCTTCTGCGCCCCTGCCTGGCTCGGCCCTCGGGCTGCTTGCACCGCTGATCCCCTGCAGGCCCTTCCATTTGCGAGGCACTCCCCTTTACGGTGTCCTGCGCGCTGAGGTTCTTTTGGAGGCTTGTTGTAACAGAGATGGCTTGTGGGGTTTGACCAAGGTTGCTGGGTTGCCGCCTCAATGGATCCGCCCCCTCTGCCTCCCTCTTCCGATGCAGAAGCCTTCCTTAAGCTCCTGGAATCCCTGCCAAAGAAGAAAGCTTTAGAGGCCGCAAAATTCGTTAAACGCTTGGATGACATTCCAGAGATCTCGCTCCCCCCTGAGGGTCCGATCAAGGTCGCCCTTTCGCTGGCTGAGAGAGCTCTAGTTGGCCAGTTCACGGGCCTCTGGCCCTCCCCCAAATCCACGGAGAACTGGATTGCTAGAAACTGGGCTCCCCTGATTAAGAATGGTGTCACCTCGTATTTCCTGGGGAAGGGATTCTTCATGTTTGAATTTACTGACAAAGAGGACAAGGATCTGATATTCCGCAACGGGCCTTACTTCATGGGTCCTCAAGGGTTGTATCTCAACAAGTGGACGCCTGATTTTGACCCTTCAGTTGACGTTCCCACAGCCGTTCCTGTGTGGGTTAGGCTGCCCAACCTGCCTGTGCATTGCTGGAACTGGGAATCCCTAAAGCACATTGGCAACACCTTGGGCAAATTCATCGATCGTGCAAATCACAAAGATCAATTCGACTGTGCAAGAATCTGCGTTGAAGTTGACCTGGAGGTTGGCTTGCCCGAGGCAGTAAAGATCAGGGTTGGAAGCTGGTCCCATGTCCAGAAGCTGGACTATGAGCAGCTCCCGTTCAAGTGCAGGAAATGTCAGGTCTATGGCCACTTCGCTCGGAACTATCCAAAGAATACTGAAATGGAGAAAGGCAAGGATGAAGGCTGGACCCAGGTTAAAAGATCCAAAAATGCCCACAAAGCCAATCGACTAGGCAACATGAAGCAACCAAACCCCTGCCATCGAAGAACAACGAAACAAATATATTCTGTTAAGCCCAGCTATGGAAGGTCCCCTAGAACCAGAGCTGCAGAAAGAAGGATCGATCCCCAAAGAACCCCCCATGGAATCAATACAGGTGGAAAGTAATGAAGATAGACCAAAAGAGACTCCCATTCTAGAGACAGAGGAGGTGCAAAGCTCGGAGGAATAAGAAGAAGAAGGCGAAATAGAAACTTCGCAAACCTCAGCCAGAAGATCATTGAGAGGATGAAAAACTGCGCGGGAAAAAAGAGAACAAGAGACCTACAAATACAAGCTCCAGGGCGGTCAACCAACCCTTGAGAAGCTTTTGGTAAATACTCTGAAGAAGAATAGAAATCAGCCTTCGAGGTCTAGGGGAGCTCATCCTTCAAAATGCAAGTGATGAAGATCATCTCCTGGAACTGTAGGGGTATGGGGAGCAGGAAAAAAGAAGAAGCTATAAGAAGTCTAATAAGAACAGAACTTCCCGACCTACTCCTCATCTAGGAGACTAAAATGGAGGACTGCTCCTTCCTTCAGATCGACAAGAAGCTGTGGAAACAAAGCGAAGGTCTAGCAGTATCAGCTCGAGGTGCTTCCGGTGGACTAGGTTCTATCTGGAATGCAAATAAATTCACAAAGCTCAGAGAAGTTAAAAATATCCATTGGTTGTTCACAAAAATCCATCATATAGATTCAGATATGACATACTCCCTCTTCAATGTGTATGCTCCCGTCAGCTCAGCAGAGAAAAAGCATTGTTGGGATTCCATTAGGAATCTGGCAGATTCTGAAGACTTAGCCAATATTATCATCGCAGGCGACCTTAATCTAACACTATCAGCAGCTGAAAAACGCGGAGGAAGCATCGTCAGGGACCCGGCGCGGGAATGGGTTGAGGACTTGCTGCTCGACTGGGATATGATCGACATCAAGCCTTCGGCTGGGAAGTACACATGGACTAACAAAAGAATCGGACCTGGCCACATCGCTGCAAGGTTAGATCGATTTCTCGTCCAAAGCTCTTTTCTTCTTCTTGGTCTAGAATCTAGAATGCATATACTCCCTTGCAGTGTTTCCGGATCACCGCCCCATTAAACTCGCACTGTTGGCTCATCTGGACCAAGGTCCCATTCCTTTCAAATTCAACATTCACTGGGTCAAGGAGCCGTCCTTCTTGCCTCTGATAAAAGAACTCTGGAAACTCCCTGTCAAAGGCTCTGCATTCTTTGTCTGGAAAGAGAAACTCAGGAGAGTTAAAACTAATCTAAAGTCCTGGGTAAAATCTTTACCAAACCCTGCTGTGGAAAGGAAAATGATCCAGGAGTGCCTTGATTCGCATCACTTGGCATCGGAAAACGCTGAGATCTCTAAAGAACTGATCGATAGGGAGGCTAATCTTTAGCACATGTTTTTTAAGGCCAGCTTGGCAGAGGAAGAGTTTTGGAGACAAAAATCTCGCAGTCTTTGGCTCAAGGCGGGAGATAGAAACTCTTCTTTCTTCCATAAGCAAGCTCAGGCCCAAAAATGTTTCAACTCTATCTTAGAAATCAAAGTGGAGACCACCATACATAGAGACATCAGAAGCATAAAAAACGCTGCCCTCACCCATTTCAAAAATCTCTACAGTGAAGAAGAAGTTGCCGATCTCCCTCCTTCCATTGTGAATGAGGTGCCCTCCTTGATAACCGAAAGAAATAATCAGTTCTTGGATGCTGAGATCACTAATAATGAAATTCAGACCTCTCTCTTCGCTATGGAACCGGACAAGGCCCTGGGCCCTGATGGTTTCACTGCTGGCTTCATCCAAACCTGTTGGCAGATAGTGGAGAAAGATCTTTGCAGAATGATAAGGAAATCCAAAGAGTGCCAGAAAATTGGGGGAAGCACCAATTCGGCCTTCCTGGCCCTCATTCCCAAGGAGAAAGGAGCCAACTCATTCAGCCGGTTCCGCCCTATATCTCTATGCAATATAGGTTACAAGCTGATCACGAAAGTTATTGCCAACAGATTAAAAACCATTCTGCCGAATATCATACCTGCGAATCAAGGAGGATTTATCAAGGGAAGACAGATTGTGGACAACTTTGTCCTGGTCCAAGAGGCGATCCACTCCAGTATGGTCCGTAAAGAGAAAGGCATGGCTGTCAAGCTAGATCTAGAAAGTGCCTTTGACAGAGTGAGACACAGCTTTCTTTTCGAGGTCCTGCACAAATTCGGGTTTGGTTCCAAATTCGTCAATTGGGTTAAGGCCTGTATCAGTGAGCCCTGGATAGCCCCTCTGGTGAATGGGAGGGCCTCAGATTTCTTCAAAGCCTCCCGTGGTTTGAGGCAAGGGTGCCCATTATCCCCCCTTCTCTTTGTCCTTCAAGCTTCCATCCTCAGCTTTCTTCTGAACAAAAAGCAACAGGATCAAGAACTAATGGGACTGAACATTGCGAGAGGTGTCAACAACATAAATCACACGTTATTCGCGGATGACTCCCTCTTGCTGGGCGCTGCTTCTGTGTCCTCAGCTAAAAGTTTCAAAGAAGTGGTCGAAGATTACTGCGAAGAATCAGGAAGTAAGCTGAACAAAGGCAAATGCCATATCTACTGCTGGAATACCCCTGCCTCCACATTGCAGGCCATTTCCAGTTGCTTTGGTTTTGCGGCTTCCTCGTCTTGGTCCTCCTTCAAGTATCTAGGTCTCCCTATCTTTTTACATCGCGCTGTCAACAGAGATTGGTTGCCCCTGCTTGAAAAGTTCGAATCTAAGATACATTCCTGGGGCTTTAACTGGCTTAATCTGGCAGGTAAGTCAGTTCTAATAAAATTTGTCCTCAACAGCCTCCCCATATATCAATTTGCAGTGATGCTGGCCCCTGCTAGTATTATGAAGAAAATGGAGGACCATATCAGAAAATTCTTTTGGAAAGGCGGGAAAGCCAATGAAAAGAAAATCCCTCTATTAAGCTGGATTAAAATCTCCATGCCCAGATTGGAAGGCGGACTGAACTTTAAGAACATTAGAATGCAAAACTTGGCGTTGGGTGCAAAATTGATCTGGAGGATTATAGCCCCAAAGCCGGGGTGGGCTCAGATCGCCTTGTGGAAAAAGTACTTCCATGGGCAGAGGAAAAGGTGTCTTGATCAACCAAGAGCAAACACTGGCTCGCCTATCCAAAAGCTTTGTGCAAAATCCTTCTCCCTAATCAATGATCACGCTCACTGGATCCCTGGCAATGGCAAGCAAATCAGAATTTTGGAGGATTGTATTATGGGCTGCGACCCTCTGGCTGATAATAGATCCCTGTCTGCGCTGAAAGACTGGATGCATAATTCGGGGTTCAATACTCTGTGGGACATATCTAAATGGGAAAATGGATGCTGGCTCAGCTGGATAAATTTTGAGACTCCTCAGTCCCTAACCAAAGATCTGCCTATTTTCTTAGACTTCCTCAATGGTAAGGCCCCTACGTGCAGCAGAAAGCAAGACACCCGTGGTTGGGGATCGTCGACTGGGTGCTATTCGGTGTCCCAGGGATACAGGCAGCTGCTATCGCATCCTCATGTTCCCTCAGACCCGAATCCATGGAAAGGAGTCTGGCAACAAAGCTCGCTTCCAAAAATTGATTATTTTTGTTGGCTTCTCTGCCACCAGCGCATTTTGACGGATGATAGACTCCTCAAAAGAGGCTACCATGGCCCCTCTCGCTGTTCCTTGTGTTGTGAACAGTCAGAATCCGTCGTGCATTTGATGCTGCACTGCAATTTCGTGGCCAAACTTTGGAACGTGGCCTTAGGCTCTTGGCAGGCGGGCATCACTCTCCCAAACAACATTCCAGAGTTGTTCTCGAACTAGAGGACGTCGTACCCTGGAGGCTCTCCCCAAAATGGTCATCTCAAAACCGCCTGGTGTATCCTCCCCAAATTAATCTGTTGGTTCACCTGGTTAGAAAGAAACCAGAGGATCTTCAGGGATAGGAAGAGAGACCACAATACTGTCTGGATTAAAATTAAAACTCAGCTCAAGGAATGCGTTGGGGAGCAGTTGGATGGGGCAGGTCTGAGCGACCTCGATATAGTTTGGAGTGACTCCCTGGACCTCCGTTTCAACGAAATTGCCAGGCCCTCTGTTCTCCCTAAAGACTGGAAAATCCGTCTTAATGCCTCTGATTTCTTGGTTTTTTGTTCAAAGCAGGCTCATGCTACCCTCTTCTTTGATGGGGCTGCCAAAGGCAACCCGGGCAGATCCGGTGCAGGTGGAGTTGTCAAGAGAGCGGATGGCAAAATTGCTCTCAGATTTGCCTGGGGAGTGGGCTTAAACACCAGCATGCAAGCTGAAGCTCTGGCCCTCTACCAAGGACTGAAGCAACTTATATCCCTCGGAATCAGTGATGCAATAGTGATGGGAGACTCGCAGACTATTATAAAAATTTTCATAGACAGCTCTACCCCATCAGATCTAAGATTGTCCAGGTTGATCACCAGAGCAAGAATCCTATCAAACTCCTTTCAGAGTTTGAAATTCTACCATGTCAAGAGAGAAAATAACAAAGAGGCCGACGTTGAAGCTAATAAAGCAGCCCTTCTCCCCCTCGGAATCATCCTCAGAGATGGAGAAGAAAGCCAGGACCCCATCCCTCAAACTCCTGGAGATTATGTTTTACTGTCTCTTGCTGAAGCAGTTTGCTTGCATCTTTAATTTGGGAAAAATAGAGGCAGTTGCCCGGAAACCATATTGTAAAAGTTTCTGGTGTAGCATAGGAAAAGAGACCTCAAACCTGAACAAAGAGCTCTCTGAATATTGCTATGCATATTGTAACCAGAATTATGGCATTTCGACGAGAAAGTAATACATCTCTCTAACCGTTTCTGTTAAAATATATATATATATATATATATATATATATATATATATATTAAAATTTATTTAGCACATAATAAATGTTATATATTAGTAATGTAATATATTACTTTAATAAATAAATTGTAATTTTAGTAATTGTAAAAATATGTAATAACATCATAAAATCATACAAAGCAATAGTAACAAAATGTATATAAAACAATTGCATATAACAAACCATGAAAATTGTAAACAAATAATAGAATTAATAATGTATTACATTCTATTATATTAAAACATTAACGTCTATCCAGTTCCTATTCATTTTAACGTGAGTCAACCACACTAAAATATTACTGCCTACCACCACGTAGGTAATTTTCTTTCGATATTTGCCTAAACACTCCAATATGTCTTACATGACCACACTAGATTATTAACTTCTACCCACACGTCGGTCCTTTTCATTAGTTATGTACATGAGCGAATTACGCATTTCAATAGTGAACGCAAAGAACATAGCAAAATAAGAAATAAAAAGAAAAGAAATTAAAACCTACTGAGAACATTGTTCTAATGAAATTCGTTATATTGTTCTAATGAAATTCGTTATGAGATTGACGACAACCCAAAACAGTGAACAATAAAATTTAGTAAATTTAAATGATTTAGATTTTATTAAGCCTTGAGGCTCCTTTTATAGCGTAATGTAATGATGTCATTATCATTAAAGCTAAAATGTTCTTCATATCAACTAAATAATACAAAATATTTAAATAATATCGACTCATAAAAATATTAGATCCTATCGGCTATCGGCTTAAGTCTTAGTGATACTTCAGCAAAACTAAATAATTTCAATATGAAACCCGACCCGATCCAGAATGGACACTGTCATCCAATGTTTGAATCAACGAGTTGGGGCCGACCTCTAGCAGCATAGTTGGGTTCGGAAGAGCCAGCGTCGATGACGAATTGCCGACTTCTAGTCTGGGCCGACCCCGACCTGCTCCGGTGGGACCTGTTGACATGCTTCGGTGTGATCTATGGCTCACAAAATTGGATTTAACATGAGGTCATAATAACCCTTGCTTATAGGTAAAAGCATAAAAGCATTCATGACGTAGTTAAACCTGCTGTTATCACTCAGGTTGTCCTTTTGGTTAGCTCAAAAAGGATACGGCCGAGGTAACCACAGACCAATCTTTGGACTGCAGGTTCTAGCCCACCTGCAATCAGAGAGGGCTCTCTCTTTCTGATTTAGCTTTGTTGAAGATGATTTTAGGCTAGTTTTTGAGTTCAGGGGGTTTTTGTTTTGATTTTGGTGGGATGATTGATGTTTTCAAGTAAAGAGGCAGGTATAGTATGAGAGTTTCAAACCATTGGGCATGGAGTCAAGGAGTTGGACTGCTGGTGCATTTTCTTGGTCACAATAGACAAATATGGAGCAAGCTAGCTGCACATGAAGCAATGTTTCAGGTTAAAAGGATGAAATGATTGCTAAGGAATGAGAGGCAATTAAGAATCTTTCGTTCAGCTTAACAGAGGGAGGTGAAAGAGCTCTATCCAGGGGCAGTAAAGAATCCCTAGATAACTACCAAACACAGGTGAATTAGGGTAAACATGAGCCACAGGGAATTCATATTCATTTCCAATTCAGTTCAGATGAAAACATAAAGAAACAACAGAAATTGAGCATAGAGTGTAGTTGAACAAGTTCTAAACTAATCTTCCTTTCTGCTATTTAGATGGTGATACATGTATAATATGAGCACATAACAATGAAAACAGAGGTAAGAGGCACTTATTGATTCATGTTGAAGCACAAGAATTCCATCATTCAGTCTCCAGAAACCATTAACAACACATCAAGCAATCCATTTTCCAAGCTTTCAGCAGTCTTTGATTAAAGAAAATATGTCAGGTATACAGTGCGAGTCTCTAATGAAAATTATCAACCAACCAACCCTTAAAACAATACAGAGGGTGGTATAAATAGGGAAAATTATCCAAAACTGTCTATTACAGCTGACCTAAACAGGTCTGAGAGAAAATGAGATGTTTAAAACCTAATCTTATCCTGAAATAAATGCATAAAAATATCTAAGAGCTGCGCTGAGGGCAGCTGTCTTCAAAAATGATTTAATTTGGTGCCCTTGGTGGCTCGATGCAGTGCTTCTGCAATAAATGTGCTTTAGGTTTTGATCCATTGCTGTTCGGCGGCATTAAAAGCCTTAACTGAGATTTGAGAGCTTTAAATGGCCGGCACCGCTTTCTTTGACTTTGCTGGGCGGCTCATCAATGTTCACCTGCTTCGAGCCGCTGAGAAGATCTTCACTGATACACTTTGCCGCATCCTGATACTCTTTGACATGACATTCGGCCTTTTCCTGATTCTCTGGTACTCAAAACTGTAAATCGCTCCTTTCCGGCTTTTCTCGGGCAAAAGGCTTCTGCAAATGCTTTCTGTGTTCATCTGAAATGATATTTACGCTAACCGTTTCTGAATATAAGTAAAAATGAAGAAAAACCTGTGCCAACTACGAATTTTCGGGCATCAAAAACTGCCTCAGAAACTGATTCCGGGCTTCCTAAGTCGCGATTTTCGCCTTTGACGCCAAAATTTGGCGATGACGTCAGCATGACGTTAGCGGGTGGGACCCAGTACGGCGGATTACGTCAGCATGATGACGTCAGCATGTACGGCGAGTGACGTGGCAGTGACACGGTGGCAGTGATGTGGCAGGGTGAGTTGGCAGGAGGCCGACGCAGGCAGATGACACAGCAGGATGACGTCACTGGGCGGAGGCAGTTTTCGGTTTTAGGTGCACCGCCTATGTGCAGAAGGCGGTTTGGGAGGAGGGGGCTTTGCCATAGCCGAGAGGGCGACGCGTGGCGGGAGTACGACGGGAAAACCTCTGATCTCTCGGATGCTAACCATCTGCGGCTTGGGATATGAGGAGGCCCGCCCACCGTAGATCTTGGGCGCGAACGATCGGACGACTGGCGGCATGGATGAGGCGGCGGAGGGATAAGGGACGGGGCCCACGGAATATTCGGATCTTTATACCATGCGGCGGGGGGGTTAAACTTTAGGAAAATGGGTTTTTGTGGGTTAGTTTAAGCGGGGGAAAAGACAGCTTAATGTTTAATTAAACAATTTAAACATTAACTTTGGGATAATGACTGCGGAGGGGTGAGAAAATGAGGTTTTAAGGGTAAAGGGGTGGGTAAAGGCTATTAACTTAACCAGATTTCGAGTTAATCCCAGGGTTAGGACACGGGAGGCTAATGCTAAGCTCCAAATGAACTCAGCATTTCCCAAACTTTGATATTATATGGCTATAATGCCAAGGGATGGGGAATATGTACATAGGGGAATCTTATACACAGTTTTAGTAGGGGAAGGGGAAACGGATAGGGAGCTACATAGTAAATTTAGCAGTTAATATGACAAGTGATAAGAAAGCGCTAAGGTAAGGGACCTTAGGCTATTTGAAGGGGAGAATGATCTGTTTAGAGAATATGAGAATATTCCTTAAGTAAAGCAGATCTTTACCAAGGCAAATGATATGGAAAATGATGAAACTAAGAGGTAACAAGCAGATCTTGACCTCTTCAGGGAAGTTAGTAAGTGATTTGGGGAATAAAAAGAAGGGGGAGTTAGTGATGTCCAGCTTGAGCTCCTCCAAATGGAAAACTGCCTCCAACCTGTGATCTGAATAAATATGACACTTGACAACATGAAATGGATCACAAGCCATGACTCTACAACCACACAGCTACCTACCCAGCCTATTTACCTAACCTTTTTTCTTCTTTTTTGCCTGGGTGCACTTGGACTTGCAGACCCTGATTATCCTTTTTTCCTTTTTGATGTGCTCCTATATAATTCTACACTTATTTCTGCCAAGGGCCCAGATTAAGCAGTTGGGCTCCTTTGATTCTCTACCTATCTACAAATCTGCCAAGATTAAGCTGTTTGGACAGATATCATTCTCTATATTCTAAAATAAGAAATTGAAACCTAGGGAGGCCAAGATTAAGCTGTTTGGCCTTCCCTTAACAGAAAACTTTTCAAAAATGGAATGACTCATCAAAATTGGAATACAGCAGTGGCATTTGGACTAGCACACTTTCATGGCCTCTTCTTTGGCCTCTTCTGGAAATATGGAACACTGCAGCATGCAAAGTATGACATATTTGGCATGTAAAAATGTCAATCATGAAATATGAACACCTGTTGCAACAGGAGGCTAACAGTGGCTCCACTTGGGGATGGCTTTTCCTTGTGAAAAGCCAAGAACAACAGGTCAGACTGCCTTGATCTTTTATTGTTGCTGTAGACTGAAACTTCTCTGTTGGCTGCCTAAAAGTGTGAAACTGTGAAATATGAACAACTCTCCCCTCAACTGGATTACTGTGAACTGTATAGGATCGCCTGCTTTCTTCTGCGTGCTTGATAATTTTGTACAATGTTGCTTGAGCATTGCTTTTGAAACAGTCTCAGAATATGGATCAAAACTGATGTGTTTCCTCTAGCTCTAGCCTAGAAAAAGGGTGCTGATGTAAACTGAAAATCCTCCTTTCTTTTGATATTGTTTGACTGAAGACTGCAAGCTGCAGCCTTTTGCTGAGATTAATGCAATGACAGAGATCTGAAATGGAGGGCTTGCTTTTTCTGTATCTTCAAAATTTTGCTGCTGCTCCTCTAATATTCGGACTACTTATACAAAAATAAAAACAAAGTGCTGATATATACAAATATCACTGTACAAAAAGATATATACAGAACTGCATTGTATCCCTTAAAAGGGATCATGGTAATGTTTCAGCATACGGCCATTAACAGGGCCTTCTTCAGCAGTGCTGCCCTCTATAGATTTGAGAAAATATGTGTTATTTCCCTGAACAACAGAAATAACGAATGGCCCTTTCCACAGAAAATCAAATTTGGCATGTTTTCCCTTGTCTTCTCTTCGTGAATCCCACCTTAGAACTTTGTTGCCAATGTAGAAATCCTCAGCCTTAACTCTCTTATCAAACATCTTTTTGAGCTTCTCTTGCAGAATTTGAGCTCTGTCATAAACTTGCTCTCTGGTTCGCTGAAGATGAATGGTTTGATTAATCCTTCTTTGAATGTCATTTGGTTCAGCCTGAATTTCCTGTAACAGTCTGATAGTAGGGATGCCCAAGGATGAAGGAAATCTGGCCTCCATGCCATATACTAGCTCATAAGGGCTCATCCCAATGGATCTCTTTGTTGAAAGCGACTCCACAGATTAGTGAAACCGTTTTGCAATCTCCATGGTATGCTGATATATGTTTTGTATTGTTAAACCTGTTTGCTCCCCCAGGATTGTCCAGAACCAAGAAAAGATTTTTGAAAATGAAGGCTTTAAAGTTTTGTGTTATAGATGGTGCATTATTTTGGAGAAATCATGAAGGCATATTGCTTAACTGTTTAACCATGAATGAAACTAACAATGTCATGAAAGAATTCCATGCAGGTGACTGTGGAGGACATCTATATTGGAAGTCCACTGCTGATAAAATTTTAAGGGCTGGTTTCTATTGGCCCTCTCTTTTTGCAGATGTAAAGAAGTTTGCCATGTCATGTCACAAATGCCAAATCTTTGAGGGCAAAAGAAAGCTGTTTCCCCTGCCACTTAAACCCATCTCAACCGAAAAACCTTTTCAACAATGGGGTCTTGACTTCATTGGAGAAATCCATCCCTCTTCCTCAGGCCAGCACAAGTGGATTCTAACAGCCATCGACTATTTCACCAAGTGGGTTGAAGCCATCCCCTGTAGGCAAGCCAATGACACCATCATTATCCAATTCCTTCAGTGCAATATCCTTTCTAGATTTGGCTGCCCTGAGAAAATCATTACTGACAACGCCGCTGCTTTCAAATACAAAAAGATGATCAATTTTTGCCACCAATTTCATATTACCTTGGGCCATTCTACAGCCTATTACCCTCAGGGTAATGGCTTGGCCGAATCATCCAACAAAAGCCTTATCAACATCATAAAGAAAGTGCTAGAGGAAAACAAGAAGAACTGGCACAAAAAGCTGGTAAATGCCCTATGGGCAGACAGACATTCAACAAAGAGATCCATTGGGATGAGCCCTTATGAGCTAGTATATGGCATGGAGGCCAGATTTCCTTCATCCTTGGGCATCCCTACTATCAGTCTGTTACAGGAAATTCAGGCTGAACCAAATGACATTCAAAGAAGGATTAATCAGACCATTCATCTTCAGCAAACTAGAGAGAAAGTTTATGACAGAGCTCAAATTCTACAACAGAAGCTAAAAAAGATGTTTGATAAGAGAGTTAAGGCTGGGGATTTCTACATTGGCGACAAAGTTCTAAGGTGGGATTCACGAAGAGAAGACAAGGGCAAACATGCCAAATTTGATTTTCTGTGGAAAGGGCCATTCGTTATTTCTGCTGTTCAGGGAAATAACACATATTTTCTCAAATCTATAGAGGGCAGCACTGCTGAAGAAGGCCTTGTTAATGGTCGTATGCTGAAACATTACCATGATCCCTTTTAAGGGATACAATGCAGTACTGTATATATCTTTTTGTACAGTGATATTTGTATATATCAGCACTTTGTTTTTATTTTTGTATAAGCAGTCCGAATATTAGAGGAGCAGCAGCAAAATTTTGAAGATATAGACAAAGCAAGCCCTCCATTTCAGATCTCTGTCATTGCATTAATCTCAGCAAAAGGCTGCAGCTTGCAGTCTTCAGTCAAACAGTATCAAAAGAAAGGAGGATTTTCAGTTTACATCAGCACCCTTTTTCTAGGCTAGAGCTAGAGGAAACACATTAGTTTTGATCCATATTCTGAGACTGTTTCAAAAGCAATGCTCAAGCAACATTGTACAAAATTATCAAGAACGCAGAAGAAAGCAGGCGATCCTATACAGTTCACAGTAATCCAGTTGAAGAGAGAGTTGTTCATATTTCACAGTTTCACACTTTTAGGCAGCCAACAGAGAAGTTTCAGTCTACAGCAACAATAAAAGATCAAGGCAGTCTGACCTCCTGTTCTTGGCTTTTCACAAGGAAAATCCATCCCCAAGTGGAGCCACTGTTAGCCTCCTGTTGCAACAGGTGTTCATATTTCATGATTGACATTTTTACATGCCAAATATGTCATACTTTGCATGTTGCAATGTTCCATATTTCCAGAAGAGGCCAAAGAAGAGGCCATGAAAGTGTGCTAGTCCAAATGCCACTGCTGTATTCCAATTTTGATGAGTCGTTCCATTTTTGAAAAGTTTTCTGTTAAGGGAAGGCCAAACAGCTTAATCTTGGCCTCCCTAGGTTTCAATTTCTTGTTTTAGAATATAGAGAATGATATCTGTCCAAACAGCTTAACCTTGGCAGATTTGTAGATAGGTAGAGAATCAAAGGAGCCCAACTACTTAATCTGGGCCCTTGGCAGAAATAAGTGTAGAATTAGATAGGAGCACAATGAAAAGGAAAAAAGGATAATCAGGGTCTGCAAGTCCAAGTGCACCCAGGCAAAAAAGAAGAAAAAATGTTAGGTAAATAGGCTGGGTAGGTAGCTGTGTGGTTGTAGAGTCATGGCTTGTGATCCATTTCATGTTGTTAAGTGTCATATTTATTCAGATCACAGGTTGGAGGCAGTTTTCCATTTGGTGGAGCTCAAGCTGGACATCACTAACTCCCCCTTCTTTTTATTCCCCAAATCACTTACTAACTTCCCTGAAGAGGTCAAGATCTGCTTGTTACCTCTTAGTTTCATCATTTTCCATATCATTTGCCTTGGTAAAAATCTGCTTTACTTAAGGAATATTCTCATATTCTCTAAACAAATCATTCTCCCCTTCAAATAGCCTAAGGTCCCTTACCTTAGCGCTTTCTTATCACTTGTCATATTAACTGCTAAATTTACTATGTAGCTCCCTATTTGTTTCCCCTTCCCCTACTAAAACTATGTATAAGATTCCCCTATGTACATATTCCCCATCCCTTGGCACTATAGCCATATAATATCAAAGTTTGGGAAATGCTGAGTTCATTTGGAGCTTAGCATTAGCCTCCCGTGTCCTAACCCTGGGATTAACTCGACATCTGGTTAAGTTAATAGCCTTTACCCACCCCTTTACCCTTAAAACCTCATTTTCTCACCCCTCCGCAGTCATTATCCCAAAGTTAATGTTTAAATTGTTTCATTAAACATTAAGTTGTCTTTTCCCCCGCTTAAACTAACCCACAAAAACCCATTTTCCTAAAGTTTAACCCCCCCGCCGCATGGTATAAAGATCTGAATATTCCGCAGGCCCCGTCCCTTATCCCTCCGCCGCCTCATCCATGCCGCCGGCCATCCGATCGTTCGCGCCCAAGATCTACGGTGGGCGGGCCTCCTCATATCCCAAGCCGCAGATGGTTAGCGTCTGGGAGATTGGCGGTTTTCCCGTCGTACTCCCGCCACGCGTCGCCCTCTCGGCTGTGACGGAGCCCCCTCCTCCCAAATCGCCTTCTGCACATAGGCGGTGCGCCTGAAACCGAAAACCGCCTCCGCCCAGTGACGTCATCCTGCTGCGTCATCTGCCTGCGTCGGCCTCTTGCCAACTCAACCTGCCACGTCACTGCGACCGTGTCACTGCCACATCACCCGCCGTACATGCTGATGTCACCCTGCTGACGTCATCATGCTGACGTAATCCGCCGTACTGGGTCCCACCCGCTAACGTCATGCTGACGTCATCGCCAAATTTTGGCGCGAAAGGCGAAAATCGCGACTTAGGAAGCCCGTAATCAGTTTCGGAGGCAGTTTTTGATGCTCGAAAATTCGTAGTTGGCGCATGTTTTTCTTCATTTTTACTTATATTCAGAAACGGTTAGCGTAAATATCATTTTAGATGAACATAGAAAGCATTTGCAGAAGCCTTTTGCCCGAGAAAAGCTGAAAAGGAGCGATTTACAGTTTTGAGTACCAGAGAATCAGGAAAAGACTGAATGTCATGTCAAAGAGTATCAGGATGCAGCAAAGTGTATCAGTGAAGATCTTCTCAGCGGCTCAAAGCAGGTGAACATTGATGAGCCGCCTAGCAAAGTCAAAGAAAGCGGTGCCGGCCATTTAAAGCTCTCAAATCTCAGTTAAGGCTTTTAATGCCGCCGAACAGCAATGGATCAAAGCCCAAAGCACATTTATTGCAGAAGCACTGCATCGAGCCACCAAGGGCACCAAATAAAATCATTTATGCATTTATTTCAGGATAAGATTAGGTTTTAAACATCTCATTTTCTCTCAGACCTGTTTAGGTTAGCTGTAATAGACAGTTTTGGATAATTTTTCCTATTTATACCACCCTCTGTATTGTTTTAAGGGTTGGTTGGTTGATAATTTTCATTAGAGACTCGCACTGTATACCTGACATATTTTCTTTAATCAAAGACTGCTGAAAGCTTGGAGAATGGACTGTTTGATGTGTTGTTAATGGTTTCTGGAGACTGAATGATGGAATTCTTGTGCTGCAACATGAATCAATAAGTGCCTCTTACCTCTGTTTTCATTGTTATGTGCTCATATTATACATGTATCACCATCTAAATAGCAGAAAGGAAGATTAGCTTAGAACTTGTTTAACTGCACTCTATGCTCAATTTCTGCTGTTTCTTTATGTTTTCATCTGAACTGAATTGGAAATGAATATGAATTCCCTGTGGCTCATATTTACCCTAATTCACCTGTGTTTGACAGTTATCTAGGGATTCTTTACTGCCCCTAGATAGAGCTCTTTCACCTCCCTCTGTTAAGCTGAACGAGAGATTCTTAATTGCCTCTCATTCCTTAGCATTCATTTCATCCTTTAAACCTTAAACATTGCTTCATTTCATCCTTCATTTCATCCCTATGGGCAGACAGACTTTCAACAAAGAGATCCATTGGGATGAGCCCTTATGAGCTAGTATATGGCATGGAGGCCATATTTCCTTCATCCTTGGGCATCCCTACTATCAGACTGTTACAGGAAATTCAGGTTGAACCAAATGACATTCAAAGAAGGATTAATCAGACCATTCATCTTCAGCAAACCAGAGAGCAAGTTTATGACAGAGCTCAAATTCTGCAAGAGAAGCTCAAAAAGATGTTTGATAAGAGAGTTAAGGCTGAGGATTTCTACATTGGAGACAAAGTTCTAAGGTGGGATTCACGAAGAGAAGACAAGGGCAAACAGGCCAAATTTGATTTTCTGTGGAAAGGGCCATTCGTTATTTCTGTTGTTCAGGGAAATAACACCTGCAAATATAATTTATAAACGTTTAAGGTTGTTTAAGGTTGTTTTGTCGCTATTGAAAATGTTAGAAATTGTAATTACTTTAGTATATGGAGTTATTTAAACATAAAGAGTTAGTTAATTGAGTTGTTGAGTGTTGAGTTAAGTCGAGTTAATTGATAGATGATTTTGAATGTGTGATTGAGTTAAGATATTTTAGGTAAGTAGTTAGTTATAAAAAGATAAATACCTTTCACCGGGTTCATTGTAAGAATCATGTTTTGTGTGATCAAAATAAGAATCACAGCTCATATTTTATGTGTGAATTATTTATGCTTTGTCTCCTCAACCTTCCCAACAAATTAATACCAGAACTAAAGTTAGAGAACTGAGCTAAAAAAAAATCTAAAAGCCAGAGCTAAAGTTACAGAGCTGAGCTAAAAAAATCTAAAAGCCACATATAGAAAACCCGCGGCCGCAGCATGTACAGTCATATCGGGTGAGCGATAAATAAGGAAGATAATCGAAGTTTTTATTTTCTGTGTTGCGTAAGTGAATGATCACTATGCAGAATCGCCCGTGAACTGACAAGGTGTTGTAGCCACCACCATGAGCCACAGTTGGATCGCAGTCTACAAACTGTTTACACCGCCGAAGAGAGCATGCGAAGGGAGAGTCGCCATAAGCCACAGCCAACGCTGTTGCAGATAGCCCACAAAAATTCAAAAGATTTCCTGGTATGACATGGCCGAAGGTTTAAAAATTTTAAAAAGGAGCATGAGAACACGTGTTAAAGTCAACTCAGCGATTAAATTTAAAGGTTAATTTTTTTTGCCTGAAAGTCATGCTGAATTTTGTTTCATTAAATTTATTTTTAATACTTGACAATTAAAAAGGGTGTTATGGAGATTGGTTGATTCGAAAGGGATGATTTAAAATTTGCCTTGAAATGAAATGGCTGGTCGTTAAAAGTTTTTTGCTTGTTTGAAGGTTTGAATTATCGGAAAGAGTTAATTGTAGCAAGAGGGTTTTGTGTGGAAAAAGATAATTTTTTTAATATTTTTTATTTATATAAAAAAAACAAAGATATATGGTATAAAGATTTTTTTTTAAGGGTTTTTTGGCAAGAGAATTTAGGGTTTTGTAAAGTCTTTTTGTCTACAAAATTATTTTGTTTTTTGTCAAGCATAATAGTTTTTGGGTGAAGATTGTGTCTTAGGGGGTTGCATATTGAAAATTATAATTTTTTCCGGGGGTGATATGGAAGACAGTGTCATGCAATCAGGAAAGAAACTCTAAGACAGAGGGAAGATTGCAGTCATGGGTCACAAAGAGCGACTGAAGAATATTAATAAAATAAATCGAAAAGAAGAGGCAATGATCATTGCCATGGTTAGAGAGATTCAGGCCATGGCTGAGGAATTAGGAAGTCAGGAAGAAGACAAATAAGAAATCCAGGGTGATTAGTGTAGTTTTGATTTGCTACCACCTCTTATGTTTACAGGTGAATATTTTGATCATTGGGTTATCAAGATGTTAAATTTTCTTCAAGCTAGAGAGTTAATTGAGTACAAATCTAATAACCCATATGATGCAGTATGTGATGTTTTAGCATTGAATTTTATAAAACAAGCATTGGATGAGAAGTGTTTGTGCAGGGTAGCAAAAGCTACAACTTCCAAGGAAGCATGGAAATTCCTGGAAGTAGAGTTTGGTGCAAGGGAGAGTGACATGCAACATAAGGTTATGTCACAAGCAAAGAAGTCAGCTGCAGACCTGAGAGTAGATAAGCAAGACTCTAAGAGGAAAACAGAGCTTGGAGAACCCCACTCAAAAGTGGATGATGGTTGTCAAGACCATAAAATTGAAACACATTATGCAAGCATGCATATGGATAAAGAATATGCAACAAAGGTTGCAGAGAGAGAAGCAGGAGCTTCTGTATGTGAAACAGAGCAAGAGCATATAAATGCTCAAGAAATCCACTGTAATGTGGATGACACAGATGATGGTGAATCCCACTGTGATGAGACACATGTGGATGATGACTGCAAAGTTGTATGTGAATTGGTGAATCCAGCCGCAACTGATGTATTTATTGAAGTTGAAATTGTTAATGAAATTGACAATGATCACATGCATGCTCGGATATCTCACCATAGTGTGGATGAACATCATGTTGATATGTGTGGTTTCTTTTTTGAAACAGGAATTGATTGTGGAAATATGGTAACTGCAATGTTTGATGAAACGTTGAAGGATGAAGCTGCCACTATAGCAGCAAGATATGAAGCAGTTGGAATTGTTGATGAAGTAGTATGTCATCTAGCAGCAGTTGATGATCAAGAACGGGATAAAGTGATTGAAGAGTTTTTGATGAGAATATCCACTAACAACGTAACAGTGGAAGACAAACTCCATGCAATTGAAAAGAAGCCAGATGTAGAGGAGGAAGCTCTCACTGAAGAGAATCATAATAAAGATGTTCTTAACATTGTTTTTTAATATGCAGGTGTTCAGAATAGCATGGGAAAAGAAGTTGAAAGCAAGTTTGTTAATAATTTTGATGCAAATTTGAAGTTCATTGAAGAATGGACTCATAAACCAATAGAATAATTTTGAAGATGCAACGTTTTGGCAGCAGTTCATGGTTGAACGAATGTTTGAAGAGGAAGGTGTAGAAGACAAGATACAACTATTTTTCAGAACAAGTTCAAAACAAGTCAAAGAAAAATTGCAGTAGCATCAAGTGAATAAACCGTACAGCAAGAGACATTAAAATTCACGGTGATGCTGGTTCATGGCGGATAGGCACTGCTAGGGTTTTATGCCGCCTAGCCTCTCCCCAAGCTGCCCTTGATTCACAGACGTTGTCGCTACCACTGACGCCACCATGAAGCCGCATTCCGGAGGGTTGGGCTCGTCCCCCTCTCCCCCCCCAATAAAAATCCTGACAAGTCCAACAACGTAGAGCAAAACGATAGATCCGGTTCTGATCCTTTGACAGAGCAAGACACTGATCCAGGTACCAATGCTGAAGGCGACTTCGTAACCAACCCATCGACAGCTAATGACAAAGGTACTGACCAGAACAACTTCGCGGCAAGACCCAAAGCATCCTCTACAACATGCATCCCCAAAATGGCAGAAAGAATCAAAATAGATCTCCCCAGTCAGCTCATCAACAGTGAGATTCAATACATGAGGGATCACACCCTCATAGGCAAGTTTCTAGGTTTCTGGCCTACTGAAAAAGCACTGCAAGGCTGGATTGCCTCCAAATGGAAGCCAAAAGGTCAAGTTACCTTGCACCTTGGACCAAAGGGCTTCTTCACCGCTACCTTCAACTGCCTGGAGGACAAAACGCGCATCTTCGAGGGTGGCCCATACTTCTTCAATGTTGCTGGCTTGTACCTGCGTGATTGGGTTGAGAGGTTCAATCCAGACAAAGAAGACTTTAACTGGGCTCCAGTATGGATCAGAATGTACTCTCTCCCATTGGAATACTGGAAGGAGGAAATCCTGAAGAACATAGGTAATAGCCTGGGGGCCTTCATCAAAGTCGCAGAGGAAACAAAAAGCCGGAAGTACACCTCATACGCCAGGATCTGCGTCCACATGCATCTAGCCAAAGCTCTGACTGACTCGGTAAGCTTATTTCATGATGATTATGAATGGGTTCAAACCATAGATTACGAGCATATTCCCTTTCGTTGTAGGAAGTGCCATGAACATGGCCATCTCTTCAGAGACTGTCCTCTGAATCTGCAGTCCAAAACTCCTATTACGGAAGCAAGCAAAGATGTTGAGGGTTTCACAAAAGTCCCAAATAGAAGAAGGCATGCTAAGAAAACCCCAATGGATCCTGAGAATCTTAAGAAACCCATAACCAGAAACAGTTTTGAAATCTTGAATACAACGGATAACATAGATGACAACCCCTCGCTTCCCCTCTCAGATCCTTCTCCCTCATCGCCATCTCATTCGCCCAAATCTTCAGATATACCTCAGTCCTCCAAAGCCACCATCGCCCCCGCCTCCACATCCTATGCTTCTCCAGACAAAGACTCAGCTCCACCTTCATCCAACATGGAGTTAGACATAGCTCTGGCACTGAGCATGCAACAGCCTTCAAAAGAGGAAGATCAAAGTACACCGAGCCATATGGAGGAGGAACCAGAGAGTGTGGACCTGGCAGGTCTGGACATACTGAAGCTGGAAGCAGCATGTAGACAGAAGGAATACAGTAAAATACATACTCGGGAGATAGAAAGATTAGAAGAAGTGTTAACCAGAGCTCAACATCACAAATATTTAGGCATTCAAGCAGGCAGTCCTTGGGATGGAAGGAAAATCTTGAAGGAGACAAAGAAACGTGGGCGAAAAACAGATTTGCAGCGGACTATCATCCTCGGAGAAATGCTGGTGGACTCTGGTAGATTCCCCAAGCTGACCAAGTTCTACAAAACTCTTCCCCACTGTTCCCCATGAAGCTCGTCTCATGGAATGTGCGAGGGCTCAACAGCCCTGCAAAACACAGGATGATCAAAAAAATGATTCAGCAGGATAGACCATCTATAATTTTCCTTCAAGAAACAAAATGTAGCAGTACAGTTATAGAAAAAATTCTCAATAAAGCATGGCCAGGGTGCAGGTCAGTCTCAGTGGACACCTCTGGTGCTTCTGGAGGGATCGAAATTTTATGGAATCCTCAAGAACTATACCTTCAGGACTTTCATGCCTCCCATTTCTTCATACAATCCACCTTCCACCTTATTGGAACTAATAGCCATGGTCATCTTTCCAACGTGTATTTTCCGCAAGATCTTCAGAGAAAAATGGATCTGCTTGAAACTCTTTCGGAACTCAATGCAAACAGATGCTTTCCCTTCTAGATATGCGGGGGTGATTTTAATATCATTACCTCTCTGGAGGAAAAGACAGGGGGATGTCAGAGGCTGGATGAAGACAGCTATAGCCTCAAAGACTTCATTCACCGGAATCAATTGATGGATCTTCAGACATCCAATGGCACTTTCACATGGTCCAATAAAAGAAGAGGTTCACAGCAAATCGCTTCCAGATTGGACCGATTTCTCATGACGGATAATGCCATTCACATGGGGGGAGACTTTCACGCCTCCATCTTGCCTCAAGCCGGTTCCGATCACTGGCCCATAATGTTACAATGGCTGCGTCCGGGTGTCAGGAGCAATAGACCCTTTCGCTTCGAAGAATTTTGGTTTTCACATCCCAACTTCAAAGATGTGGTAATCGATGCCTGGAAATCTTACAATCCCCCAGAAGGAGCCAAAATGTACCAGTTCCAGCAAAAGCTCAAATTTCTCAAACAGGTGATCAAATCCTGGAATCGTACCCAGTTTGGAAATATTTTTAATCATCAGAAGATGCTGGAGGAGAAAATGAACACCCTGCAACAGCGCATCATCTATGAGGGAAGAACTGAAGACAATGCGCAACAGGAGAAATCGCTCCTTAACAAGATTGAAACTTGTAGGAAGCAAGAAGAGACGCTATGGCGCCAAAAATCAAGGGTCAGATGGCTCAAGGATGGAGAGAAAAACACCAAGTTCTTTCATAGATCCACAGTTCAAAGGAGAATGCATAACCACATTGCCTTTATCAATAACAAACACGGAGAACATCTGGAAAAGCATGAAGAAATAGAACAGGCATTCAAAGAGCACTTTCAGGACATTTTGAAAGAACCCCCAGGAAGCAGAACACAGGCAATACAAGCCATTATGCAGCACATACCCAAGATCATCACGGAGGACCACAACCAAACGCTGCTCCTGCCAATATCAATGCAGGAAATGGAGGAGGCATTATCTCAATTAAAAGACGGCAAAGCGCCAGGACCAGATGGCTTTACAGCAAATTTTTTCCACGCTTTTTGGGAGCACATCAAAACAGAGGTATGGGAACTTGTGGAAGAAGCAAGAGTGATGCACTGGATCCTCCCCTCTCTCAACTCCACATTCATAGTGCTTGTGCCTAAGGGGGAAGATTCCAACACTCCTGATAAATTCAGGCCCATCGCTCTCTGTAACGTAATCTACAAACTTATCTCCAAAATATTGGCAAACAGGCTCAAACCTCTCCTCCCTCTTCTCATCTCTCCTGAGCAGACAGGGTATGTTGAAGGGCGCCAGATACTGGACGGCATCATTCTTTCCCATGAAGTTATTCACTCGCTCAAGGTGCTAAAAAAGCCAGGTATGATTCTCAAGTTAGATCTTTCCAAAGCATTCGATAAACTTAGTTGGGCCTACATTAATCAAATGCTTTTAGCTTTTGGCTTCAGCGCTACCTGGACGCGTTGGCTCATGAATCTGATCACCTCCCCCAGTTATTCCATCCTTTTGAATGGCTCCCCCTCCTCGCCTTTCCGGCCTTCTAGGGGCATTCGCCAAGGCGATCCTCTTTCTCCATTCCTCTTCGTGCTCATGGCAGAAGGTCTCAGCCGTCTCCTCCACTCTGCTATTTCTAATCACTCTCTCAAGGGCATTTCTATCCATGGACTTTCCCCCCTCTCGCACCAACAGTTCGTTGATGACACCATGCTCTTTGGCCATCCATCTGTTCAGGGAGCTTCTGCTCTCCTTGACCTGCTTAATCTTTTCTCTGAAGCCTCAGGCACCTCCATCAATGCTACCAAATCTCAGCTCTTCTTCTTCAATACTCCCAGTCTCACTCAAAATAATATCTCTAGAATCTTGGGATTCCCTCTAGCCACGCTCCCCTCGAAATACCTTGGTGCTCCCCTTATAATCTCAACTAACAAACATGCCTCCTGGAGAACTCTCCTTGACAAGATAGAATCCAGACTTTCCTCCTGTACCTTTCACTCTCTCAACATCGTCAGCAGGCTTATTCTTGTCAAATCAGTTCTTCAAGCCATGCCCTTGTATTTATTCTCCACATTGGCAGCTCCCAAATGGGTTCTGAAGAAAATCCGCAATCTTCAGAGGAATTTTTTATGGGGTTCCACAGGTCTCAATAGAAAATGGGCGCTTGTCAAATGGACGGAGGCTTGCTTACCAAAGTCAGCTGGCGGAATTGGTCTAAGGGACCCCCTCCACAGCAACAACACCATGGGCGCCAGAATCTGGTGGAAATGGGTTTCCAATCCGCACTCTCCCTGGGCTCGCATCTGGCATGCCAAGTATACTCCAGGAAGGCCCCTGGAAGAGCTAATTCGTATAAGCATCACCAACCCGGGCTCGTTAATCTGGAACGCTGCTAGAAAACATAGTGGTTTCATTCAGGCGCACAGCTTTTGGGAAATACACTCTGGTACCACAGCAAGATTTTGGGAGGACTCCTGGCAGCAGCTCCCCAAACTTGCAGCTCTCTTCCACAAACCCAATTGGCAAGCTACCATGCAACACAGTGACCAAAACCAGGTGTATCAATTCTGGCAGCAGCACTCCCTTCAAGGCTATCAACAATGGAGATCAGCAGATACATGGCAAGCCAACTGGCAACAGGAAACCTATGAAGAGATTGATCAAGAGCTTGCACTAAGGAAAATCAAACTCTCGAATCAAAGGGACAAAATCTATTGGGGATACACAACAAAAGGAACTTTCACCACCAAGGAGGCATACCAAATTCTCTATCATCCAGCACAGCTAGCAAAAGATCAGCTTTGGGACAGGATCTGGCATCCAAGTATATGGCCAAAAGTCTCCATATTTCTATGGCTTTTGAGCAAACAGCGAGTCCTCACCTGGGATAATCTTCAAAAGCGAGGTTTCATTGGGCCTTCCAGATGCCCCAATTGTAACCTCCATCCAGAAACCATTGTGCATCTTTTGGATACCTGTCTGCTAGCTGCTGATCTTTGGGAGAGGATCGCCCTATGCAACAGAAGATCAGGAAGACAAGTAGGCAACATTACTAATACTATCAGAAATTGGCCTCAGCAACCCTTCCAGAGCCCGGTCCTCAACTCCCTATGGATCCTCATCCCAGGCTTTGTCTATTGGATCCTTTGGAAGGAGCGGAACAATAGGATCTTTAAAAATCTCTATTCTCCCCTGGACTCCCTTTGGCTTCTTCTTAAACAGAACATTCAAGAAACTCTGGCGCTGAAACTCTGGCATAACTCGGACATGCCATCCACTCCTCAGGAATGCCAAGTTTGGGATAATTGGAATCTGAATCTCACCTTCTCTGCTCATTCCACCCGTACTCCCTCCATTCATGCTGAATCCCCCCATCACTGGTCTCCTCCTGTCTCCCAGACAATAAAATTAAATTTCGATGGTGCTGCCAAGGGTAATCCAGGGCCGGCTGGATATGGAGGCATCTTCAGAATAGCTGAGGGCTCGGCTCTCCACATCTATCATGGTTCGATAGGTAGAGATACCAACAATGCAGCTGAGTTGGAAGGATTATGGAAGGGTATCTGCATAGCTGCAACTAAAAATTTCTTCCCGCTGGTGATAGAAGGGGATTCACAGATCCTAATTGAAATGGTTTCTCGGATCCAATTAGGCACCTCTGCTGGAAAAATCGCCTCTAGTTGGCGTCTCCTAAGCAGACTAGAGCAAATTGAAGATTGGCTCAGGTCTCCCCGCAGTGTCACCTTCCAGCATGTCCGGAGATCTGCCAACAAAGTAGCTGACAGACTGGCTAACCAGGGGGCTGATCAGCAGCTCCCATTCTTCTCTGGGCCTCTCAATCGATCTAATGATGAGCAACTCAAACAAGAATGCACTCTACTGGTGCAACAAGATCTATCCCTCCCGGATGTGGGTGTCCGGTGGAGGTTTCAGGTATCCAAGGTATTCAGGCTCGTGATGCTCCTTCTGTTAAGATTTTACTGGAACGCCTCTGCCCATTCAGCATTCTCCTCCCCTGTAAGCTCTCCAGCTCTCCTAATTCTCTGATAATCAAGTCAATTCTCCCCCTTCTCGTTGATCCTGTTCAGCCTAGTTCTGCTGTCTGCACTATTCTCCATTCTCTGGGCATAATGACCATCCTGAGACAGAGAATGGGTTGCCGCAGAGGAGGAGTTCGTGGTCGGCCCCTGCGCCATGCCTCTTCCTCCTCCGAGGACACCACAACTAAAAGTCAGCCTGTTCGTGGTCGTGGTCGTGGTCGTGGCTGTGGCAGGGGACAACGGGCTGCAATTTCGAATCCTCATCATTCTCATGAGCACTCGGCCCGCTTTCAAATCCCTTGCAGGCTAAGCAACCACTCCTTCGTCGCTACTGTCACGATTCAGCTCAGTGAAGGCGTCGCAGATGTGGCTGCTGCAACTCTGCATGATACTTCAGAGCAGAAGACGAATGATCTGCCAAGCACATCTCAGAATCATCGCCAGCAGTCTCAGGTACCTAAAAATTCTTCTCTCCTGGCTCAGCCGGCTATGGCGCACTCAAATCCTCCGGATGATGGGCGTCAGCCATATGATAAGGGCCTTTCCTCTGACGAGGATGACCTCTCCAGTTATGGTTGCCGAATTGTGGAAGAATCGCCCTCCTATGCTCACGATACCTGATCTGGATGTCGTCATCTTTTGGAATCATAGTGTCTGGTCAAAGAATATGCTCAGTGGTTTTCTGTCTTTGTTTAATGGTTTACTGTCTATGTCAACAGTTCGCGTCAATAGTTTTACTTATGTTCAGCAGTTTTGGAACCTCAATCAGTATGCGTTTTGTTATGACAGTTCGGGTTTAGTCTCAGGCAGTCTGGTTTTTAGTTTTTCAAATCCTTCATGCGAGACAGCCAATATCCTGGCTAGACCTCAAGAGGCTGCCGCCTCTTTGTAAAATTTTTGTATCAATAATAGAAGTAGTCTGATTCAGATAAAAAAAAAAAAAAAAACTGTAGAGCAAGAAAGTTCAACAGAGAATGAAGCAATTTCGAGGATATAGAATTTGTAAGAAGAGAAAAATAAAATGCAAAATTGTGAAAGTCTTGAGTCATTGTAAGCTTCGCTGAGACATAGACCAGCAGACATGTTTGAGTGATAATCGAGTCAAGTTAAGTTATGTTGATTCATAATGTTGTAATTAAGGAGGAGTGTTAGAAATTGTAATTACTCCCGCATGTGGAGTTAGCTAAACATAGAGAGTCAGTTAACTGAGTGATTGAGTGTTTGAGTGTTTGAGTCAAGTCAAGTTAAGTGATAAACAACTTTGAGTGTGTGATTGCATGTCAAGATATTTTAGGCAAGTAGCTAGTTGGAAAAGGATAAATACCCTTCACCGGGTTCATTGTAAAAATCATATTTTGTGTGATCAAAAAAAGAGCCACAACTCGTGCTTTATGTTTAAATTATTTATGCTTTGTCTTCTTTTCCTTTCTAACAAAAAATCCATATCCAAAGATTTTATAAATGAACTTTGGATCACAACAAAATTGTGGAATGGTGATATATTCGATAACCTTAGATGACTTTTCATTGTTAACCCACTCCAACAATAATAAGTTGAAATTATTCCAATATCTATATATATATAATGACGTTGCCTTATACATTTAAAAAAAAATAAAAATTAACCATCCATAGTTTAATGACCACAATATTAACGATAAATAAATCGGTTCAACATCTTAATTAGCTTTTAAATGGTTTTAAATTACTTTGAATGTTTATGAACTAAGTTGGTTGAATGTTTATTAACAAAGGTCTTTGATCTAAGATAGGTATTATTTTATGGGAGATTGGCCTCATCTTTAATGAGAAAAAAACGTGTCTAACATAGAGGGGAGGGCATCGAAACTCTTTAAGAAGGCATGCCTACTCTTACTCATGGCTTCTCCTCCACCAACATACACTCCAACCAACTTAATAATGTAAAATATTTAACAATTAAATAACACATAACTAACATTTTCTCTTCCCCATCAATTCAATATATATTCGCAATAGATATGCCCCTCTTCTCTATTAAACAAGATGGGCTGCAAGCAGCTAGTCCTTGCCTTCATAGGGAAAGCTAAAAAGCTACAAAGTGATGGAGGAATAGATGATAGAAATAAGAACAACGGATCAAGATTGGAACCTAGGGACTACGAATAATTGGGTAAAAAATGATGGCAAAACAGAGTTCTTAAAGTTGGTTTTCCAAAAGAAGTTCCGCTCCGACAGCAACTCGTAATATAATGAAGTTGGTAATGCTTCCTCGATCTGGAAATGGTTAGCAGTGATGCGAGTGGGCCTGGTTTGATTTTTCCATAAAATTCACCTCTAAATGTGGCAGATGTTTGGTAAAAACCGTGAATCTAGAACCTGCAGCGGAAACATGGTAGGCGGGAATAAAACGTTGGTTTTTCTTTATACAGATACAAAAGAGGCCGGAACAAACCATAATAATGAGCATTTTTTTGGCATGCATCGTAATAAATATCAATATAAATATGTTGATGATGCTTGTCCCTCTAGCTTGGCAGGTTTCAATGTCTCATTCCCAGGATTGAGCCATGTGTAACCAAATATTTAAATAATGAAACATGTTGAGAACCATGTGGGCTCCTCACGAGGGCACGACCTTATTTTCCAAAACACAAGGGCCACTTGCCTCATGACCCTATTTCCAGAAAACAACATGCAATACATGTATGAATAGCATGCAATACGTGGATGAATTAGCAACATCCCTTCCAGGTTTTACAGGTTTTATATAGTTCAAATTGTGTTTAAGAAATTTTTTGGCATTGACCACTCCATCCCTGGTGCCTATTTCAGATTCAGCGAGCAATCATCTTTGCGGGGACTATAGCCTTATCTTCTACAATAGAGTCTAAAGATCAAACTTTTCCAACATTTGAAGCTGGCACTTCCAAGGTGTAAACAATCTGGCTCTCAAATTTGAAGATTTCACAATTCAAGAAATTACCGACAATGAGATGACGTTGAAATTGATTTTTATTTCTTATTCTGAGTGAATTGATTTCCTAGACAGAGGGATTTAGAGAAGGTTTTCTCAGCATGGATAGTGGGTGTTGGCCGCTCTAATTGTTTTCACAATTCGAGCTCCACATAAATTGTCAACCCGAGAAGGTCTTTTTATTCCAAAGGTAATAGCGCACTGGATATGCTCAATTTCAAAAGCAAGATCAATGTTGTAGTAAAAGAAAGACACACATCTGTTAAATTCATCAATTCACACTCTACTTAATTAAAGCTGCAGTTAATTAAATTATAGCAGAAACGAATTCTCTGTTACAGCAAAGGAAAATCAATCTACAAGAAGAGAAATCATTCAACCATAGCAGGAACAGGACCCTATTCCTTGGTGAGGAACTTCAGCACCTGCTGCCTGGCACTAATCACACTGTAGGAAAAGTAACTTCAAGAGATCAAGACCCTATTCCCAGGAACAGGAACCTTCAGCACTTGTCCTCTTGTTTCTAATCACACTGCAGGCAAAAGAAAGCAATCAATGGGAGCAAGACCCTATCCCTTTATGCAGGGATCTTCAGCACATGCTCTCAACATCATCCACTCGTGCATTCAATACGTGTAGCGCTAAGAAACAGAGTATCACAAACCATGTAACTAGTGTTTCAGCAACAGAATTAAAGAAAGTGCAAACACATAAAGAAATAAACAACTACAGGAACAAAAGGGGTGAATCTTGTGAGGAAGGCGGGCCCTTTCCTTCTCACAAGATTCCCCAGGAGAAAGAATTAAACTGGAATGCTCAAAACAAGTCTTTATTCATCTGTCAAGAAACTGATACATTACAAAAAGGAGACTAGCTCCTGTCTCACACAATGCTGTTCTGTGAATTACAGTTCGATCCCCCTCTAATGATGATGTCTCCTCTTTTTAAAGAGGAGACATCATTTACAATTTACATGAGAGCGAATATCTCGATTCTGTTCAAAACAAGACTATTCTGTTCTTTTAAAAAGAGATACTGTTACAACCGAGACAACAGAAGTGCTATCTTCAAGATAATCCAGGTAACCGTATCTTCGGGCTGCTGCTATTATCCACAAAAAGTTCTTCCAGAATCGCAAATTACGCATAACGGGATTTGCGTGCTTGACGGCTGTTTCAGCAACGGGACCAGCTGTTTCAGCAACGGAGTCGGCTGTTTCAGCAACGGAGTCGGCTGTTTCAGCAACGGAGTCAGCTGTTTCAGCAACGGCCGCTCGTTCCCAACAAGGCATATAACTTATCTGCGATCTTTGACTTGTGTTAGCAACAATGCACTTCAATAAATGATAAAATATAAGAGTATTGTGGAATTAAATGTAAGACAGATTAACCATATAATAAAGAAGAGGTTTCTATATACCTTGGAATAAAGTGAATGAAAAAGACATTGAGGTTCATGGTTTTAAGAGTAAAGTGATGTCAAAATATATAGCAAAAATGGTACATAGTGGAGTCCTAACATCCCCCCCAGCTAAAAATGTTGCATGTCCTTAGGCAACCCCTTCGTCCGAATCAGAGTCTGAGTACTGGGACTGGCAATGCAAATTACTCAAGCAGTAGCTGGAGAAGGTGGCGTCTGTAGGAGCTCGGAATCCGCTGTTGGTCTGCAACTGTTGCCATGCCGAGGCTTCCTCTCTGTCAGTCAACTGATAATGACATTGATATTTTTCTGAAGGCAGCCATAAGATTGGAAAACGGAAATGATACCCAATCCAGTTTACTCCACAATGTTGAATGCAATCAATATACTTAGGAACCCTGGATAATGCAGCTTGAAGATTGAGAGGGTTAAAAGGATGATAATCCTGTCTTTCCTTACATGACTGCTGCCAAAAGATATCATTGGCCTTCAATGCAGCAGGACCCTTCATTCTAATGTGCTCTTGACACTTAAAAAGGATTGAATCCTGTAATTGCTGTATGTGCTCGTTCATTCCTGGCTTCTGCAAGAATTCATAATACTGTGCTATAAACATGGCTGGACCTACAGGCTCTGGTCTAATCCACAGGAGTTTATTCTCCTCATTATGACTGCTTGCATTGAACGCAGTCTGCCAAGTGAGCTGATTAGACAAAAATGAAGCAAATGCCCTAATTTGTATATCGCCTGCAATTGGAATAAGATTAACTCTCCTTTCTTCAGGAATGGCCTCATTATGAAGGTAGAGTTCGCACAGCAGATGCTGGTCACTTTCAGGGGCCTCCTTAAAGGTCTCAACAAATTTCTCTGAAGTCAGTAATTCATGTGGTCTGCCATGTGCTATTGATTTTATTTGAAAATAAACTAGTCGTTCAGTAAGAAAGAGAGAGTAATTTACAGAGGGTTTACGTGTAACCATCAACTTCCGCACCAATGAAAACATCAAGGCTATCCGTTCCTTAGACTGTCTGGCTTCCTTCTTATATTCCCTGTGCTCTTGCAGTATATGTTCCCAGCTATCCCAGTTAGTATATACATAGCTCTGCCATTGCAACTTATGCTGTCGTAATACTATATCCTGTTCTTCAGCATATTGCTTCTTCCATCTGTTCAGTTGTTCCAATGGGTCCCATGGCGGAGTCTGTGTCTTTTTAACAGAAGTAGTGGGTTGGGACACTATTTCCTCTGTCTGTATGGCTGCCTCAGAGGTAATGCGTTGGGGCATTGTTTCTTCTGTCGGGATAGCTGCATCAGTAGTAGTGTGCTGGGGCAGTGTTTCTTCTGTCGGAATAGCTGCATCAGTAGTAGTGTGCTGGGGCAGTGTTTCTTCTGTTGGAATAGCTGCATTAGTAGTAGTGTGCTGGGGCAGTGTTTCTTCTGTCAGGATAGCTGCATCAGTCCACAAAGGATGATATATCTCTGGTTTGATTTCTTCTTCTTCTTGCATCATAGGGGGTCCTACTGGTTCTTGTGGAGCAGTAGGGCATTCCTCTTGTGTTCCATCTGTCATAATTGTTTCAGGGAGTGGAATTTCAACTACTTTATAGCCTGCATTTTGATAAATGGTGCCACACTCCTTGCACATATATTCCATACATGGCTCCCTGTTTTGCATTGAGGCTACATGTGCTAATGTATGGAGATTGAGTTCTTTTTCAAAAGCCTCTCGGGCCATGGCTAATTCAGCTCTGTAAGCTTCTAATTGAGACTTCAGGAACTCATTTTCCTGCAGTAGAGATGTCATCGTATGTGGACCTTGTATGCTGATTGTTTCTGTTGGAATATTTTGTTGATGCACAGTGGTAGCTAGTTGTTGCACCACAATGGGTGGTTCTTGTGTTTCATCCACCGGGCCAGGAATGGATTCTTGTTCTCCAGTGACTAGTTCTGATACCATAGTGAGTGGTCCTTGTGTTTCATCAGGAATGAATTCTTGTTCCTCAGTAACTAGTTCTGATACCACAGCGGGTGGTCCTTGTGTTTCATCCACCGGGCCAGACATGGACTCTTGTGCCTCAGTGACTAGTTCTGGTACCACAGTGGGTGGTTCTTGTGTTTCATCCACCGGGTTAGGAATGGATTCCTGTGTCTCAGTCTCCGGTTCTGGTACCACAGTGGGTGGTTCTTGTGTTTCATCCACCGGGTTAGGAACGGATTCCTGTGTCTCAGTCTCCAGTTCTGGTATTTCAGTCACTGGGCATTTCCCACTATCATCCTGCTTGGTGTATTCCTGTGCCTCAGTGACTGGTTCTTGTGTTTCAGTCACTGGGCAAGTGACTGGTTCTTGTGGAGCAGTCACTTCTTGACCCATAAACAATGTCATATTATCCCGAGGCACTGGTTCTTGTGTGACAGTGCCTTCGGACGAGACAGGTTGGGAAGTTTGGGATGGGAATAAAGATTTTAGTAGAATAGTGGCAGGGTTAGGGAAAATGGAAGTGGATTTTGTCTCAACAGTCTTTGTCCTCTTTCTTTTTGATAGGAAGGCAGCAAAATCGCTGCCCTTCCTTTTCTTTAAAAGGGAGGGCTTTTTCCTGGGGACAGGGTTTTCCGGAGGGGTAAGAATTTGGGATGTGGACCTTGTCCGTGGTCTGGAGCCTGTGACTGCTGAGGTTTTCCTCTTTTTCTTAACGGGTGAAGAAGGGGGTGTTAGAGAATCGTCACTAGGGACAGGAATAGTAGAGGCCAATGGCTCTGCTAACCGAGGCGAGCTCGGGGTTGGGTTGACTGGGGAATGCGGGGTTTCCTCCTGTTGTTCTTCATGAGGAATCTCTAGAATGTCATGAGGACTTTCAGATGGTTGGGGCGTTTGGTCCTGCTGAGGAATTTCCGGAATATCCTGGGGATTTTCGGGTGGTTGTAGAGGAATTTCGGCCGGCTGGGGAATTTCCGGTGTTTGCAGAGGGATTTCCGGTGATTGGGGAATTTCTGGTGGGGCTTGCAGAGGGACTTCGGGTAGTTGGGGAATTTCTGGTGGGGCTTGCAGAGGGGGATTTTGCTGCGCAAAACCCCTCTGTATCAGCAACTGGCATAAACGGTGATGGGTAAGGGATGACATTGGAGATTTGGCTCGTTTACAATAATAAGACATGTTTTTAATACAACCAAGCAGATAATAAGGGATATTAATCAGTCGTCCATTCCTCAAGTGATTCAGCAAAACAAAATCATGATTGTACACTACCTGATAACGCCCCTCACATGTTAGGTAGTGTTTGATGAATTCTGCCACTGATGGCCATGGTTGAGGAAGTGAGTGCAGACTGACCCCGCGGCCTCTGGGTTCCACTTGCTCGTCCGGGCGCAGGAATTCTTGCTGCGCGTTAAGAACGACCTGCTTCCTGCTAAACCAGCGAATGCCCTCAGCTGGCAACCCTGATACCTGAACTATGTCATCCTCTGTCACTGAAATGCGAACCCCTCGGACCACTGCGAAATTGTCTTCAAGGTTTTGTGCAAACTCTAATACTTCTTCTGCGTTAAATTCTCCCAACCTTTCAAAATATGCTGTCCATCCCGCTTGTTGGAAGATCTGATACACTTCAGGGAACAACTGAAGAAGACTTATGGAGCCAGGCTCATTTCTAATGGCCGTCCCTCCCATGGCTGAAGCTTTGAGTTTTCCGCAGAGGCACCAATACAGTATTCTCAGACCCTGATCGGACTAGTTGTTGCAACAAAGGCTGCGTAGTCTCAATGACGGCAGAAATGGATATGATAACAGGCGGCAGGTTGGTTCATGCGAAATAATTATTCCATTTTCGGAATTCCCCCCCCTACGTATGGTGTAATAATGATTGGACGTGTAAAGATATGCAATCATTATGAAATGAAATCCTCTCTTTAATATGATTTAACCGAATTACATTAAAACCTTATACCTTACATTTTACCTTTGATTTAATAATTCGAAGTGTCGGTTGCTTCAAAATAGCTCTAATATACATGGAAGAATTTGTTGATTTTTAGAACAGAGTGTAATTGAATCTGGTACATGCTGAATAGTTTTCACCAAAAGGATCTGAAGTAATATCGTGAAGAACCAGAAAGCTTATGTGAGAGCAAAGAGGGATACTGTTTTGATGATAACCAGTTGCTGAGACTGGTGTTTAAGCAACTGAAAAATGAACGATACGTTGCTGAAACAGGTGTTTCAGCAACGGGAGAAATCAATGATACGTTGCTGAAACAGGTGTTTCAGCAACGGGAAAAGTTAATGATACGTTGCTGAAACAGGTGTTTCAGCAACGGGAAAAATCAGAGAAATGGGATAAGTGAGTTAGGTCCGTGAATGATAAGGGATTATTTCAGTAGTAAGGGGTGGGAAATACTGACTGAAGGAGGATATTTCAGGAGTGGTGGGAATGATAGAAGTAATGTGGGTATGGAGGGATATTGCTTTAGGAAAGAGGGTAAAATGATGGGAAGAAGCTTCTTGATTTAAAGCTTCAGATCTTCTCATGATGAATCTGTCCTCCTTATTGCTTTTCCAGAATCTGCAAAATTCAATTGTAATATGCCAATCCTTGACAGGGATTATTAGTGCTAAATCTAATCTAGTACTAAAAATATAGTGCAGAAAATTAAGTGCTGTGAGGAGCAGAAGACTCCCCTAGAAAAAGATAATGAATATCAGTCATGCAAGCAGTCTTAAAATCCTCTTTAGAAACATGGCGCTTATATAAACGGAGCCTATGGCCATTGACTAGTAGAGGTGTTTTAGCATCATCAATTGTTACAAGCCTTACCGTTCCGTTTGGAAAGACATCATCTACTTCATATGGTCCAAGCCAACGTGTACGTAGCTTTCCCTGAAAATTTTCAAACCGAGAGTCATACAACAAGGCCCAATTACCTTTTTGGAACTGCTTGTGTTTGATAATTTTGTCATGCCACTTCATCCTTTGTTGCTGAATCATGTTTGTTTGATGAATGGCATCTAATCTCTTTTCATCCAACTCCAAAAGCTGCTGCAATCTAGCTGTCTGCACATCATTCAAATCAAGATTAACAGCTAAAGCAGTCTTTAAAGTTTTAATTTCAAATTCCACAGGAAAAATAGCATTTTTACCATAAACCAATTCATAGGGAGAAAAACCTGTAGTGTTTCTCCAAGTAGTCCTGTAAGCCCATAATGCCTCAGGGAGCCTTTGGGACCAATCCTTTCGGTTGTCCTTCACTGTTTTAGTTAGAATGGCCTCTAAAACTTTGTTTGTGCTTTCCACCTGCCCATTGGCCTGGGGGTGGTATGGTGTAGTCATTCTATGTTGAATATGATATTTGTGAAGGGTAGATTTAAAACCATGAGAATTGAATGGAGGTCCTCCATCAGTAACTAGCTCTCTGGGAATTCCAAATCTAGTGAAAATGTCTTCAAACAAGAAGGCTAGAACAGCCTCTTCATTGGCTCTAATAAGTGCTTTGGCCTCCACCCACTTAGTCATATAGTTTGTACAGACTAATATATAGGTTCTTTGATTGGATGGAGGGTTAATGGGTCCTATGAAATCCAAGGCCCATCTTTCAAATGGTTCAGAAACTACCTGGGGGTTTAATGGCATTTGGTGTCTATGATTGGGATGACCCATTCTCTGGCAGCTGTCACAAGCCCTTACATACTTCTTTGCATCCTTAAATAATGAGGGCCAATAGTAACCCATCCTCATAATTTTATGTGCTATTCTTTTATCAGCAAAATGGCCTCCACAAGGGCCATCATGACAAGCTTTCAATATGTCATACACTTCATCTTCTCTAATGCATCTTCGGATCTCCTGATCAAGCCCAGTATAGAAGAGACACCCGCTTATCCAGCTGTACCTGGCACTTTGTTGAACAATTCTTCTCTTTTCTCTATATGACAGGTGTGCTGGTAGTTTTCCTGCAACCAAGTAATTAGCAATATCTGCATACCATGGAGAATGAGCAGAGACTGCAAACAAATATTCGTCAGGAAAACTATCATCTACTGGAATATCATTGTCAGTTTTTAACCGTGAAAGAAAATCAGCCACCACATTTTCTTTACCAGGCCGATCTACAATTGTAATATCAAATTCCTGCAATAGTAATAGCCATCTGGTAACTCTAGCATTTGTGACAGATTTGTTCATTAAGTATTTAATAGCTGAATGGTCAGTGTGCACAAAAGTAGGATAACCAGTAATATAGTGTCGGAATTTATTAATGGCATAGATTACTGCAAGGAACTCTTTCTCGGTAACTGTATAGTTAAGCTCAGCAGAGGTCATATTCTTACTGATAAAGTATATAGCATAAGGAAGATGATTTTCCTCTTGTCCCAAAACTGCTCCAATAGCAATGTCTGAAGCATCAGAAGATATGTGAAACGGAAGATTCCAGTCAGGCCCCCTCAAAATAGGAGCAGTAGACAGCTGATGCTTCAGCTCTTCAAAAGATTTCTGACAAGAATTAGTCCACTTGAATTCAGCATTTTTCATAAGCAATACAAATAATGGAGAAGCTATTTTAGAGAAATCTTTAATAAATCTCCTATAATAACCAGCAAGTCCTAGAAAACTTCTCACATCAGTTTGAGTTTTAGGAACAGAAAGATTCTGAATGACTAATATTTTAGATGGATCTACCTGAATACCTTGAGATGAAATGAAATGTCCAAGCACTATTCCCTCACTCATCATGATATGGCATTTTTCGGTACTTAAGGAGAGGTGAGCTTGAATACATCTTTTAAGTACTTTCTCAAGGTTTTGTAATGCCTCTTCAAAAGACACACCATAGGGGGTAAAATCATCCATAAATATTTCCATACAATCATTCAGCATATCGGAAAATATTCCTATAACAGCTCTTTGAAAAGTTGCTGGTGCATTGCACAATCCAAATGGAAGAACTCTATAGGCGAAAGTTCCCCAGGGGCTGGTGAAAGTGGTCTTGTCTTGATCCTGGGGTGCAATTTTTATCTGATTATACCCACTAAATCCATCTAGAAAAGAAAAGAATTTCTTCCCTGCAAGACTGTCCAACACCTGATCAATGAAAGGTAAGGGGAAGTGATCCTTTTGAGTAGCTTTGTTTAAAGCTCTATAGTCAACACATACCCTCCATTTCCCGTTTTTCTTAGGAACAATTACTAACGGGGAAACCCATTCACTATCAGATATGGGGTATATAAATCCTGCGTTAAGCAATTTTTGAAGTTCTTCTTTAACAATTTCTCGTAAATTAGGATTCATTCGTCTTTGGGGTTGACAAACAGGTCGGCATCCCTCTTTAATGTAAATTCTGTGAGTACATAATTCAGAAGAAATACCTTTCATGTCCGTGTAATCCCAGGCAAATGCCTCCTTATATTCGTGTAATAACTTCATTAGCTGCTGTGTTTCAGCATCTGTTAGATCAGGATTTATGTTTAATGTCTTACCGGGTTCAATTTCAACTGTTATGCTTTTAGATGAGGTCGTGGTTAAAGTTTGAGATGAATCTTCAGGTTCAATCTTTTCTTGCACATCAGTTTCAAAAATTGCAGTTAATTGATTATGTGTTTTAGCAATGACAGAAGAAGGTTCACAAATAAAATTATTGATTATCTCATCCTCTGTATTGTCTTTAAGAGTTAAAGCTTGTCCTATAGTTAGAATCGGCTGAATAGCATTATCATCATAATCCGTCCATATAGAATCTTCATTATTAACTACTGGCGTAGCGTGAGGATAAAGAGTTAATTGTTTTGTTTCATAACCATTAGAAATTGTCATTGAACCAGATCTGCAACTAATAAATGCATCAGCTGTGGCCAACCATGGCCTTCCTAGAATTAAGGGGTGTCCCCCCAGCTTTGTTTTAGTTTGCAATACAACAAAATCAGCTGGATATTTCCAGGATTCAACTGAAATGAGCAGGTCTTCAACAACCCCTTCTGGTTTAATTGTGGAACGGTCAGCTAACTCTAAAATGGTGGGTGTATCTCTGATTGTGTTATTCAGCTGTAACAGTTGTGAAGTTTCCAGAGTCATTATATTAATTGCTGCACCTAAGTCTACCAAAACTCGGGGAATCATTGCTTTACCAATCTGAACTGTGACAGTAGGATGGCCAGGATCACCATATTTTACAGGAGGTGCTTTTCCGGACATTAATGCAGACAAGTCTCCCATCACATGTACTGTAAGGGGATCCTTGGTTTTCCTACCAGGTTTCTTAACACAGATATCCCTTAATGTTTTGGCATAAATTGGTACATCTCTTAATGCTTGTAAAAGTGGAATTTTAATATACAAATTTTGCAATTCCCCCATAAAATTAAAAGCAGGTGTTTCAGCTGTTTTGGTTAAAACCAAACGCTCGGGGAATGGAGGTTCTGTTAATTCAACATTTTTGTTAGGAGGTGGTTGAGCTTCTTTTTGTTTCTCAGTTTCATTTTTATCTGAATCAGTTATGTCATCTATAATAGGCTCTACTACTCTTCCAGATCTCAGATGAATATCATTACATTGTATAGTAGGAAATATAGACTGATTCTGAATATCAATGACTTGCACAGCTTTATTATTGGGGTTAGGATTTGGTTGCGCAGGTAGTTGGGGTCTCATTTGGTTGTTTGGTGGAGCATTTGATGGCAGAGAGAGTGATTGTTGGAATTGAGGCATTTGATTTGGGTACGGGAGTGATTGACTATTCCAACTTGGGTTCCAAGGATTGAAAGGAGGTGGTTGCTGTGGAGGCCAAGGAGTCCACATTGAAGGGTCAACAAAGGGAGGGTTTTGCATTTGCATGGGTGGGAAATTCATTTGATTGAAAAGTCGATATTGCATTTGGTTGAAGGGGGGGTAGCTTGTTTGGCCAAAAGTAGAATAATTGTTCCAACGATTAAATGGCATACCAGAGTTCGTACCTTGCCCTTTAGGTTGCCATTGTCTTCTTTGAGTTAGCAGGTAGACTGCTTCAGCTTCTTCCTCCGTTGGCTGCATCGCTGCTTTTATTCCTGGTAGAGATGGACACTGTTCTGTCTCATGATCTTTCTCACAAAGGGTGCAAACTGGTACTTTATCTCTTGGACACTCCCTTAGTGGATGTTTGTCTCTACATTTCGGGCAATAGACAGCCAGAGTTGCTTCTGCTTCAGCCTGCTTCTTCTTAACCTGCAAAGTGTCAGTCTGCGAAGCAAAGGAACTTAGCATTTCGGTTTTAAATTCTTCAAGTAAATTACCTATTTCTGCTCTTGTTGCTCCTCCATTGGCTGATTTCTGTACCCTTGAATAGGTGGAATCTCTTACTCTGTTTCTTGCAGCTCCCCTAGAGCACCTTTTAGCAAGTTCACAAATCTCATCATATGATTCTTTAGATATATCTCCCTTAGCAAGCATATTTAACATATTTAAACAATCATCCCTTAACCCTCTAAGTAATATTGTTTTACGAATTTCCTTACTTATATCCGGGTGATCGGATCTCTGTATGTTGTATTGCAGCCTTTCTATGTAATCCTCCAGACTTTCATCCGATTTTTGTGCCATATTGAATAGTTCATCCTTCTTCTCTCTCGTCCGGCAGTAGTCTTGATATTTAAGCAGAAATTTTTGTTTCATTTGCTCCCAAGTTGTGATTACCTGACTTCCAAGGCTCATGAACCATCTCAAGGCATTCCCTTTTAAGGTGGCTGGAAACAGTTTCAACTTTTGAGCATTAGTAACATAATCATAACTTCTGCATAAAATATCAAATTCAAAAAGAAATTCGTCAGGATCCTCAGTAGATAAACCGTGAAAGTTAGGTAGGGCAGACAATGGGATATTTTTCATTGTTCCTGCAGGAAGATCACTGATGGGAAATCCCAAGGTAGAAAGGGAATTTTCATCCCTTCTTTCTTCTTCAGGACCTACACGTCCTCCTCCAAAGAGGAATGCATCATTATTATCTTCCATTGTTGGCCCTCCTACTGCACTTTCTCGATCGTCAGAATCCGCTATTGGTTCTTCAATGTTTTCTACCGGTCGTCCAGCACTTTCTACTATTTCCTCAATGTGTTCTACTGATCTGCTAATACTTCCTTCTGACTCTTCAGCGCTGACTGCTGGTTCCTCTGTATTTTCAGGACCCACAACTTCCTCTGTTCTGTAATCTGACTGAGGGGAGCGCTGAAATTTTGATTTCCGAGAACTTAACCTTTGTGATGATTCAACCTTTGATACAATCTCGTCAATAAACGTTTTTCGTCCTCCCCAGCCTTTGCCACCTACGCGGTTATTTTTCTTCTGGTTTCCTCGTCCTCTCATGCAATATGCACATTAAAAGAAAACAAATGAATGCTTTTTGAAATCTATAATTACCTTCCCCGGCAACGGCGCCAAAATGTTGGCCGCTCTAATTGTTTTCACAATTCGAGCTCCACATAAATTGTCAACCCGAGAAGGTCTTTTTATTCCAAAGGTAATAGCGCACTGGATATGCTCAATTTCAAAAGCAAGATCAATGTTGTAGTAAAAGAAAGACACACATCTGTTAAATTCATCAATCTATCAATTCACACTCTACTTAATTAAAGCCGAAGTTAATTAAATTATAGCAGAAACGAATTCTCTGTTACAGCAAAGGAAAATCAATCTACAAGAAGAGAAATCATTCAACCATAGCAGGAACAAGACCCTATTCCTTGGTGAGGAACTTCAGCACCTGCTGCCTGGCACTAATCACACTGTAGGAAAAGTAACTTCAAGAGATCAAGACCCTATTCCCAGGAACAGGAACCTTCAGCACTTGTCCTCTTGTTTCTAATCACACTGCAGGCAAAAGAAAGCAATCAATGGGAGCAAGACCCTATCACTTTATGCAGGGATCTTCAGCACATGCTCTCAACATCATCCACTTGTGCATTCAATACGTGTAGCACTAAGAAACAGAGTATCACAAACCATGTAACTAGTGTTTCAGCAACAGAATTAAAGAAAGTGCAAACACATAAAGAAATAAACAACTACAGGAACAAAAGGGGTGAATCTTGTGAGGAAGGCGGGCCCTTTCCTTCTCACAAGATTCCCCAGGAGAAAGAATTAAACTGGAACGCTCAAAACAAGTCTTTATTCATCTGTCAAGAAACTGATACATTACAAAAAGGAGACTAGCTCCTGTCTCACACAATGATGTTCTGTGAATTACAGTTCGATCCCCCTCTAATGATGATGTCTCCTCTTTTTAAAGAGGAGACATCATTTACAATTTACATGAGAGAAAATATCTCGATTCTGTTCAAAACAAGACTATTCTGTTCTTTTAAAAAGAGATACTGTTACAACCGAGACAACAGAAGTGCTATCTTCAAGATAATCCAGGTAACCGTATCTTCGGGCTGCTGCTATTATCCACAAAAAGTTCTTCCAGAATCGCAAATTACGCATAACGGGATTTGCGTGCTTGACGGCTGTTTCAGCAACTGAGTTAGCTGTTTCAGCAACGGGACCAGCTGTTTCAGCAACGGAGTCGGCTGTTTCAGCAACGGAGTCAGCTGTTTCAGCAACGGCCGCTCGTTCCCAACAAGGCATATAACTTATCTGCGATCTTTGACTTGTGTTAGCAACAATGCACTTCAATAAATGATAAAATATAAGAGTATTGTGGAATTAAATGTAAGACAGATTAACCATATAATAAAGAAGAGGTTTCTATATACCTTGGAATAAAGTGAATGAAAAAGACATTGAGGTTCATGGTTTTAAGAGTAAAGTGATGTCAAAATATATAGCAAAAATGGTACATAGTGGAGTCCTAACAGTGGGATGTTGGAATGGCAATGGGGTTTTTTGGTCATCGTCGAACATGATATTGGATGCTCTTGGTTTGTGACTGAAACAACAATGGCTAAAGATCATTTCACTTGGTTTAGAGTGGCGAGAATGCATCATACAAGCAAGCCTATTCAACTCTCATAGCTCGATGGCTATTTGACTGAGCCTAGCATGCTCGTAAGTAAGGTGGCTGGCCAAGATAGTGGCAATGGCTTGGCATGAGGTGCGGCATACATAATGTAGACAATGGCGAACTTATTATGTTGAAAGAACAGAATGCCAACCCGGTAGGGAACCCACTTGCTGCTTTTTATAAGACATACATAGACCTGAAAAACTATTCTTGGTCAAGCTGGGCGATTGAGGGATGGTGCTTGAGAATAACTTAACTTCAATATAGGGGCAGTCAAACTTGCAACTTCTAGCCCAGCTCGGGCTGGTTAGTGCCGGAAGGGCAGTTGATAGTCAATCATCGCCAATGCTCATTACCATTGCTGAAAGGTAATAATCTGGTAATATTCTGCATGTAAGAACTTCCAAAACCATAATCATTAATAATCTGGTAATATTCTGCATGTAAGAACTTCCAAAAGCATTGCGTTAATCATTGAATGAATGCTTTTTTACCTTATTTAATAGTGATAAATTGCTTGTTTATTCAGACAGAAGGGTAGAGCCATAAAATAGGCTTGGTTCGAGGGTCACCCTACATTCTTTTGTTTGCACAGGTATGCTTTTTTACAGTGAATCTAATTATATACTTCAGATTCAAAATTGATACCATTTGAACATTGATACGTTAGGTAGAGTTGAAGGATGCTTAAAACACCTTACTTTTTCTTTTGCTGAAAGGTTGAGTGTTTGAGTTCCCTTTTAATATCTGCCTCTATATACCCGCCTCTGTTCTCTGTGATGACTCCTCTATATACCCGCCTCTGTTCTCTGTGATGACTCCTCTATATACCCGCCTCTGTTCTCTGTAATGACTTCTTTGGCTGTTTTCCGGAGGATATGCAGGATATGTAACAAAAAAATTCTTTACTTCCAGATAGCTCGACACCCCTGCCGATGTTTGAGAAGCTCATCCGCTGATAATAACCCCTGATATCTGATAAATACAGATAAATACAGGAGCAGGGGCAGCTGCAGGAGATTAGATAGCACTCAGGAGCAAGGGCAATACAGATAAATACAGGAGCAGGGGCAGCTGCAGGAGATTAGATAGCACTCAGGAGCAAGGGCAGCCGCAGGAGATTAGATAGCACTCACCGCCGGTGGGATTAGGGATGTCGAAACCGAAGATTGTATAGTGGGTAGGTGACTTTTGAAATAGGTGGCAAGCTGTCAAGCATGGCTTATGCATGGCTATATAGCTGGCAGGCTGAGGTGATTTTTGAAATAAAGCATAAGTTTTGTTATCAAATGAAAACATTTACCCTTCTTGAAATTAACATTTATTGGTTTATTTAATGCTAATATTAGTTTCAAACTGTTTCAAATATGAAAGTAAATGACTAAATATAATATATAGTTTAGTTTTGCCTCCCCGCCTCGGGAAGAGATTAACATTTATTGCTTTCTTTAATGCTAACATTAGTTTCAAACCGTTTCAAAATGTTTTAAATACGAAGTAAATGACTAAATATAATATATAGTTTTGCCTCCCCACCTCGGGAAGAGGCCAAATAAGATGGTCAAACCATATGTATCTAAAAACTGTACATATATGTGATTGGGAAGACTAACAAACACACAAATTAATCAATTTAGCATCGCCAATCAATTACTATAAAAGAATACCATTGCCAGATAGCAAAGTCTAAAAAAATGAAAAGTTTTCATGTGGCTTATGTTTCTTTCGTTTGATAATATCAATAGTCTCATAAAGTTGTCCTAGTTTCAATTTTTAATTTCTATATGATGTAAAGCAGTCTATAGGCCTTATTATGCCTATAATATCTTCAATCATTTGAAAAGTATGAACAAACAACCATAAGTATGGCATGAGTTGCTCACGAAACAAGTAATCATAATCCTTGGCATGAGTTGCTCACGAAACAAATAATCATAATCCTGGCATGAGTTGCTCATGAAGTCCAGGCAGCAAGGGATTCATAGAACAAAGTAAAGATGAAACCGAGAGAAAATGTCATGTGTCATCATGCTCTAAGAAGAGAATGGTAAGGGCTTTGAGTTTCATTGTGCTCTAAGATGAGGAGCGACCTCCGACCCTTTGCACACTTTTGTCATAGTGCCTTTTGCAACTTAGTAGTCATTCCCCAGTTTTCTATTTCATCTCATGGCAGGGCATGGTCTGCGAGAGGAACAACCCGTGTCAATGTTCAACCTTACTTAACGGTTATCAATACCACATATTTCATATGGTGTTTTTCTTTGAAGAGGAGTTAGTAGAAAAATCCTATGAGTTTTATTATTAGGGAAATTTGTATTTATTCATTATTTTTTTTCTTTTAAATTTTAGATTAATCTAAATGTTTTAAAATTACATTAAAATTATTTAAAATAAATACTTTACAGTGACCCTTAATAAAAGGGAATTACATTTCTTGTGTACGTAGATTTACACATTTTTCAATTTAAATACACATTATAATTTCAAAGCACATACAACAAAAATTACAATTTTGAGGAAAAACACTTATCGCATTAAAACAAAATCACATCTAAAACTAATCCCATGCACCTTTGCGTTTGGGAATTGCCTTGTAAAATTTATTGCAATATTAAACAAGGGGAGTTGCAAGCAACAAGTCCCTGCCGTGCTTAGTAAGCAAACCTAGGCCAAGAGATTTCCAGAGATAGGAACAAGTCCAGTAAACTTAGACAGTCGTTGCCATTCAAATCCCCTGCCGGTGGAGGAAAGGCAGTTTTGTTATGGTGCATGGCAGATCGATCAACAGTACCATAAAGATAAATAGACCCTGCTCAATAAAGAGAGAAATATCTTTGCGATACATGATGTCATCTCCTGAAAATATGAGCTTAGAAACTTTATGACTAAATGACAGCATATTCCTGTCATATTTGCAAAACAGAGAACACAGCTAATACCAAGTTTGCATTTAAATGAATTTCAGTAAATAGATTAGTGAACATCTAGTAATTTGCAACTTTCATACATGAGAAAATAAATATTGACAAATGGTACATCTTGGCCAGACTAATTTCCCTGAGCAATTTCAACTGCTTGCCACAGCCGCGATAGCATTTAGTCAACATTACTCATCATTAATTTGTGAGGACAGAGCCTGAGATTTCTCTCCAAGCGTGAGATTTCTTTGGCTTGTCATCTACAGTACTAGCTAGCTTTAGTGAACATTATTCTTATAACGACATAAACATAATTAATAGAGGGATCCAGGGCAGAAGAGGTAGGATCTAGCACTTAGTCTCCATTACTCAAATGATTTTGTGAGAGAAGACAGAGACTGATTGCTGTGCGTGACTTCGCTTTCTTTGGCTCGTTATTCTAACACTGATGAAAGGAATGCATGAGACCATGGAAAATTTAAGAAGTACAATGCACATATTACAACTTCAATAAGCCAGCTTCAAGCACCCATCACTTATGTGTTTCTTAGTAAAAGAAGGATGCAGCTTCTCCAAATGCCCATTATTGCATGATCACACTGATGAAAGGAATCCACGAGACCATGGAAAATTTAAGAAGTACCCCTGTAGTCCATGCTTCAGGTAGGTAGGCATAAATGGTACACCAGAGAACTGATGACTATATTGGGGCAAATAATTTGTGTTTACATAAAGCGTAATCGATGCTTAATGCTAGCATATTATCAATTCAAGACACTAGTAACATGAAAACTGCCTTGAAGCTTACATTTAACCTTGAAAATAAGCATTTCTTCTGACAGACGGTAACATGTGAAGAATACAAGACAAGCACGAATGCTAACAATTAGGACATTAGAGCGGCATCCCAGGAGAAACGATAGAAGCATAAAAAATGTGAGTTGCACCACCATGGCAGATCCAAATGCATATTGGAGGCATCCGTCGTAGACCTGTAACAGAGAAGGAAGCGGGGAATTAAGACAACGCGTAAAATAATGCAAAAATAGGTCTTCGTTCGAGATGTTATTGTTTTTTCGGTTTCTTTTTTCTTTGTGTTTCGACTTTTACGATGTCAATAATCAGAAGAGCCATGAGAACAAGTGCTAAGAGAAACAATGCCGCGAGTTGAGTAAGTTGGCTTATGCTAATGGATTCCATGTTATGTGAAGCAGGGAGATGTATGTCAATATCTAGGTGCAGAAGGTGGTTTTGTTTTGTAAGCGAGAAATTAGGCATTGCTTTTGCGAATTTATAAAAGAGTTCAACGTGTTTGCAAGCTGGTTTTAAGTGTGAATGGAACCGGGTTTTTGATAATATTTTACTGTACAACCAAATAAGGATAGGCGTGCTAGATCGCGAGAGTTGAATGCGGGGTAGATTCCTGACATGTGCAGAAGTAAGTACATATGCGGATTGATTTGGAATGGAGCTGGAATACTTGAAAATCAGATTGGAGGGGATATAATCCAATATGAGGAGCATTTATTGGAGCAGGCCAGTATTTAATGGTCGGCATAAAGCAGAAAGCTTACGTTAAGTGAGCAATCGGTGCAATTAAGTGATCGATTTGACATGGGGACAAATGGCATATGAAATGATGTATGTGACGGCAGAAGTAAATGCAAAATTAGGTGATGTATCTGACATCAGGGGCAGATCTCAAATGAAATCTTGGTGGTAGGTTGGGGCCAAGCTATTCTAATAAATAATTGGCTAAAGAGACAGATGACTGGACTACTTACTTATGCAGGTAGCTGTCTGAGCAGTGGCAAGCTAAGAGACAGATTGATATGTGCTCCACATAAGCGTGAGTAAGAGCACTAACATGTGCTATCACATTGGCTTGTATACAGAAGGTCAAGCCTATTTACTTCCCAAATGGACTCAGTTATCGAATAAACATGTTCACGAGTTACCAAAGTTTCACCATCTGCTATTTTACCTACTGCCCACGGGTAGATATTAAACTTGTTCCCATAACAACCTGCTTTTACCGAAGAAGCTATGGGCTGCTCACGGATATCTTTTAGACTCAGAAACATAAGCCTAAACGCAATGTTGGGTCATGATTTTCTTGTATAATTGCTGACACAAAGTGGAAAGGTTAGAGAAGGAAGTGCAAGCGAAAAATCTGCCAGAAGATGGTATATCTATATATAAAAGCATCAGTATCAGAACTGGAATCACTACACATATATCTTGAGACTTGATTTTGAGATGGAGCACTAATGTAGATACAGGAGGTTTCAAACAAGTTTTTTTATCATGGCCAAGAGTCATATAAGATCCTTTAGTCAGGATTTTTCTTCAAACTCAAAAGCTAGCACTTGTTGTGAGACTCTACAAGGCAACTTGCTTTCTATGTTAGATGAAGCTTTGGAAACTACTCCTGTAGTGGTATGTGCACTAGTCAATTTTGTCATACAAGTCTGACAAAGGCACAATTGTACATAACTGCAAATGTGCAGGGCCGTAAGCATGGGTGCCCCCTCATTATCAGAAAAAAAAGAAAGAAAAACTAATGATATATGTACATACAGGAGGTTTCAAACAAGTTTTTTTTATCATGGCCAATTCAAATCATTAGTAAAAGAGCACTAATGTAGATACAGGAGGTTTCAAACAAGTTTTTTTATCATGGCCAATAGTCATATAAGATCCTTTAGTCAGAATTTTTCTTCAAACTCAAAAGCTAGCACTTGGGAAGAGTTGCAGTCAAGAGGCAAACAAGATGAACCCTCAAAGTCCACGGTCACTGCAACAGAGGGTCAATATGAATCATCTTGCAGCACTTGTTGTGAGACTCTACAAGGCAACTTGCTTTCTATGTTAGATGAAGCTTTGGAAACTACTCCTGTAGTAGTATGTGCACTAGTCAATTTTGTCATACAAGTCTGACAAAGGCACAATTGTACATAACTGCAAATGTGCAGGGCCGTAAGCATGGGTGCCCCCTCATTATTAGAAAAAAAAGCAAGAAAAACTAATGATATATGTACATACAGGAGGTTTCAAACAAGTTTTTTTTATCATGGCCAATTCAAATCATTAGTAAAAGAGTTTCAGACTTAAGCTTAGAAGGTCATAACACTGTCCAGGGTTATTACAAGATGTAGTTACATCAAATCCTCCTCTGTCAGAATCAAAGAGTCATATAAGATCCTTTAGCCAGGATTTTTCTTCAAACTCAAAAGCTAGCACTTGGGAAGAGTTCCAGCCATTTATCATGGCCAATTCAAATCATTAGTAAAAGAGTTTCAGACTTAAGCTTAGAAGGTCATAACACTGTCCAGGGTTATTACAAGATGTAGTTACATCAGATCCTCCTCTGTCAGAATCAAAGAGTCATATAAGATCCTTTAGCCAGGATTTTTCTTCAAACTCAAATAGGCAAGCAGAAGTTTTTTTTGCTCGGCTTGACCAATATTACGGCCCCCTACAAATGTGTATATATATGGTAGTCGTTAAGAATATCTATAGAAGAAGGTTGAAAGTTTCTTAAGCCTATCCTGAGGCCATTCTTGAGCCTAAACTGGGTTCAATTCTTTTCCTTATTCTGCATATGCTTTTGCACAATGACTATGGGGTATATTTGAGTTACAATGTGCACTAGTCAATTTTGTCATACAAGTCTGACAAAGGCACAATTGTACACTAGTTACATTGCAAATAGTTTCTGCCGTAGATTTGATTCAAAATTAATTTCAATAGATTTATCTGGTCACGTAAATGATTTCTTGACTGCCTCGTACATCTATTTATTGATCTTAGGTTTTATATAAAGCTATTCTCAGAAAAAAACTAATAATACATAAAGGCCTCATACATCTACTTACAGAAGGCCTCATACATATAGAAGGCCATTGTCAGCAAAAAAAAATCTATCCGAGTGAAATCTCCTGTAAATCTGCTGTAATTCAGAGCTTATAATTGTTGTAAATTTGCTGCCTGTTGTAACAACTGCTTGAAAACCACTTAAATTCTTCCTGTCTAAGCGGGGGGTGAAGGAGACATGTCATTAAATTGTTTAACCATTATTATACGCAAGCAGAAGTTTTACCAACTTGTTGAAAGATCAGACTCAACATTTTCATTAACATGGGCCTCAACTTGTGGTATAAAACATAAGCCCAAAGAGGTAAAATCAAGTGTGTGCCCAAACTGTTGCCTGTGAAAGTGGTGCATATAAAGGTAAATCGGTGCCTTAAACAGGTGTAAATGACTAAACACACTTACTGTAATAGGCATAGATATAAATTACATAAGCTTAGCTGATTACATAGGTTAAGCTTAGTTAGCTTCATTACCTTGGATTCATAGAATCTTAATGGTACCATAGTGGTTAGTCACGGAAATGAGACAACTCATCATTGTTGATGTGATAAACATGGAGAACAGATCTACTAAAGATTACTTTAGAAACGAAGGAACCTTCCAATACAAGGAAAAATTATGAACGAGCTTCCCTAAATGAAGCAGTATGAAGCTGCCCATAAAATATGGCTTTAGATCGTTATAAATATTGCATAATCAGTTTCTTATAAAAAATGTTTATAATCAGAATGAGAACAGATCCTCAGTTCAATTGTTTTTTGGTTGTGATTAGAATAACGAGCCAAAGAAAGCGAAGTCACGCAGAGCAATCAGTCTCTGTCTTCTCTCACGAAATCATTTGAGTAATGGAGACTAAGTGCTAGATCCTACCTCTTCTGCCCTGGATCCCTCTATTAATTATGTTTATGTCGTTATAAGAATAACAAGCCAAAGAAATCTCAGGCTTGGAGAGAAATCTCAGGCTCTGTCCTCACAAATTAATGATGAGTAATGTTGACTAAATTCCATGAACCTGAATGTATACATTGTTGCAGGATCAAAATTTTTGCAATCAATTTAAGCTTCTTATAAATATTGCATAATCAGTTTCTTATAAAAAATGTTTATAATCAGAATGAGAACAGATCCTCAGTTCAATTGTTACCCAATGACCTTGTTTTTGCTAATTATGCAAGTAAATGCAATGTCACATAACTTGGAAAGGCAAATCAAACAAACTAAAAGCAATGTAATGTCAGTAGTACCATCAAATTTGACACTGGTTGGAAGCTTTTGATGCAATGGAGCAAGCCACACCAAATTGTTACAGGTATATTGTTTCTCTTTCTTATGCTGGCATTTAAGACAAAAGAAAATGACTTATTTCGCTAAGCTACTGCATCAGCAAAGTAATCCCTCTGCAAGCACAACTGACAATAATGGCTTTAAATTACAACCCAAGACATTGAAATTTTTTAGCAAAGAACTGGGAGGTGGCCATGATGAAAGTGGCATTCAGGAATATGATAACACACTACTTGAAGAACTGCCAATGAATGAAACTTTGAATGTTTTGTCTACTGGTAATCAAAGAGGGATTTGGATAGATTCCTATAACTATTGTTGCCTATTGCAGGACTGCATTTATGAGAAAAAGGTTGCATAGGGAAAGGGATTGCATGCTCGCATGATCCAAGATGCATTTGAACCAGACGTTTTTCTGAGCACAAAACTTATCATTTTTTATGCGAAGTCTGGCAATCTGGAGGATGCACGCCAAGTGTTTGACAAAATGCCCAAACGAAATTTCGTCTCATGGAATGTTCTGCTTGCAGAATACTCTCGTCATGGCATGGATGAGGAGGTTATAAGTCTTTTTGGGCAAATGGGAGAGACAAACATGACACCGGATGAGTTTTCTCTTGGAAGTGTCCTCAAGGTGTGTGCTAGCTTAGTAGCACTAGAACTTGGGAAGCAAGTCCATGCCTATACTATCAGAAGTGGGTTTGGGTTTAATGTTGTTCTCATGACTGCTCTTGTTGACATGTATGCAAAATGCAAATGTATCAAGGATGCACGTCGAGTATTTGATGAAATGTCTCTTAGAGATTTAGTGTCCTGGACTGCCATTATTGCAGGTTATGTGGAGCAAGGGAATTGTAAGAAAGCCATGGAACTCTTTTGTAGAATGCCTTGGTTTGGCATCAAGCCCAACAAGGTCACATTTCGTACTGCCTTAAAGGCATGTGCTGGCGTAGGGGACATAGAGCAAGGCAAGCAGATCCATGCCCATATGGTTATAAATGGGTTTAAGTTGCATTTAGTTTTAGGGAATGGCCTCACTGACATGTATTCTAAGTGTGGAAGCCTCGACAATGCGCTCCTTGTATACAAGATAATGAGCGAAACGGATGTGGTTTCTCCAACTCTTTGAAGAAATGAAGCAATCGGGCTTGAAGCCTGACGATGTCACCTTCTTGGTTGTTCTGACTGCTTGCAGCCATTCAGGTCTAGTGAATGAAGGTTGGCATTATTTCAATACCATGACTCGAGATCAGTGTATCCCACCAAGAGCAGGGCATTACGCCTGTATGGTTGATCTCCTTGGCCGTGCTGGTTGTTTGGATGAGGCATATGATTTTATAAAAAAAATGCCATTTAAACCTAATGTTACTGTTTGGGGAGCCTTACTTGGTGCCTGCCAAGCCCATGGCAATATGGAGCTAGGAAAAGTTGCAGCAGAACACCTTTTTGAGTTAGATCCACAAAATGCTGGAAATTATGTCATGTTGTCAAATATTTATGCTACAGCTGGTAAGTGGGGGGACATGTTAAAGTTGAGGAAAGCAATGAAAGACAGAGGTATAAAGAAGGAACTTGGATGCAGTTGGATTGAGGTAAAGAGCAGGGTACACGTTTTCCTTGTAGGAGATAGATCACACCCACAAATACAAGAGATCTATGCCATGTTGCAAAAGTTAGATGGGCAGATGAAAGAAGCTGGGTATTTGCCTCAAACAAACTTTATATTAAATGATATAGAAGAACACTAGAATTACATACAATGTTACACCATTGGTAAGATGCTTGCCATTGGGGATGTGAATATCACCATACAATCTTAGACAATGGTCAAGAGCTGTAATGCTTGCAGTGACATAATCAGAAACTGTTATGCAATTATTTTGGTCATTCCAGTTTGGTGTTATTCTCTGAACTGAATCTTGGTATCTCTAAGCAAAAACTGCAAGCACACCATATTTCTGCATCTTAAACAGAGTTATATGGTCTTCTTACCATAAAAAACTACAAACTTTATATGCTAGAACAAATTCGTATGCCAAGATTTCCTTGATTTGTACAGATTATCAAGCTAATAAAGAGAATAATTCTCTGCAACCTCGACCAAAGTCTTTTACAAAAAAGTTCAAAGGAAATAAACCTGAACAAAAAGTTTTACTACACCAACTATGTGTCCTAGACTTGAAACTAAACAGTGAATTCTCAACCATGGTGTCTTGTCACTAGATAAAAAAGAGAATGCTCAACAATGCCTTGCGGATCTTAAATTCGACAAGTTTATTTATGCTGGTCTCTGTAACATTACAGTCTTCATTAGGATTTATTTTCATGGTAACTGACATGGTTGTAGAGGAACATGTCAGTCGACCTGTGTTAATGTTATACATAATGCAGAGGAAGAAAATCTTATACATCGTGAGCCATACAAACTGTGTAGAGCCAGAGATGCATCTATATATGTACAACAGACAACGAAACACATATGTACAGAGAATCCTACTAGGTCGCAGAGGAACAATGTCTGTATGTCAACGTGATCACTGATGAATGGATAAACATTGTGCAGTCTATAAGAGATATACACCGAAAGCAAGGGAGGGAATGTATCCGGGACCTTCACAGCATACGTGGTAAGAGCACGGGGTAACATTTACCCTCAAAGCAGAGGAATGGGGAACTTTTCTTCTACCAGACGTTTCCAACCAACTCCAAACAGGAAAGAAGCAGCAAAGAGAATACCACCTTGGGCATCTCAACATTTCCCAACCAACTCCAAATAGGAAAGAAGCATCAAACATTTCCCAACCAACTCCAAATAGGGAAGAAGCATCAAGGACAATACCACACCCCAACGATTTGTGGATTTGCCACCATTACAGTAACCAAATACAAACAGAAAAAACCCAGCTCCCACAAAAACACCTGTAAAGTGGATACCAGTACTATCAATAATGATAGGGGAAGGACAGTATCAATGTAACACGAGATCTCAGCGAAGGACATGCAAACTACAAAACAAAGGACAACATCAATGTAACATGAGATTTCCATGAACAAACTTTCTATGGTGAGAGTCATACCATAAAAAACTACAAACTTTATATGCTAGAACAAATTCGTATGTCAAGATTTCCTTGATTTTTACATATTGAGAATTTGATTGTCAAGACATGATCAGTCATAGAGAGTAACTGAGCTTATACATAATGCAGAGGAAGAAAATCTTATACATCGTGAGCCATACAAACTGTGTAGAGCCAGAGATGCATCTATATATGTACAACAGACAACGAAACACATATGTACAGAGAATCCTACTAGGTCGCAGAGGAACAATGTCTGTATGTCAACGTGATCACTGATGAATGGATAAACATTGTGCAGTCTATAAGAGATATACACCGAAAGCAATAGCAAGGTCCGTTGAGAAATGAAGATCAAAACAGAGAGACTTCCTGACAGACTTTCTATGGTGAGAGTCATACCATAAAAAACTACAAACTTTATATGCTAGAACAAATTCGTATGTCAAGATTTCCTTGATTTGTACAGATTGAGAATTTGATTGTCAAGACATGATCAGTCATAGAGAGTAACTGAGCTTATCATGTCAAAATACATATCACTAGAATTGTGATGCCATACATATCTAAGTACTGAGATCATTCATAAGCTTATAAGGCTGAGACACATGCTACTGAGATATACGTCAAATACTACATATATACTGCATAAGCTATAGACCACCCTTCCTTTGTAATGAACACAAAGGTGTTGAGATCGAAGCTATACATGGCAATGGCACACAAAGACGAAGGCAAGCTCCTAAAGCTGCTTCTGAGAAGGGCAGGGCAAATCAATGTCGAATCAATGTCGAAGGATCCCAAAACGGTAAATCTTCCTGTGGCATGCTAGAGTATTCTATGATCACTGGATAACAGATCACTTCTTTGTATTTTATGCAAATATATGAGTCTTCCAACTATGTGTCCTAGACTTGAAACTAAACAGTGAATTCTCAACCATGGTGTCTTGTCACTAGATAAAAAAGAGAATGCTCAACAATGCCTTGCGGATCTTAGAGAATCCTACTAGGTCGCAGAGGAACAATGTCTGTATGTCAACGTGGTCACTGATGAATGGATAAACCATTTCTAATGAGATACATTTGATAAAGACCCTCGGCTCATCGGGAAATCGAAGCAAGGCGTTTAAAAAAAATCAAGGTAATTAATATTTAAGATTAAAAGCTAATTTCCCGCAAACACATCTGTGTAGTAACCCGAGCATCTCTCTCGCCTGTTCCATAACTTTCAACTTACAAAATTGAACCTGCTATCAATAATAATTTATATTATAGAAATATTCAAATAAAGAATTACCAAAAATGTTTAAAAGTAAGGCTCTCAGCATTCAAATGTATAATACTCTAGATTAAGATCTAAATTAAGATTAAAATTAGAAATCAGAAATAAAATTTATTACATTAAAGAAAACACATTATCAGAAAAGCGAAAGACATATATATATACTAAAAACAATATCAACGACGGAAAAGAAGAGGAGCGGTGACAAAATGACACATATCCCTCGCACCTCGACATGAGGTTGTCTGCGCATCTTCATTAGCTGAGAAAGGAATTGCAGTAACAGTGTTCGAGTCTGCCCAAGGCCCCGGAGGTCGTATGTCTCAACGCCGGCAATGCATAAGCTCTAACTGATTCTTGCGAATTTCATTTATCATTAGATATTCCCTTTCATAGTTTTCCATAAAATTAACGGATTTGAGCACTGTACTAGTAATTTCCTGCCTGTTTTAGCAGGAACATTCAGCAAAGAGATATATGAGTGTTCCAGGAATGAACTCCATATGCGAAGCTGCTCAGGAACCCCCATTGTGATTATCTCCAGGCCCTGTCAATATGTCTGAAAGTAAAGGGCGTTCTGTAACGTCTGAGTATAGTAGCGCGGGCGCCCTCCCTCGTTGGGGTCGGGAGCTGCTTTTGTTCGGATTGACCCTTGGTGTAACTCGTTTCTCTTTCCTTCTTCAACGGGATCTGGTTCCTTAACCATGTCTGTCTGTGGCGTTTGCAGTTTTCGACATCCTCTCCTCCCTGTTTGGTCGGATTTATGTGTATGTCATCCTGGAGCATAAAGCCTGGAGTGCCGCCTACAACAAGTCTAGAGGCCATGAAGGCCAAGAAACCCTAGCTTCAGGCTCTACCTCCTCCTCTTTCCTTCCCTGCGTACGCATCGGTATGCCCCGGCCCGCCGCCCACCCAGGTTCACGCTGTATGAACAAAATGAGCTCTGTACTTGTTAAATCGGCAAATCTGTATTCATCCATCAAAACAGTACTGTTAATTGTTTTCAATTTAATTATATTTATGAAAATCTTTAAGTACTTGGGGAGAAATAGAGTCTGGCAATTTATCACCTCTCTGTATTGAAAATCGCTACACAACCAACAATTTTTTCTGGAACCAAAAGCCTTAGGACATGCCCACAGTATATAATGTTTAACAAACAGCCTTTACAGTGGACCTCAGCAATGATACTAAAACATGATAGATGTGATTTTACTGTGCATGCAGCTTGTAGGTATCAGAACAGCCTATCTATACCCCCATGCCACCCACAAGAAGCCGAGGGCCGGACTCTGCTGAGCGTAGCGAGCGGGTACAGAGGCAAAGTAGGGAAGAACGTAGGCGGTGGTTCATGACACCTCCCGCCATGCACGGACACCTGCACAACACCCGTTAACATCAAACCGTAGCATACCCTGCAACCTTAGCATACCTGTTTGCAGATAATACGAATTAACGAATTAATGTTAACATTAACATGAGACTGTTGACGGCCAACCATAATGAACTGGGCCTAAATAGCAATTTAGGCTATGCTCGGGCCTCTTCCGCCTCGGGAAGAGGCCAAATAAGATGGCAAAGCCTCAGCTCGGAATAAAACTTTGGCTATCTCCGCACATCACCGCACAGCACATTTGGGAACTTTATACTAATCACTGAATAACACACTAATAAAACTGCAAACTAATGCTAAGTCGACGCTGTTTGATTACTATAGTCCCTGCCGATTGCCAGATGGCAGGGACTAAAAAGACAAGTTTTTATTGCTGAAAACTTTGTGCTTTTTCAAATAGAGAACAGAAATCCCATTTCAGTGTTTAGAACAAAGTCTTCATAAAACCACAACCACATGATTTTGTCTTACCGTAAGGTGGATGTTTCATCGATATCCTAGCTAATTATTACAACTACGATCGTAGTTAGCTAGACATTATGGCTATGGCAAATATTATATACTATGAAATGCTAATTATTTTCACATCTTATTTATTGAAATGTGAATAAAGTAAAATTTAATGAAGAGGATGTAAAGATAATAAAGTATATTTAATATTTACCTTATTGTTGCCTATAGCGTCTAACTTTCACCCAATCCAAATATTTTAAGAAGAGAAATTTCTAATATAAATGTGTGCACTATATAGAAAAGAAACTTTGAGTAGGTAAAAATTTCAATTAAAGTTTTAAAATAAACATAAATAACAAAATATTAACATATTGTAATGTTTGTAACAAAATATTTGAAAGTAGAAAGTTTTCTCCTAGCAAAATAAGGATGACCAATATTACCTTCTCTAGGCTACATAAGCATAACACTAAGAGAAATATCAATGCATCAAGTGTACATGGAATTCTTTATTCTAGTTTGGATAGACTAAACTCAAAGAACTTGCTAATTTCTCTTTCAAAGTATCAAAAGTAGCATGACACTCCGTAGTCCATATAAAAGGCTCGATCCCCTTCAACAACTTCTCTATTGGCATAGAGATCAAAGCATAGTTGCGAATAAATATTTGATAATAGCTTGTATGCCCAAATATAGATGGCAAATGTATAATGCTTGTAGGTGGTGGCATATTTAATATTATCACAACTTTGGTAGGTTCCATTGATACACCATCTTTGTGGAAAATATGCCCCAATAGAGTTCCAAAAGGCATGACAAAAACATGTTTCTTCGGATTTAGATAAATCTACAACTGTCTTCATCTATCGAACATAAACTACAACAGATTAGATGTTTATTCAATAGGTTATAAACTATCCAATCATCCATATAATCTGTAAGAAATTTATGTGTATACTCCTTGAATGCAACAATAACTATTTTGGAAAAAATAGTTGGAGCATTATTAAGGAAAAAATGATTGACATGATAGGCATAAGAACCCCACTCGATGCTACTAGTAATCTTCTTATTAACTTCTTCTACAATTCGGACTTGATGATAACTAGAGAACCCATCTATGAATGAATAGTCTTATTTACCTATGACATTTTCTCTCACTTCATCACTAAAAAGAATGGGAAATTGATCATGAACACAAGAATTATTGAGGCTCCAATGATCGATGAAAAACCTGATATCATATGAATATTTCTTGTCTTGGATGACAGTGGGACTGATCCATTCAGCTTCATCAATGGGAAATATGAGTCATGCGACCAAGATTTTATCAATTTCTCGTTTAACTTTTTCATTAACTCACTGCTTTGGATGATACGGGTGATGCATAATTGGTGTAGCATCAAGCTTTAGAGCAATCTTCATCTCCCCCGGATAACCTTTTATGCATTTAATTTCTGAAACTAAAATAGGAAACTTAATCCTCATACTCTTTTAGTAAGTCAAAGATTTCCTTAGTAGAATTTTCATCCCAATAATCACCAATAGAAGCCATCTTGGGCTTGTCTTCAGTTCCAATGTTGTGCTTTCACAACTTCAAAGTCTTTAGATGTGGAGCATCTTTCACCAAATCTTATTTAATCTCATCTCCCCTTCAAGCTCCTTGAAGGAAAAATGTCTTAGTTCTTCCAAATCATCCTTTTAAGGTTCTTTGTTGAATTTAATGCAAGAAACAACTTCTTAGATAGAATCTTGCAATTTGTATAGTTGGAAAATTCAACAATTGGATTTCCAGTAGGAAATAGTACCCTCTTAATTGATTTCAAACCTTCAACTATTTGTTCATCCTCATTTGAGAATGAAAAGTCACTAGAAAATTGAGTTATCAATGCATCCCAACTAGTCGTCCACCTCTTCATTTGTTCTTTTAAATACCAAGCTTGCATAAATGTACCTAGTGTATGGATAAATTGATGTTTGCACAACTCAATAGGAAATCCAACCTTTTTCGAAACTGTGATGTAGACCTAAACATTCCTCTGACGGCTAGTATAACCCTCATACATAGGGATTGCATCTGATCTCCTTTCAAAACCAATGAATTGGCATAGCATAGAAGACTTAACATAGATCCAAGTCTGGAACTAGTTGTGGTGAGCTCCCCACCATCTCGTAGGTGTTTCTAGAAAATAAGCATTTATCAACAAAATTTTCTGATTTTCTTCAATATGCAGCTCAAATTCTCCTATTAAATCAACAACATAAGAAATTCCATTAAAATTAGGGTAATTCCTTACCTCTGTACTAATCCATCTAATAGAGTGAATGGTTGCATAATGTATAGAGTATAGCTCATGGTCTCTTTGTTGTCATTCATCCAACGCAACAATATAAATGACTTCGGTATGTTGGACACTTCTCCAATTGAGAGAACCATCTATTGTGGATTTAATATAATCCTCTCTCTTAGCCACAATTAGTTGATATAACTGATCTAGAACATTGGACTAGTCTCTTCAACATCATCAACAGGTTCTATAAATCTAGGAACTTGAATGGGATCTAATGGTTGTATGACTCCGACTCCATCCACTTCAATTGTCATAGTTTCTCATTTGAGATCAATGAAAACATAATTTTCAAATGCTCAGTTGACTCCCAACAAAGTCGAATAAGGATATTTGTTTCCAATAACATCAATGACCTCAAAATCTATGTATGTGTTGACTCCAACAATATCAACTTCTACATCCTCCAACCAACCAATGGGGAGCATATAGTATTAGTTGGCCATATGTAACTTAATAGGATATAACACCAACTTTGGTCTTCCCAATGCTTCCCAAGTCTTCTGTGGTAATATATTCACATTAGAACCTAGATCCAACATAATATCTTTTATCTGGAATCCAACAATCTGAGCATCAATATGGAACCACCTTCTTGTTCTCAACTTGTTGCGACGAACTTGTCTAAGATTTCATTCTAGTAAGTTATAAGAAATAGGCTGCTCTAAAAATTCTTTCTCCTTTATAACACTTCTCAATTTCTTGTGAAACTGTCCAGATAGCTAATCATTTTTCATAATATACAGAAAAAGATTAAACCATTGCATAATAGGTTGAGATGTCTCTTGCAAAGATCAAGGACTCCTCATCTACCCCTTTTCTTGTTTTTTTGCTTGAGGACTATAAGAATAAGTTGACTACTTGAATATCTTAGCAACATCCTCATAATACTCCTTCTGTTGAATATGATCATACGACTTCTTTGGAGATGCAGGCTTTATAATAGTAGGTTGTTTAGACACCTCCCTATAACCTCTTTTGCACTTACCTCCTCTTGTGATAATGTTAATATTGGGCTAAAGAACGGATTCAAATTGTCTTGTTTTTGCATTGATCAAATTAATACCCCTTTGTTTGTTGCATTGTTCCCAATGAGAGATTAACTCTGATAAATCCTTAGTAGCATGAGTATTTACTCAAAAATGAGAGCACCAAGGCCTCCTAATCAATGGAAAACCATGACCGACATGGCCTTCCTGATCATAGTTATAGTGAATTATACCTCTAACTCCAAATCTTCCTCCTCTATATCTACCTCCTCCTCTTCCTTGAGGTGTCTCGTTGGCCCTGAATGTAGCATAGTCTAGGTGACCAACTAGAGAATCCAAGGCATTACGCTGGTTGGTATGGTCAGTTAGGGACACACATAACTCAAAAAACATGTTATTTAGAACACTGAAATACTTTTGCAACACAGGGAAAAGGCAAGATGCATGGCCATAATTATGACATATTTCACAATATTCATGTGCAGACATAACTTGATGATTGGGGAATACATGATATTGGGTATGTCTCTATTATGGAACATTTGTTGAAACTTGCATGACCCCTTCTGAAGATCTTGGTTGTGGCAGAAATGGTCCCATCGGTGTAGTAGAATGTCTTGTACTCCTCTACCTTGGGTATTTAGCATCATGATGGCCTTCAACATGGAAAATGGTGCACCACACTTGCGGATGACTTGGTCTAGCAACATTCATATTCTTTAGCCTCTCATTTAAATCAACAATATAATGTTTTAGTCCAATAATAGTAGGTTCACTTGAAGCATAAACTGCTCAATAGTCATGAGGATATCCTGCTATTTCCTAGATTTTCATGGCCTACTCCAACACATATTGTATAGTGTCAATATTTTTCTATGTTATGGGAATTCTATTTGGTGGTAACAATACTTTGATAAACCAATCTTTTTGGTGATGTGGATGGATGAGATCAATCAATTTCCCAACTATGTCCTTAAACCAGTGCATGCATTTGAAAGAGGTTTCTCCCTTGTGTTGTTTATTATACCATAATTTAGTAAGCCTTATTACTCTACTTGAGGAAGTTTATGCTCTTTAATAAACTTTTCTTTGACTGTATCTAGAGTAGGATATGGAATTTTGCAGACCACAACAAAGCATTGGATATATTTGTCCCTCAAGGTAGTTTAGAACTCAGTCATCTTAGAGTCATTTGTAGTTGGTCTATCACTCCAAAATGGCTTCTCATTGGTACCAATGTTGTTTTTCATCTTGATCTCCTCGACCTGCAAAGTCGAGGTATTGAGTAAATGATACCACCACATTCTCAGCCATTGTTATATGACTAGGAGGAACTAAAACAAATCCTTGTGAACCAAGTTGTGAAAAAGTGGTAAAATGTGACTAAATATTAGTACTAGAACAAATATAACCACTAACTATATACACATTATGAACTTTTTAAAACTTCAACTCTTTAACTAAATTTGAAATAAAACTAACAAGTTTTTGATAAAGTACCAAGGGGAGGTTAGGGAGAGAGATAACCATGTTGTTTTCTTTCAGATAGTTACTTGTAGGAATGGAATAAACCTCATGAAAAAATGCATTTCATCATCCATGAGAGTATTCTAATTAGCCATTATGATCATCTGTCTTGGCATTTCTAGTGTTTGGACTTTCTCTGATTCCTAATGGGGTCCACTATCCCTTTTTGGATCTCCTACCTCTTCTTTATAGCTCCTCCCATTTTGCTAGAACTTGGCCTTTCACCTACATTCTCATACCATAACTCTCGATTTCCCATTCCTCCTATATGTAACCTTGGACTACTCAATGCTTCACCTCTCTATTGTAACTCTAGTTGTCTTCACCAAATCTCACAGAACCTATGCTCCCTCCATTCATTAGCTACCATCACCCTTCTAAGTGGCCTAAAATCCCATGCATTCCATATTATCCTCTTTCCATAACTCCTCCCCATCCATCACAACTTCCCATCATCTTCCACAACTAGCCAGTATCTCCCCCATAAACCCTACCTCAAGTATAAGAGTCATACACTGCCATATTGGTTTCTTGGAAGGAAATAATATTTCCTCTACCATAAGGACTTTAATCCAAAAGGTAATATCTTTTAGCAATCTACCTTGAAACATGTACTTCAACATTTCTTCAGCCTTCGAAAATTATTGGTGGTTCTCCGCAACAAACTCAATAATATAGCCTTCCAACATAGTTTGCACCCAAAAATCAACAACGCTAGTTATTTCATTTTCCAATTGATCTAAGGAAGCCAAGTTATATGTATTCTAGGTCCTAAATATTCACCTAACACTCCCAAGTCCTGAGGTATGCCTCAGTCTACTCAGCTAATGATACAATTCTTCAGGGAATTTACATCAGAAAATTCCATATTGATCACATGTAAGTTCTCCAAAAATAATTTCTTCCCTGACCCAATCTAGGTTTTTCTACCATAGCTCAACTTGTTGATTAAAAAATGAGTCAATATTCTCTTCCCGCTATTCATGAATACTAGCCTTAAGAATGCTTTTCACCATTATCCAAGAACCCCAATTAATCTTTGGGTCCCGGTAACATAACCATTTGTTGGAAGAAAAGATTTACGATGTTGATCTAGGGTTCAACCATAGGGTGCCAACAAGGGAGTCCATTGTAGTATAGTGTGACATTTAAATTTTAAATCCTCTACAAGGGAGGAAGTTCTCACTCGAGGCATGCAGAGATATTCAGGTGATGTGTTTGGGATTTGGGTGGTAACAAGGTTCATTATATTAATTAAAATACACATCACGTCCTTAATCATTCATAAATCTTCAGAAAAACCCTTTGCATAAAATCGAAGAATAAATAACAACAAATATAAAAAAGAGGCTATTAAACTCAAACACATTTAATCTTAAGACACATATATATGGATCCTTGCATCAAACTCCTTTCTATATTATATCCTAAGAGGTGAAAAAATTACATTATAGATTTGCAAATACTCTTGAGGATCTTTTCATAAACTTCATTCAAGATCTAACTATAGGAACATATTACATTAGAGTATAAAAAAATTAGCACAAAACTTTGGTTCTCATTCTGGTAGCATGATGGCCCCTTCTCTCTTGAATTCTCTCTTGCAACTTAATCTATGTAGTGATATATATATATTTTACTCCTCTAATATTTCCCTTGCTGGCTTGATTTGGTCCAACTTAGCTAGCTTGACGAAATCTAACTGCTTGGTCCACTTTCCACTTGGTTCCTTCAAATTAGTATCTCTATCCTTTTTCCAAAACCTTGGTGAGTTCATTTAACTGTTCTTCTTTGTCACTTGTTGCTTTCTTCTTTGTGCTTCTGATTTCCAACCAGTTTGGCCATATTTTCTTTTCCACTTGCGCTTCTTATGTCCACAACTATATTCAATCAAAATTGAACAACATTGTTTACAAAAATGAAGGACCCAACATATGCTATCTATCAACCTAATCAACCACCCTATCATGTGTCCATTTTGACTTGAGTAATTCCACCCTGTTATTTGATATCATTCCAAAATCAATCACTTTGTTACTGTTTCATGTTGATTGATGTGGGACTCATCATTTCCCTCCATTGATAAATCCCTTCCTGTCGACTTCAACAAATTATCTAGGATGTGGATCGAGAAACATCACAAGACCCTGGAGTTTGCAGTCATCAGTGGCAGGTATCTGTGAATTTGAAAATGGGCTTTCATTATTGACTCACAGTTGAGCGCATCTATGAGTGTTTGAGCTCAACACATCTACTCACACTTGCTAGATTGTACTGGGAATCTCAAATACCATCATCCTTATCAGTGCCCTTCCTCACATCTATTAATAGTTTTGATTATTGACTTGTATAAAAATCCTCACATATTAAACATTAATTCATTTATTCATATGTACATAATAATGCCATTTTGGGATGGTGACGAAGACCTTGGGAAGAGGCTTACATCATTCATCCTTGTTTCCTCTCACAAGTTGCATATTTTGTTTCTGGAGACAACTTAAATCACACTAGAAACACTGCGACATAGATCCACATTGCACTTGTTGATGGTCACCGTATACTCTTTCTTGGCCATGATCTGTCATTTTCTACATGGATCCATAGTGTAGTTTTTGGTGGCCATGGTTTGTCTTTATCTACTAAGCATGGGAATGTATGACTTAGGACATGATCTATACTTGACATATGTTTGCTATTATTCGTAGGATTGCTTCCATTTTAACACTCTGATTACTATCTCTCCTTGATTTTTTTATAAACTATTTCCTTCTTCTCTGACCTCAAACCTTAGGGGGAATTTTTTTCAACAAAAATACCTCCTCATCGTCTCAGAGGAGGTCATTATGCCGTTGGTCATAGTTTAACCTTTTCTCTAGCCCATTTATGACTATAGCAACCTTATGTTCTTATAAGTGTATGTTATAATTTTGGTCATCAATTCTATAACCTTTTTTACCCTTGTCTATAATGCTCTATTTCTTTTGTTGACACGTTTTACCAAAAACTCACCCAGTCACAAGCAGAAAAGCCCGAGTTAACTTAGTGTGACACTCTCGATCACATGAGGAAACTCTTACATGGTGGAAAGAGATTTCCTTTACATCATCTTCGTCGTTTTCCCATATATACAAAGCACTTAAAAGTGACTTAAATAATTTTACTTGAGGAAACATCACCCATTCCTAATATTCTTCCCAATTTACATTAGAGAGAAAATGACAATATTCATAGCCTCCATTTTCCTATAAATCTAGAGCTTGGCCATTGGCCATTGATAAAAGGATGGGGATTCATAACATTGTTATGTTGTTGATATCATCACTTAGAGACAGTATTGGAGATAGGAGCTAAAGGAGGTTACGTTACAGTTTCAACAGTTGGTCATGAAATTTCTTCTTCTTAATAATATAGAGAAACTATTCTTCCTTCCAAATTGGTATTATGTATAATTAATGATTTCTCGGAAGCTTGAGTTGCATTGATTCAATCCATAATTCTTAGTCGTTCTTTCATTATATTTTTTATTAACAATATTGTTATGTTGTGAATGGTTTAATATAGTCTTTTGTTTTTGCAAGATATTCCTTGGAGCTAGCTAGGAGCATATGAGGACAAACAGGTTCATCCTTCACATCACTTTGTCAATCATCAGTTTTATTAAGAACAAGGAAGTTTGCAACCAAGTGTTGAAGTTGCAACATAACCTATTCTAGCTCATAGCTCCAATACTCTTTCTCAGTGATGATATCGACAACATAAAAATGCTCTGAATTATGATCCTTTTCTCAATGGTGAAGCTCTAAATTTATAGGAAAATGGAAGCTATGAAGACTCTCAATTTCTCTCTAATGTAAATTGGGAAAAAGCTTAGGAGTGGGTGATATTTCCTCATGTAAAATGCTTTAAACCAATTTTAAGTACTTTTTTGTATAGTAAAAATCTGAAGATGAGGTCAAGGAAATCACTTTCCACAATGTAAGAGTTTCCTCATGTGATAGAGAGTGTAATAATGAGTTAACTTGATTTTTTTTCATTGATAACTGGGTGAATTTTTGGTAACTTGGGCCAATTAAAGAAACAAAGTGTTACATACTAGGATAATGTAGGTCGTAGAATACATGACCAATGTTATAATGCATGCTACTAAGAACATAGGGTGCATTGTAGTCATAAATAGGCCAAAGAAAGAGGTTAAAATTTGACCAAAGGCACAATGATCTCCTCTAATTTGATGAGAAGGTATTTTCAGTGGTAAAAATCACATGCATACCACAATTCAGATACTAGAGAAGGAGGTTGAAATTACATGATCTACAAGGAAATATTAGGGATATGAAGCCTCCCATATTTGATGGTGATTATAAGAATGGTCAGGAAGTATAATCCTATTTATTGGGGATGAGGAAGTATCCCCAAGTGTATAATTACTCATCCAATTTGGAGGCCATAATTGCAAATTATAATTTGTAAGGAAAAACACCAATGTGATGGAGCCAACTCAAACAAGTCAAGAACTTAGATGACAAGATGATTCCATGGAATCAATTTAAGATATATTTTGAGAAAAAATATATTCTTGAATATTATTATGACAAAATAAATCAAGATCTCTTTCAAATCAAGCTTGGTAGCATGATAATGGAGGAGTATGAGAGAAAATTCCCTGAGATATTGAGACATGTGTGGATTTATTAAGGATGATAAGATAAAAATACAAATATTTATGAGTATTTTACCATCATTTTCTAAAGATAAAATTAGATTTGATGTGCCAAAGAATTTGGGGAAATCCATATGAAAGGTAAAGTGCTTCTATGAGAAAAAATACCAGCCTTTAAGAAAGCTTGGGATGACAAAAAGAGGGCCAATATGGAGCAATAGAGGAAGGGACATAAGCCTTCACTATTTAGGAACAATTCTCAAGAAAATCAACAAATTCAGACAACCCAAATTCAACAAAGGAAATCATAATCATTTGGATAAAGGAAAAGATATCATTTGATTAGATGTTTGGTTTGTGAAGGAGATCATAAGTATAGAGATTACCCTATCAAATGGAAAAAAGTGAGGACTATTCATAACATTCAAGGAGTTGATATAGTGGAGGACATGCGAAGAAGCATGCCTATAATTTATGTACCATATATAGAGAAGGTAGTAGAGGACAAGGTACCAAGCATTGAAGATCATCTAATACTTAAAGAATTTGAAGATGTTTGTGTTAAAATACTATTATCACTTCCTAAGGGGGATACTTATTTTTCCATTGATTTGATACCTAGAGCTACTCCAATATCCAAGACACTACACAACATGAGCACACTAGAGATTAAAGAATTGTAAATTTAGTGTGAAGAAATTTTGAGAAAGGGGCACATACACCCAAGTGTGTCATCTTAGGGTGCCCAAGTTCTCTTTGTGAGAAAGAAATATGAAACATTGAGATTATGCATAGACTTTAGGTAGCTAAATAAGGTGAAAATGAAAAACAAGTATCCTTTTCTAAGGATAGATGACTTGTTTGATCAAATAAGAGAATGAAAGTCATTCTCATATATTGATTTGAAGTCTAGATATCATCAAGTAGGCATTAAGGAGAAGCAAGCCAACAAGAGAATATTTAGAACCAAATATAACCATTATGAGCTTGTAGTGGTTCCGTTTGAATTATAATAATATGAGAAACTCCTAAAAATACCCAAATACATTCATACATCCAAATCACATGTACTCCATAATAAATACATCCAAATCACATGTCCTCCAGAATAGGTGGTCCCATTTTTATTATGATGAAATTATTACATATACATTTACATATTAAATGTATCTTTAACCCAATATAGTGCCCCCTTTGGGTCATAACATGAATAAGGAAATAGATCCAATAGTGAATTAGGCATAGAGGAATATAAATGTAATCTACTATTTAAATTCTTATACTGTGGGAAAGTAGGAAATTTTGTGGATATGTTTCCATAAGCAAAAGATGAAAATAGTGATAATGAAGAATACCCTAACATAAAGAAAATGAATTAACATCAACAACAAAAAGAACCACAAATAGGGAAGTCATGAAAATAAGAAAAACTCTTATAAGAAAATTAAAGAAGAGTCTATATTCAAAATTTGTTAGAGGTTCATCTAAAGGTATCAGTGATAATACTTTCAATAATGATAAAGAATAAACTCTCTTCATGGAAATCAAAACAAAAATTGATGTCTTGGAGAATGAATAAAAAGGGGGAAAAATGATGGATTCTAAAGAAGAGGAAAAATTTTGAAACAAATGAGGATGTGGATTTTGAAGAAGAAATTATTTGTGCCTTAAGGAAAATAAAGAAGCTTGAGAAAAACAATTTTAGACAAAAGGAGTAGTTGTAGAAATATGGATAGGAGGATCATGATGAAAAGTTAAAGATGTCACAAAAACCTTGAAGAAACAAAGAAGACTATTATTAGCCTAAATATTGAACTAGAAGAGGAAAAATGGATAGAATAGGTGGTGAGAATATAGGTATAGGAAAAGGAAGAAATTGCAAGAAGCCAGAAGATAAAATTATTTCCTTAAGCAAGGAACTAAAGGAAATAACTGCACAATTAAACATAAGCTTGAATTTTGAAACAAGTATTAAAATATTATATGATATGATCATTTTTAAAAGGTCATCATTCATTAATATTGGTCTTTATTATGATATGAATTATAATACTCCTACAAAAGATTCAAATTATCGAGATATAGAGCCACCAAAGATGGTGAATGAAGGAAAATATAAAAGTGATGCCAATGTTCTCAAAATCTCCATAAAAAATGAAGGATACATGAAGAACGAAAATAAATTTCCAGAAAAACCTAATCTTTCTCACAAGAAAAAGTATGAATTTAGAATATATTTTCCTTCAAGGCAGACTCACACAACCTGGTACAAAAACTCCTTTAATTATTGTTTATTTTGCAATCACTTTGGTCATAAAGAAATTGCTTGTAGAGCACACTCAAGAAATAATCATGTATGGAACAAAAATATAATTACTTATTGATTTTCAAATAGGATAGATAATTCACTTGCCCCATTATTTGATTACAATGATGCATGTTATAAGTGCAATTAACATGAGAACATAACATGTTTTTTGTAGAAGTGGCATTATAGGATCTCCTAAATAAAACATGGAAGAAAATACCCTTGTCAAAAATTCCTCAAAAAATTGGAAAAAGAAGAATGAGAAAGAAGAGTTGAAGAAGGAGAAATGTATGCTTTTACTAAATACACTTCATGTCCAAATTAAAGGAAACCAATGGTACATTGATAGTGGATGTTCAAGCCACATGATAGGAGACAAGATAAATTTTCTCATTTTGAAAAAACATTTACAAAATAAATTTGACATTTGGAGATAATGCTACCAGAAGGGTAGCTAGAAAATGTACTCCTAGTCTCAATAATGGAAAGATTAAATTATAAAATGTCTTGTATGTTGAATTTTTGAAAATTACATTCTTAGTGTTAGTGAAACGTGTGACCAAGGGTATACTCTAACATATCATTCTCAATGATTTGACATATGTAAGGAAGGCATAGGAAAATTAGTTGTAGATGTAAACAAAAAAAATAACACATATATCCTCAATTAGATCAAGGGAGAAAAGTGTTATATATAACAAATAAATTAAATCAAGTTATGGCATAGAGGAATTGGTCATATGAACGTTTATAATATAGTGAAAAAAACACTAAATAAGTAGTGAGAGGCATATCAAAGATGACAAAACCTTGAAAATTTGTTTGTAATAAATGTAAACATGGGATGTAGACAAGAAAATTCTCTACAACAAAGGATTACTCAACTGTAAAGCCATTGAACTCATTCATATGGATCTTTGTATATAGGGTAAAAAATATTTCATGTTTCTAATTAATGATTGCTCAAGAATGACATGGGTTGTGTTCCTTAAGAAAACTTAGAAGAATTTGGGAAGTTTAAATCAGCCTTGGTTAAAAAACACAACTAATTTAAAAATTAAGTGCTTGAGATTATATTTAGGAGGTGAATTTATCTCAAATTAATTTGAAGTGCTTTGGGAGCTTCATGAAATGAAGAGACATTTTCAACTACAAGAACTCCACAACAAAATGTAGAGTTAGAAAGCAAGAATCTAACCCTAAATTATATTCCTATAACAATGTTGAATGAAGCAAAGTGATTACACATGTTTTTGAGAGAAACAATCGGCACCAAAATCTACATTTTGAATAGAGAGAAAATAAAATTCAACAACAACAAAACACCTTATGAACTATGGAAGGGTAGACCAATAATAGTCAAGTATTTTAAATTTTTTGGAAGCATGTGCTATATAAACAAAGATGATGAGGATTTGGGAAAACTTTACTCCAAATATGAAAAAGGTGTCTCTCTTCATTATTGTTGTTGTTGTTACAACACCATCCAAAATTTTTCCTTCATTTAAATTTTAGAGTCCCCTAATAATATTGTCATCTTTTGTTTCAAGTCATAAAAGTCATGTTTGGTCATATTTTCCTAAGTATTCAAGCCCCTCTTGAAAAACCATAAGTGTCAATGCATCTTTCATAATCCTATGTCAATTTTCCTTCATAGCACATCTCTCTTCCATGGCCTAGCGCACATTCCAAAAATAGGCCTAGTGCATCTTCTAGGAGCAAGCCTAGTGCTCCTGCTAGCAGCAAGCCTAGTGCACCTTATAAAAATAGGCAAAGAACGCCATTTAAACACAAACCTAGTGCACTTCCTTGATGTGGCACTTTCAAATTCTCTAGTGTAAGTCATCACACCTTTATCTACTAATCTTGCGACATATGCTAGGTGCACTTTCAAACCATAACCTGCCCACAAATGTGGTCTTCTTATAGAAAGAGCCCATCCCAAGAGCTCATTCCACACTTATATTTTTCATTGGATCTCTGCACACTTTTGGAGCATAAGGCTAGCCCCTCCCTCTTGGTCACAAATGCACTATCTTCTACATAATTCCTCATCTATCGCACTTTGAAAATGTGCTTTTGAATGTGTCACTTAAGTTTTTTCATGTTTGGTTTTTATAGTCTCTTCGCATTCTTAGACTGTTCATATTCCAGTAATGGGTTTGGTTATATATATGGATATGCATTCCAAGTCCTTTCCATTCTTATGTTCCCTTTTGCTTACTCTCACCCAACACTTTCTATTTCTAAGTAAACCCTTATTTTTATATAGTGTACTAGATTTGAATCCTTCAGCTATGCATCAACACATTGTGATATCCTAGCCAACAAATAATGAAACTCTTTCTCTTTGAATTTGCGACATACACCCATCACAAGTCTTAACTCTCCTCAAGAGCACATATTAAGCTTCCAAGGAATAGTTCTCAATCCCTTCCTCCTTGGACTTGTGACATGTGCCCATCACAAGGCCAATATCTCATATAGGGTACATAGCCCAATGCTAGATAATAGTCTCAACCACTCTTGTTCCCTGGACTTATGACCTATGACCACCACTAGCATCCTTGCCTTAAGTAGTGCATAACACACTTCCAATTGGAAAGCAAGCCAATCTCTATTCCCTATAGATGTACCATGCACCCAACCAAGAGACCCTCTCTTAGTGATGGCGCACTGTGAATTATTAGTTCCTAAGCCCTTGACCACTACCCTCCAGAAATTGTGCCCTGCACTAGAGCTAGTATCTCTCTGAACACTAGTGCATAGCACACTTCTAGTGACCAACATGATTACCCTTACTTATATCTTGAGAAATTATGGCTAGATCTAGTGCAGTATCCCCTAAAAGTGAATATTTTGCATGAGTAAAAAAGACGAGTAGGTCTTTCTGTGGGACTGATTGTGTGTTTTTCAATGAGTGAATTTCAGTTTCCAAGTACTACAAATACAAAGCCTATTAGTTTGTAATTTTCCATTGACACTATTCCTCCATTTACATGCAAAGGACTGCCAAGAGAGGCCACCAAAAGCAATACCAAAGGTGTTGTGGATAACTCGAGAGAAAAAGTACCAATCTTGGGAGACGCAAGATGCTTGATAGAGAACTTGACCGCCTTGACATGGCAAATGATATTCAGATATTTCATCAAGTATGAGTTCCCATAATATATAGAGGATATGGAAGTGTATATCAATGTTGAAAGGTCTAGATTCTATAGGATTGCTAGCGGGTATCTAGTTTTACCTTGTGTATAAGTAATATATGGATATTGCAACATCTTGACCCTAAAAGCATGATCCACAAAAGTTCAAGCGGAAAATATCTCATTGCATACAAACCCCATGATCTTCATTCATTATACAAGATTTCGAGGCAAGAATAATACTTGAATTAGAAGTTTTATGCTGTTTGTTATTCTCAATTTTCTAGAAAGGACATTATCAATACATGGTGGCAAGAACTATGAAAGTTTTAGTAAAATCATGAAGGAATTTACAGAATGAAGTCATTGATGAAAATATATCAATATATTATAACTATGTGATGTAGGATGCATGGGCATGAATGCACAAAATTCTTTGAAGAAAGATGGGTCTATAGGGTCAATGCACACATTGCTAAAGGAAATATTTTCAATTGGTCTAATATAATAGCAAAACAATTACAGAGGACTGTTGCAAAGGTGAAAATGTTTCAAAAGGCGTGCAACTCAAGTTTTATACTTTAGCGTACTTGCTAGATGGGATTTGTGCCAAGAACAAATTCTTGGGTCTAGAATGGAAGTGGACCAAGTAACGTCCTCCTACCCACACCTACTATAAGATATTTTCACATGTTAGCTACAATGGACTGTATGAGAAGATAAATGAGAACTTCATTTTCATGTTATATCAGATGATAGTTGAAGTTGAGGCACCATGCATACAAATAAGACCATAGAAGTTGTTTTTGAAGATTGGTTCACATCTTATTAGGGCATGCTTATTAGGGTGTTTATAGCTTATAAGGCCCCACATCTTATGCCAAAGTTTGTAACAAATAAAGTAGTTATGCAAGAGGTTGGTTACCAACTCTACATAGGATTGTCACAACAAATGAAAAAGTTGAAGAAGTCACCATGGTTTATTTTCCCTCTACAAATAAGGTCATATGAACTAAAGAATATGAAGGCAACAAAGGAAAAAATTGAAGAAATTAATCGCCTTAGATTCAATGAGATGAGTTTTCATCATTCCGACCCTATAAGTGTATGCAAGAAATATTATACAAAGCTGAGGTACGCCTATCCATATTCTTGTTGGCTCGATGGGGCCTGATCCAGGATCAACGTTAGTTGCACCAACCAACAAAACCCTAAACTACTGGCCCTTTCGGTAAAAACCCACATAGCACAAGCTGCAATCTCACCTAAAGAAGTATTGGGGGATGACAAAACTAGGTTTCTACATCCATAGGTCTGCGTGATGGGTTCCTTTAACTAATAGGGATTAGTCATGTCTTCGTGAACCCTAACCCTTCTGAAACAGTTAATAGCAATAAATATTATACACAACAATTATATCTTTGTGAAGGTCATTAACTATTCATAACATGCATAATTTATATTGATCTACCATTTTCGCGCATTAGATAAAAATTTATTCATATAATTTCAAATACAGAGTGGAAACACATAAATTATAGAAGTAAATACAGATAAGCAGATACGCAAAGTATGGATCAAAATTGTCTCTTATTATATGATCTTTCGAAGTACAAACTTTCCCACGCACTCAGCTTGCGAACTTACCAAGGTATCCACGCACTCGGTTGCGGGAGCCTTCCCCTTCACTTAAGTACAGGAAATAGACTTTCCTACCTTAGCTTACTTGCTCCAACAATTATATTCTATCTTATGATGCCTCTCTAGACTCGCTGTGACTCTTCTATTTATATCCTTTCCTTTTACAATATCATGGTTCGAAGACCATGGGCAGGTCTCAAAACCTTATTAACACCTAACAACCTAAGGGACTAAATCCCCTTTGACTCTTATTATCTTCACGCTCCTCTTCCACAAATCGCAAAGACTTTACATTTTTACAAAAAGGAAATACAAAATTTTAACCCCAGGGGCCCCATCCCAACAACCCCCCAACACAATTTGGTGACTCGTCCTCGAGTCAATCAGCTGGCGCTTCAATTCCTCAACGCCACAGAAATAAGATCCCTTAAACACAAAAAAATAATCTCTCCAGAACTTAGCATTGGCTTTCATAACACAGTGTTTTGGTATCCAATACAACGCACCGCAAAATTTAACTGTTCAATAGAGTTCTGTGTCTTCTCAAAGCTGCATGCACAGACTCACTCCTCCAAATGTAGCCCACATATTCCACATACAATGCATTAGAGTCTTCAACACACCAAATGCATAGGGACAAAGAGCAAAGGAATATGACAGAGAATGCATAAGTTATTGGGCAAAAAAATGCTAAAAATCAGGGTTGGCTCTGATACCATGTCAGGCTAGGTGTAACTCCAAAAATTTGAATTGATTTTCATTAAGGGAGAATATTGATGCAGGAGCATTCAGCCCAAGGAAAATCATTGTAAATAGTAGACATAGGGGGTCATGCATTTTAGGAAATAGTTTTCCTAAGTATCAAGTTAAGGCAATATTTAGGCCTTTAAGTGTGATTTAATTAGATAATGGGAGAATATGTAAATTCTCTCAAAAATAAATAAATGAGAACATGAGTGGTAGAAGTCAAATCCAACTCTCTAGGAGCAAGAGAGAGCTTTTAGGAATTAATTAGAGTAGATATGGACCATTGAGTTGATAAGGAGACTTTTCTGCTTTAAAATAGAGGGAAAAGATGGAAAGGATAAACTCTGCCACATATGTATGCATGTAGCAAGCTTTAGGGCTTTATTTCAGTGATTTAAGGAAATGATGGGATCAGTAATCCAATCCAAGTGTGCATATAATCATATGTAAGCCTACGGGTAGAGAGGAGGCCACAAGTGTTGAGAATCAGGCCCGTGCGAGACCGAGGAGTCTCGAGCGTAATATGTGTTTTCTATATTAATATATGCAAGATTGGTTCCTATCTGTGTTAATATGCTTAGGAAGTATTTCATATGTGATTACAGTGAATTTGTAGGCTCTGTACAAGTACAGACAGAATTCTGAAGGATGCAGAGGGAGAGTATGATTCAGAAGAATCAAAATGGATCATTGAATCCATTAGAGCTCTGCAAGAAGGATAGAGATCAAAGGAGTGCGAGGAGTTTAAGTTTAGGAGGAAGAGCGAGCTGCGAATGAGCAGAAGGCCGAAACCTTTAAAGAACCCAAAGAGCCACAGAAACCATTGAAAATGGTGTAAATTCTAAGTAAAGGGATGAGCGGAGAATTAAAGAATTGATGCTTAGCAACCGTTGGATCTGAGAAGATCAACGGCTGAGATCAAATTGGGAAGGTGAACTATCGCACCAGCAGCATCATTACACAGTTTAACTCTCGTGAATGTAAAAACCTGAATTACATTAAGAAATGGTGAAAACCACAGTCAGGGTCAAGTGCCAAACTTGAAATATTTTAGGGATTGGTTTATTTCCCCATCGGGTCCGAAACATTATTGGATTGACATGTAGAAAAGGAAGGAGCCAGCATTGAGTTTGAGCGATATGCGATAGCGCGAATCGACGCTGGCGAAGTTCGGCTTATTGGAGGAGTGGCGACTAAAGAGCAGACCCGACAGGGTTATAGTGGCAATTGTATAACCTTTGAAGTCTGATATATGTATTTGGAGCGGGGTTCCTGTGTAAACTTATGTTGCATTAAAGTTATATGTTAACGCTCCGATAGTCACATATCGGAAGAGGAGGGGGATACGAGCATATATGTGTGACCGTTGAATAAGTCGACAGCCGATTGCGATTGAGGTATAACCTCGGGGTCTGTGCATAAGGTATATATGCGACTATAGGGTTAAATAAAGGTTAAGAAGGGTTTTTAAGACCCGATAAGAGAGATTAAATGGAAGGCTTTGTTTAAGTCTCATATGAAGGTTATAAGAGCGGATAGAGTTCCGATAGGAGATAATGGCAGGGTGATTGGGTTCCGATTCAAAGTAACTAGTGTTGAAGGGAATTAACCATATATAAATGTGAAGTTTGAATCCTTTGTGAGTCTATTTCCTGGGACAGTTGTGTTAGGCACTCTTATGAAATTTGTGGGTATGGGTGCGGGTGTAGCCCTGCACCAAATATGAATATATACAAGGAGAGGGAGACTATTGTGTTTCATCTCCCAATGTCTCTTCATATTCCAACTTCATTTTATTTTACTATTTGTAATATTTACATCAGTTTACCTATTCCTAAAGATTAGGTGTCAACAGAAAAAAATAAATAAATAAATAAATAAAATAAATAAATAAATAAATAAATAATAAATAAAAAATAAAAATAAATAAAAATAAAAATAAAAATAAAAATAAAAATAAAAATAAAATAAATAAAAATAAAAATAAAAAAAATTCAGGTTGCATGTTTCCAACCATCTCTTTAGTGGGTGATGGGGGTTATTCTTGTTAAATTTTATGGTATGTTCAATGTTTGCAACAATTACTTCAATGTCTTATTAGCCCAATAACAACTTTAGTTCATATTTCAATAGCAATCACATTAAAACTTCAGTACCATTCACTTTAGAGCATCATTGAAAGTAACTGTAGATAGAACATCAACAATTAGTACAAGAAGATATGAGATGATAAGTGAATTGTGTAAAAATGAAAAGTTTCAAATTTATTTTATACTTAAGATAACCAAGAGACATGTCTTTTTGTAAATTGGATCATGTATCTTTGTAAATTAAATTCTAGTAAGTTTGCAGATTTACATTTATACCCATATTTGTTAAAGTGTTGAAGAACCCGTAAATAAGGGTGGGCAGTAACTCTTGGTAAGTATATTTATTTACATATTTTTCCTTATCCCATATTTTACACAAATACTTGCTTAAATTATGGTGGGTAGTAACTTATGGTAAATATGTTATTTACGTGAGTATGAGCTATTTTCAGCTAATGGTCATGTTCTTATGAGTCTTCAACACTAATTATAAGTTAATTATTAATTATTTATGATTGTTATTATATATATATATATATATATATATATATATATATATATATATATATATATATATATATATAGATATGGCTTCTAGAAAGTGGAATTAGCCCCTAGTTTTATTCTTTAACACTTCCTCTCAACTAGGGATGAATTACACCTATCAACATTCATATATTGCCATGCCATAGTGTCCATCATGTACTAGCTCTGCAACTTGTCTTGTCTCTGTTGAAGATCGATATCATAATAAAATAAGAAAGGATTGAAAGAGGGTGGGTCAAAAGACCCTACAAATCTTGCCAAAATAATAGAGGCAAGTGTTCATGTCCAGGGATAGAACCCCTACCATGCTTGATCCTTAGCGATCAAGTTGTTGAACATCTTGCATCCTAGTTATAGGGAATATAGCAGTAGTTGACACATTCGTCAATAGTACTAAATAACCCTAACCAATTTTCCTAATTCATTGATTGAATGAGAGGTACTTCCCAAGAATCCAAGACTACAAGAGTAGGATGTAAGTTGGGGTTTCCATAAGGGAAGGTGAACCACTCACCCTATGATCACATGTTGGGGTATGTACTCCAAAGGGGAAGGTGAACCACTCACCATGTGCTCATATAGCTCCAAGAAGTACCCCAGGCCCCCAGGAGCTCCCAGAGCTCAATGTCCAACTCAATTGAGACCCTCATGGGAGCGGATATCCATGAATCTAAGTCTCTGTTTGAAGGCTAAGAACATGGCCTTTCACAACAGCTTTGTGAGGATGTCAACAACCTATTCATTTGTCCTGATGTGTTGGAGCCTTATTGCTCCTCATTGTACCATATCTCGGATAAAATGGTACCTAATATCAATACATTTAGATCAGTCATGGAACATGGGATTTTATGAAAGGTGAATCCCACTTTGATTATCACAATAAATGATGGTGGTCTAGGGGTCAAAGCATGGATCTGGGTTACACTTTTTGGCAAAATGAGGGTACGTTTCGTTGAAAAATGGATGCTTGTGTAACAACCCTGGTGAAAATTCCATGTAATAAATGTTAAAAACAATAACCACAGATGAATGAGACACTTATTCCAAGCTGAATGTTGGGAAAGACATCCTAGGGGGTGTTCATTTGGTTGTTTATGGCTAAGGAAATTGGAAAAGGTAATGGCTAAGGCATTAAAAGGCATTTTGGAACATTTATTTATGAAAATAGTGGAAATTAGGAGAAAAAGGATGTGAAAGGTCACAAGTTGCATGTGAGGAGGAAAATGAAGGAAAATAATGGAAAATGAAGAAAATAGAGGCCTCATTCATAAAAAGGCTTCTGAGGATCAGTTGGTAACCTTTTGTCAGTTCAGTGTTGGAGTTCTCTCATTTTCTCTTTCTCTCTCTCATACTCTTGGACACTTAGAGATTTATTGGAGCACTCTTGTAGGGTGTGGCATAAAAAGGAAAAGGAAGAGCAAGGAAGCACAAGAAGGCATCGACATCAATAGCTACATCATATTTTCTTGCAGGTACCAAGTTGCATGTATGATTTATTCACTAGTTTTGGCATGTATGGCATATGCATGTGGATTCTTGGTTATGATCTATCATTGGCATGAAGGAGGGCCTAGATCGACAGTGGATATCCTAGTCTTTCCATTTCCTAGACATCCATGGTGATGGTGGGTTTAATTTCATTATTTTGTTTTGGTTGGTTCTCATGTTTCCTTAGCGAGGGTTGAGTTATTAGTCATGGAAGCCCTGTTTGAACAAACACTCTGGAAGCCCTGTAACATCTTAGGTTGAGTTATTAGTCCTGGAAGCCTTGGTTGGAAAAAAGCTCTAGAAGCCCTTGTTGGGTTGAGTTACTAGTCTTGGAAGCCTTGGTTGGACAAACGCTCTAGAAGTCACGTATAAGTTGTAAGCTGAGTTACTAGTTCTGGAAGCTTTGGTTGGACAAACGCTCTAGAAGCCCTAAAAGGCTTGGATGGAGATTAATCTGATGATGGTTTTAGCATTGTTTGATGGGTTGAGGTCGATGGACTCTGGAAGCCTTGGATGAGTTTTGATTGATGTGTTCTATGAGATCCCACATTTATGCTTGGAATATGGCACGGGGGTGAATGGATGAAGAGAGATTTGTCTCAATCATTCTACGGTCGAGTGGAACGTAGTAGTCCCATCTCCGGTTGGTTCATTGAATTCATTAATGATAAATAATTTCCTTGATTTCCATGTGTAAAGGTATTGATGTATTTATGGATTTGATGGATGTCATGTTTATTGTATTTCTGTTCCAATTATGCTAGTTATATGCACAATTTATGACAACATTTATATATGGCTCTCAACATGTTTTTACTCATATGTGAATGGATAATGTGTCTATGACCTAATAAATGATAATGAAACAAATGGTCTGAGGAAACAATGGTTCATAGCGATTCTCAAATAAGTATGAGATCCCTATGCTTAACTCTGTTATTTACACCTGTAGATTACATTTCGACGACATGTTTGACAAAATGCTAGTCATGTCTAGTAGGGATCCCGTCAAAGTCTTGAACAAGTATTTTCTTTAATGTTGTCATTTCCATGTTAATTTACCGATATGAAGAGATGGTTCAGTTCTGGTCAGTGACCTGAGCTCTAGGCCTGAGAAAGTGACTCAAATCCCGGAGTTCTTGGCATAACACTGATAATTTCAGTATCTGATCGCTGGCAGACAAGCATCTGGGAGCGACTTTGGGTTTCTGATCACCCTCATGCCTATAGCATGGGAGCGACTGAGCCTTAAATTCTCCAAAATCTTAGTGAGACCCTAAGGAAAGTTGTCTAAACTATTGGATTGGTTCTTGAGGGTCTTGTAGCTGATGATTGATGTCTAAATGGTGTGTTTCTATCAGTTCCACATCCTTAAGGTGACTTAGGAGGTCGAATCATATCATAGTGGCCTCTCGTCCCACGTTTACCCCAGCTGGCCGGTTACTTGGGTAGATGTGGGAGGAGGGTGTTATAGCTCGATCGAGGAGTTTTAAGCACTCTATCGAGTAATTTTTATGCGCTCGATCAAGAAATTATTAAGTGCTTGATCGAATTGTTTAGACACTTAAAAATAGATCGATCGAGCATTTAAAAAAACCCTCGATCAAGCCATTTTCTAACCCAAGTTAACAGCTTGATAGAGAGTTATGGCTTGATTGAGCCCTTGAGCCGTATTGTTTACCATTAATACCATTAATAAAAGTTTGTAAGGGGGTTGGCGGGTTAGACTTTTTAATGGATTAATCGAGCCACTGTTTAATGAAGTATACTGCTCAATTGAGAGCTATTTTAAGGATCAATTGAGAAATTTTAATTTTGAATTTAAGCGATCGATAGAGCATTTAAAGTACTCGATCAAGCTCTTGAAGTCCTAAAAATTACAGTTTTAGCACCTCTTCTGCAAATTTCTCTACAACCCCATTTTGTTCCCTATCAGATTTAGGGCAGAATTTGTCCTTAAGTGGCAGAGTTGGTCATGTTAGATTCGTGAAAGAATAATTTATCCAATGGCATATGAATTTGACATTTTCAAATTCATTTGATATTTCTCATCTAATTTATTTTAAACATAATGCTTGAATTATTTTTGGACAATTTCAAAGGGGCTAAATAAAAAATCAATAACATAAAATATACACAATGAAAATTTCAAAAAATACAACTATCTTTGTTTATGAGTCCTCTTCAAAAGGGCACTCTTGGTTTTTCAATTTATTTAAAGAGTCAAAAAAATATTACGTGAACACATGTGTCTCCAAAATGAAATTGAAATATTACTTTATCAACTTCAAAAAATAATATAAAATATAATTTTGCATAAAAAAAAATGGAAAACTTAGTTCTCTCCATGTAGATCATGCTCGTATATATTTTTTTTTTTAAATTACACATTTTAGACTAAGTTATATTATATGAACAAATGCATACCTCTTAAGTTGTGAAAATTTGCAAGGACATATATTGCATTTAATGGAAAATCTAGAGATTATATGACACTAATTTTTTTTTGCAAAAAAGATCATTATAACAACAACATAATTCTTCACATATTTCCTTTTTACTCTGAATCAAAATTCACAATGCTTATATGAATTTTGAGGGCCACAATTCCATAAAAGAGGAAAAACTTGAAATTTCATCACCACATTTGGCACAAAAGTGTAACCCATATTCATGCTTTCACACCTAGCACATGCTCAAATAATTCACTTAAGAGCTTCCTCAACCAAATGGCTTCACAACAAGCTATACTAGCTGCAATATAGTCAGCCTCAGTGGTGCTTAGTGCAGCAAAATTTTGTTTTCAGCTCATCTATGAGTTTGAAGCATATCCCAAAGAGAAATAACATCCAGATGCACTTTTCCTATCCTCCACATTTCCAACCCAATCAAAATCAATATATCCATGTAATCTCAGATCCCCAACAATGTACCTCAGTCCATGGTTGATAATACCATGAATATATCTTAGAATATTCTTTGCAACAACCCAATATATATGATGAGGATCAACCATAAATTGACTCAATGTATTAACAACAAATCATATGTCTGGTTGTGTGTTCACCAAGAACATATCAACTCTCCCACAAGTTGTCTATATTCGATAGGATTTGCCAAAATCAGACCAACAAAAGTTCCACATAGATTTTTGAAATATATTTCTATCGATGTAGTCATAGACTTGTAGCCCACCATGTCGCATCTTTCTAACAACTTCACAGTATGTTTTCCTTGAGAAAGGAAAATCTCACCTGGATTTTTCCAGACCTTCAAGCCTAGAAAGTAATGCATCAATCCTAGACCCTTCATTGCAAATTTGGAAGTCAACTCCCTCTTACATTAATAAATGAGAGGGCCTACACTAGTAAAAAATATATCATCAACGTATGAGACCAAAATAGTTGGCATGTCCTTTTCAACCTTGAAGTATATGTTTTGATGAACATAATTCCTTGTAAATCCCAGCTTCATGAGATAGTTATCAATCCTCTCATACCAAGCCCTAGGGGCTTTCTTTAACCCATAAAGGGCTTTCTTCAATTTGCATACATGAGTTCTTCTATCTGCTCCTCAAACCCTTGAGGTTGTTACAAGTAAACTTCTTCCTTAAGTGAGCCATGTAATAATGCATTCTTGACATCCATTTGATGTAGGCTCCATCCTTGATTTGAAACAAGAGAAACTATGGATTGTATAGTGGTGTATTAAGAAACTAGAGAAAAAATCTCATCATAGTCGATTCCTTCCTTTTGTGAGAAGCCACGAGTCACAAACCTTGCCTTGTATTTCTTAGCACTTCTATCAGCTCCATGTTTAATCTTGTAGATCCATTTCGAAGTGACTACATACTTTTCCTTCAGTCTAGGAACCACTTCCCAAACATTGTTCTTCATCATTGACTCATATTCCTTAGCCATAAAATCTTTCCATACCTGGTGCTTCACAAATTCTTTGAAAGTGCAAGGTTCTATTTAAATGATAGTACTCATGGTAGCCAAGTTTCCTTGATACTTGGTAGGCTTCTTTGTAACAACCCACAATTTAAATATACAACTAATTAGATGAATTATGCGATTTATAATCAATACACATCTATTCAACTAATTAGCATAGAATTTTGAAAAACATGAGCAAAGACAACATACTTGTAGGAGCGATATTCATTACTTATGATTTCAGAGTTGAACACTATTGGAATATTTCTAACCGCAACAAATTTTTTGGGGACAACTCTCCACCCAACCATAGGCTCAACTACACATAATATTTCTATAGCTGGCCACACTCAAGCCCTCAATCAATGTACTATTGCCAGGGAATCCTTTGTCTTAGAATACTTTTCTCCCATGATAATGGATGAAGGAATGGATAAATCTCATCCTCCTCATCATCCATTAAATAGACCAAAAAATGGAAAGGGGTCTGCATGCACACATTACATGTGTCAACATGCAACTTTTATTTCTTTATTTTAAGTTTTACTTTATTTAATATTTCTCTTAATTTATGTTAGGTCCCTATAATACTAGTGATTCCCCCATTACTATTGCCATTGTAGCCCTTGTTATTATTATTGTGCCCCTATTGTCCACATATTGTTATTAGTGTGCCCCATAGAAACCCACTATCGTTATTGTCTTGCCCTTATGTTATTATTGTTATGTCGTCTTTGATTATATTGTGACCCCTTAGACTCCTATATATAGAAAGGAGGTTTAGTCATTTGTATAATCCAAGAATTGTTTATTTGTGTAATGTAAAGGAGGTTGCCCCCTCGAAGAGGCTTATTTTGAAGGTGTTCATATATATTTTCTTATATTTTGTGAGCTAGTTGCATAACATTTGGTATCAGAGCTTTGGATTCTAGGGTTTCGCTGCTCCAAACAGGTCATCTTGGACTTTTCGCTATAACTTTTTTTTTTTTTTTTGCGATGTTTCAGATGCTACAAAAAAAACCAATTTGCGTCGAAATCGCTTTGAACCTCGGGTCCGAATTTCAGATCTTTTCTCACTACATTTTCGGAGATATGATCCAAGGCAGTTAGGGTTTTTGCAGGATCCCAAATTATATATCAAACATGTGACCTAGGAAAGATAGTCATAACTTTTGTTCTGGGCATCAGATTGAAATTTCGTCAGAAGTTTTAGAAAGAGAACAGGCTGTAGCTTTTTGTATATTAGTTTCAGGTACTAAGGTTGAAACAGTGACACGTGGCACTTTGTACAAGTTCGCTCTACTGAACCAGTCTATAATCAGGTCACCGTGGGAGATTTGGCATAACTATTCCTTGGAGAATCCAATATTGATCATACTTGTGGGGTTAGAAAGAGGACTTAGAGGGCTACTACAAGACACAATTTCAGATCTTGGAGATCTGCAATTGCAAAGATAAAATAGATTCAATATCGATCTCTTACAAAGTGAAAAATGGTGTGTAGTTTTTTTTAATTTTGCATAAGATTGGTTTGAAAAATTAGTTTGAAGGAATTCAAAGGGCACAGTGTTGGGTGTGGAGCATGATTATTTAGAGGTCTTTGTTTCAGCCGGATGTATACCCCAGGAAGTTTGCACACCCCTCCACGCGGGGGGACTTGTCCCCCCCGTGGGGGTTAGGGGGGGCTGATCCCCCCCGGCTGGGGGGTTCGGGGGCCAGCGGTCCCTTGGCGGGGGTTTCGGGGGAAGCGCCCCGAAGCTAAAAACAGATGTAAAATTGCCTTGTAAAAGTATAGTAATTTCTAGTCAATCTGGGTCGTCCATTAGGCATATGATCTGACGTATAACTTATGTTTAGTTTAAGGTTTTTTGCCCTAGAAGGCAACCCCCTCTCTTTGTATGAGGGCATTTGTATTGAGGTTGTGTAATAGATGTGTATTCTCCGAGCGAGAAACTAAGAGGTGAGACTGTGAGATAAAATAGAGGATATTACAGTGGATCTGCTGTAGGTTGTGTCTCTTCATTTTGTTGGATAATAAAAGGGAAGGACTGGCTGTTCGGGGTTGACATAGCCCAAACTGGGTGAACCACATATATCTGTGTCTCTCTGGTATTATGTGTTGGTGTTTTTCTGCATATTATATGTTTTTCATTTCTCTGTCATAAGTAATATTTTTCTAACACACAGTGAAGCATTATTAGCATCAATTGATGCCGCGAAGAAAGAAAATGGAAACACCTAGTAAGCAACCTGAAATCTCTATCATGACTCATGAATACGTAGAAGAAATGCAACATGATATATCAAAATTACGATACCAAGTGCAACAAAATTCACTCTCACAAAAAGTAACAGAAGCTAAGATGGATGGTTTAAAGAAATGTGTGGAAGATAAAATGGATGGTTTAAAGAAATGCGTGGAAGATAAAATGGATGGTTTAAAGAAAGGCATGGAAGCTAAGATGAATGCCTTGGAAGCTAATATGGATGGTTTGGAAGCTAAGATGAATGACGTGGAAGCTAAGATGGAAGGAAAAAGGGACGATTTGAAGACAGATTTGATAAAGTTGCTACAATAAATGTTTACGAATGGAGAAAAGGTAGTAAATGAAACTCATGATGAGAACAAAATAAATGTTAATCGTGATTTCATAGACTCTAACGATGGATTGAATAACCACCATGTTTCAAAGATCGATATGAGGAATTTTGATGGCAAGGATCCCGAAACATGGATACTACAGATGGAGCAATTTTTCGATCTCCATAATGTGAAAAGAAAACAAAAGGTACGTATTGCAACTCTATATTTGGAACCAAATCAGTTGTATGGTATCGATGGCTTTCCTCTCATAAAAAAATTGTCACTTGGGCAATTTTTATGGAAGAAATGATAGCACATTATGAGGATACAAAAAGCAACACCTTTTTTAGCCAATTGATAAATCTCAAACAAAAGGGTTCAATGATGGAGCACATTGAGGACTTCCAAAAATTGAACATAAGGGTAAAAGATATTCCAGAGGAGCATAGGATTGATGTTTTCATAGGGACTTTAAAGGATAGCATCCAACATGAGGTTCGCCTTTGGGAACCTGATTCATTGGAGAAGGCATTCAGGTTGGCAAGAAAAATGGAAAGCAAAATTATGGCAACTAGGAAGCCTACCACTCACAACTATAAATATGGACGTGTTATTTACCCTAGCCTTCCACAACCTACAAGGTTGACACCACAACAATTGGAAGAAAAAAGTGCAAAAAGGATTTGTTATAGTTGTGATAGCAAACACACTAAAGGTCATAAGTGTGCTAAGAAGAAATTATTCTACATAGATTGTGAAGAGGAGGAAGAAAAGGAACAAGAAACATCAAAAGAAGAATATATACACTAGCAACAAACCCTAGAGAAAGAATAAATGAATCCAACCATATCTTGTAATTCATTGGCTGGAATTACCACTCCTCAAACTATCAAGATAGAAGGACATATCAAGAAGAAAAAGGTAATAGTGTTGATTGATTTGGACAATACCCATAATTTTATTCATTGTAAGATAGCCAAGGAATTGAATTTCTTCCTATATCCAGCACGGGAGTGTCAAGTGATGGTTGCAAGTGGAGGAACCATAAATTGCTCTGGAAAGTGCCATAATATCATGCTATCCATAGGAGAATATTTATTGAATAGCCCAATGCTTTCCATTCCAATGGGTGGTGTTAATGTTGTACTAGGAGTCCAATGGCTACAATAGCTTTTGATTTTCAAGAACTTTTCATGAAATTTTGTGCAGAAGCAAAGGAAGTTGAATTAAGGGGTATTACAGGGAAACCGGGAAAGATAATCAACTCTAACGGTATGACAAGCTTTTAGAGAAGGAACAACAAGGCGTAATTGCACAATTATGTTCGCTAGAGGTTCCCACAGCGAAATCATATATTTCTCCATATCTCCAAAAAGCCTTGGCCAATCATTCCAAGGTATTTGAGACTCCAAAGGCCTCCCACCTATTCGTGGTCATGATCATGCTATTCATTTGATTCCAGGAAGTGTTCCTCCAAACATCAGGCCGTACAGATATCCCTATGCCTAAAAGAGTGAAATTGCACGTATGGTTGCAGAAATGCTAGAGGCTGGTATAATTCAACCTAATCAAAGTTCTTTCTTTTCTCCAGTAGTATTGGTGCGCAAGAAGGATGGATCATGGTGCATGTGTCAAGATTATAGGGAGCTCAACAAGCTCACTGTTAAAGATAAATTTCCCATTCACGTCATTGATGAATTATTAGATGAATTGCATGGATAAATTTACTTCACCAAGTTGGATATTCGTTCAGGATATCATCAAATCATAATGAAGACTGAGGACATTCCGTAAACAACATTTAGAACTCATGAGGGTCATTATGAATTTTTGGTCATGCCTTTTGGCCTTACCAATGCACCTTCTACATTTCAAGGTTTGATGAATTCCATTTTCAAATCCTTGCTTAGAAAATTTGTGTTAGTATTTTTTGATGATATACTAATCTAAAACAAGTCTTGAAAGGATCATGTTCAACATGTTGACAAGGTGCTTAAACTATTGGAGGAGAAACAATTATATGCAAAAAGCTCCAAATGTTTCTTTGGAGTACAAGAGGTGGAATATCTGGGTCATATTGTATCACATGAAGGTGTTAAGGTAGACCCTAGAAAAATTAAAGCCATTAAGGAATGGAAAATCCCCACATCCTTAAAGCATCTGCGAGGATTTCTCATGTTGATAGGGTATTATCGCAAGTTTGTTAAGAATTATGGGAGAATAGCAGCACCTATAACAACATTATTGGAGAAAGATGCATTTTCTTGGACTCCAGAAGCAACAAAGGCCTTTGAACATCGTAAAGAGGCAATGTGCCAAGCACCGGTCTTAGCTATGCCGGACTTCACAAAAACCTTTAATGTGGAAAATGATGCTTCAGGAAATGGAATTGGTGTTGTTTTAATGCAAGATGAAAGACCCATTGCTTTTGAAAGTCGTCCAGTCAAAGGAAAGTATTTACACAAAGCTATTTATGAGAAGGAAATGTGGGGAATACTACATGCACTTAGGAAATGGAGACCCTACCTAATGTGAAGACACTTCAAGGTAAAAACGGATCATGATAGTCTTAAATACTTTTTAGAATAAAGATTATCCTTTGAAGAGCAGCAAAAGTGGGTCACAAAGATGTTGGGTTATGACTTTGAAATCATCAACAAAAAAGGGAAGCAAAAATGTTGTGGCAGATGCACTCTCAAGAAAGGATGAGGATGTGGAAGCATTGTTGTGAGCCATTTCTATTATCCAACCAGATTGGATAAACGAAGCAAGGGATGAATGGAAGAATGACAAAGAAGTGTGGGCACTCATTCAAAAGTTACAACAAGATCCCAGTACATTTGATACATTTATCTGGGAAAATGAGTCGTTATGGTAAAAATATCACTTATACCTATGTAAGAATTCCCAGCTCAAACAAAAGATTCTTATGGAATTTCACACTTCTCCCTTAGGAGGACACTCGGCATTTTCAAAAACTTATTACATGGTTAAGAAGGAATCTTTTTGGGATGGCCTTAAATCGGATATTCAAAATTTTGTGGCAGAATGTTTGGTTTGCCAACAATATAAAGTTGAAACAATTAAGACCCCAAGTCTAGTACAACCTTTATCCATTCCAAGCCAACGATGGGAGGAGGTTTCAATGGATTTTATCACAAGTTTACCCAAGTTCGAAGGAAAGAGTGTCGTCACGGTGGTAGTTGATAGACTTACCAAGTATGCACACTTTTGTGCATTATCACATCCATTTAAACTCAGTACAGTTTCTACTGCATTTATGGAAACAATTCAAAAGCTACATGGAAACCCAAAGATTATTGTAAGTGATAGAAATCCCACTTTCACTGGAAATTTTTGGACATAATTATTTTCTTGTCTTGATACTCAGTCAGCTCATAGCTCATCTTATCATCCTCAATTTGATGGGAAAACTCAAATAGTAAACAAATGTTTGGAAGGATATCTTCGTCGCTTTGTATCTGATAAATAGACACAATGGGTAAAATGGTTGCCTCTAGATGAATGATGGTATAACACTTCCTTCCATTCTGCAGCAAAAATGACCCCATTTATGACACTTTATGGATGTCATCCACCATCCATCACATCATATTTAAGAGAAAATCTTAAGGTTCAAGCAGTGGAACATCACATCGAGCATCAACAACACTCTTAAAGGATAACCTCACGTTGGCACAGAATAGAATGAAACAACAGGCAGATCAACATCGCATCAAAAGAATGTTTGATGTAGGTGATTGGGTATTCCTACGGCTACAACCATATAAACAAATGTCCCTCAAGCAAGCTAAGAAAGATAATAAATTATCACCAAAGTATTATGGTCCGTACAAGGTGTTGCGAAAGATTGGTACTATGGCATACAAATTGGAGCTTCCTGCAGCTTCCCGAGTGCACCCAGTTTTCCATGTTTCATGTTTAAAGAAGGTTATAGGTGACAAGATCCCAGTTCAAACAATATTTCCAGAACTTGATGAGGAAAGAAAAATCATATTGGAACCTGAAGTAGTCACAGAAACAAGAATTCGACAGCTACAAAATCGATCAATTTCGGAGTATCTCATCAAGTGGAAGAACTTATTCACTGAAGATTCCACCTAGGAGGATGAGAATTTTATACAGAAGCATCCATAACTACTCAAGCGTTGAGGACAATGCTTTATTGAAGGAGAGGGGCATGTTAGGTCCCTATAATACTAGTGATTCCCGCATTAATATTGTCATTGTAGCCCTTATCGTTATTATGGTGCCCCTATTATCCCCATATTGTTATTAGTGTGCCCCATAGAAACCCACTATTGTTATTGTTGTGCCCTTATGTTATTATTGTTATGTCGACTTTGATTATATTGTGACCTATTAGACTCCTATATATAGAAAGGAGGTTTAGTCATTTGTATCATCCAAGAATTGTTGATTTGTGTAATGTAAAGGAGGTTGCCCCCTCAAAGAGGCTTATTTTGAAGGTGTTCATCTATATTTTCTTCTATTTTGTGAGCTGGTTGCATAACAATTTAACTCTTTCTTATTTTATCGCTTTTACTATTTGTTAACTTTACTTATTTTTACTATTTTTATAGTTTACTTTTATATATATTTATTTAGAACTCTAGTTTATTATTTACTATTTTATTTATTTATTATTATTATATTCTCTTCATTATTTATTATTTATTTACTATTATTATATTTCTTTATTGTTTATTATTTATTTACTATTATTATATTTTCTTTATTGTTTACTATATATTTACCATTATTATCTTTTCTTTATTGTTTATTATTTATTTACTTATATTTTGATATTATATTATATTGTATTATTTTTATTATTATTAGGGGACATTACATACTTCCCCCCTCTTTAAGGAACTTTCTCCCAAAGTTAAGTTGAATTATTTAACATCATATTTTATCTAGTTATTTATTACTTCACGTTTTCCCTACACCCTCTGCTGAACTAGTATAACCAACATGCATCGAAAGTTTCCACAACACCTGGGAAATCCCAAGAAATCTCTATCCTTTTTCCCACTTTCAAAACTAAAGATAAGCCTCATTGGTTTGTACCATAGCCCAAGGCTGGCCCCAAGGCTCACGCTCGACTTAGACCTCATCTTCCCCAAAGGCAGACATTCGGTCCCAGTACTCAATGACTATGGGAATTTTGCAATGTTGACCCACTCCCTTCAAACTCACTAAAGTTCACAACCCTAAGCATCAAATTCCTTACACCCCAACCAAGCTTCGACATCCCAATCTATAATATCAAACACTCGGCCTACAACATTAGGCACTTGCCCTCCTAAAGATGGTCCCACAACCCCTCAAGAGCGATCCATTAAGAGATATACAAGACAAAGGAACTACTGGAATATGTGGTGTTTATTGCGTTTGTCCCCAGCCCATATGGCATTTCATATTCTCCCTCGGAGGTATGGGCTCCCACGAGATCATCAAATAAACCATCCCTCTTGACACATTTGTGGATTTCCTTTCAATCAACAAATCTCGAAATGCGACCAATATTGCATTAGTTGTAATCATAGTATCATACAAAATAATCCACATGCCAATTCTTGCATGCCATCATGATAAGATAACATCATTGTTAATCACCACATTCTGAATATTAAATAACTGATAAAGAATTGCATGTTCCTGCATGTCATAAAATATGCATGCAGTTACTACATTCTTCACATCATAATATCCTCATAAGTTATAACATCAATATCAAATACATATCATCACATAATAAATGAAAGACATGTCAATTAACCTCATATAATAACATAATAAATATGAGAATCATCTCAATACATATAAAATATAGAGAAATGATACACTATAAGCATTCTTATCATGATTCATTAGAAAAATCAATTTCATTTTCTTGTATAAACAATGAATACCAACTATGAAATAAGATCGTTCAATATCCATCTAGGATCTAGGTTATCTCATTAATACCATTAGTGTCATGTTTTTATCAACATACCAATTACTTTTCAATAATCATTTCCACTTCTTTCAACTCAGAAGTTGACGATTTACACCATAGGTATATTGATTTAAGTACATCATTAAATTTCAAATAAGCCTCATTATCTTGAGACTTAATATCTCATCATGTAATCTTCCTTTCCGAAGGAAATTTTAGTGAAATTAATTGTTAAGATATTACTGATTGTACAATTATTCTTTAAATGGTCACTATACATATCTTGCTTAACAAATGGCACAAATATACTAGGTTATCATTGTTTAATTCTTTTATCATGCTTAATCCACTTGTACAAGGTATGGTTGATCCTTGGTGATTTATCCATCACTCGATCATTATTATTGTTCACTTTAAATTGATTAGCTTATCTCATCAATTTCCCATCTCAATATCACTTGATCTATTTTATCATGGATCCACTTTTATTTAAGTTAGACTAGGAACTCTTCCCCTTAACTTTTGACTTACCAAATACCATCTTAAAATTAGAATCAGAAGCACCTAGAATTAATACTACCATTATCATCCACAAATAGGCTTTGTATGCCTAATTTGCTTGGCAATAAATTCTTTCAATACTAATGGAACAAACTTGATAAGTTGTTCTATATGAAGTTTCATTAGATCGTCAACCCACTCAAGAAACAATAAGTGCTACTCTAATTTTCATATTGTTTCTATTCACATTAACACCCTTTCTTGACTATCACTAATCTTAGACTTACTATGCTAAGGTATTTTTCCTTTTTCTGCCAAAAATATCTTCATATTTTCTATTTTTCTCTTATTCGTTCCCATCATACAAGCACTCATGATTTGTTTACCTTTTCAATCTAATGTCCTCATACTTCCTATATTTCCTTAAAAATTACCTTCATCATTATCATAATCATTTCACTTCATTGGTTGATTTACTATATTTTGTTCTTGGTGGGCATCACCTTTATTTAGAGTTTACATTTATACTTCTATGATTCCATAACCAAGTTCCACAAGGATATTTATTCATGTGATATCTCAAGAGTGCTAAGTTATTTCATCCTTATTATTTGTAAATCCAAATCTTCAAAGCTACTACTTCTGGTTGAATTCTTCTATTTGTTTGTAAAATTATCACTCACTCACCTTAAGTTTCTATCTGTTACTCATTTCAATTCATCCCCTCATTCTACATGGTCATAGTTCTGAGGGCTACCATTTGTTATCTTCATTATAAAATTTACAAGTTTCACATTTTCCATAGGGTAACTTGATCAAATCTACATTTCTGTTATTAAAATCAACTTAGGAAATTCCTTCCATTCTTAAATTTGTTGTCTTTATACTTAATATTCCATCAACTCATTCTAATAAAATATCTACTTTCCTTCCAGTTTCAATTCCAGTTGGTGTGTATCTGTAGTGAATTGCACTACTATTGTCTCAATTTGACCACTTCTAATTTCTTCACATCTTGCATTAGTAGCTAATGTCTTATTTACTTCATCACATTATCTCAACCAGATTAGCATAGCATGCGATTACATATCACTTCATGTCTAATGGCCTTCTTATAATCTCCATGGTAACGCATTTATTACATTTTCCAGAAACAACATCCTTATAGCAAGATTGACCAAGTAACCTTTCCCCATGAATTCAACTACTCATAAATCATCATTTACCATGAATCTATCCCATAAAGTCAAGTCAACATTGCTAAATTGCTTGTTTAGTTATAACATCCATTTTTATTTATCTTGGTGTAAGAGTATGGATTCTTTACATAAAAAAAATGTTTCTTTGGACAAACTATAACTCTCCATATCAATGTAAATATAATACTTCTGAAATACTTGTTCTAGAATTTCTATTGAAATTCCTTCTAAAATGAATAAACAAATAATATTTTAAGACTACTTATAGAAATATCCTTATTAGTAGTTATTTTTCTAGGAATGTTCCTATAATTTAACATTTGGAATCAACTTAGGTGCTACCCTAAATCAACCCAAACTATTAAATAGGTAGTGAAGACATTGCCAAAGTGAACATGAATTTAAAGCATTTAATAAAGTATTGAAACATGATCTCAAGCCTATATCCATTACTCATCTTACTGAAACTTCTTGCATAGATGCATGAATAAGATATGGTTCCAATCTTCATATGCTTTCAAGCTCTCTTAGTCATGCAGTTTAAGCTTATTCACCATTCTCTACTAACAATAACATTGGTGCAAATAACAAATTAACATAAGACGTTGGATTAATAAATAAATAAAAATCTAATAATTATACAAATTTAATTAACTCAAAATATTAATAATAATTTATTTAAATCAATATTCTAGCATCACAAATATATTAATTTTAATACCTTAACGCGCAAATATTAAAAATATAACACATTTTTATTAATTTCAATTACTTCTCCCCTTCATTAACGTAAAGTTTCATAATCTTTTAATGTAATTAAAAAGTATCTTTTCATTGATGTACAATCTTCTTCTTTTAATTCAGGCTCATGATATTTCAATCTTATAAAAAACAATGCACCCACAATTTGCAACCAAATTTGTTTATTATTATATTCCAACCATAGTAATAATAAATAAACAGGGATTGCAAAGCAGAGAATATGGTAATGAGATGAAGAAATTAGGGTAAATGTTTTAACCACTGGACAAAAAAGGCAACCCTAAATCAATTTAAAAATATTAATTTAATCGAAAGGAAACCCGCACGAGATCACAGTTCCAGTCAAAGGCTAATGGGAGAGAGTGATGGAAGTTAAGCCCGTACGGTAAAACAAAAGTCCAATAATCCAGTAATCATTGCTTTCTCTGACAAATGCACAGACTTGTGTGTATGACATTTTATTATTGTTGAGGAAGCCCTTTTTAAAGAGTATGTTATTTTTAGTAATTAATTTCCACTTGCACAATAAGGCCTAGTTCTTAGGCTGGAGCTAACCAGCCATATATTGGGTATTTAATGCCCTCAGAGTAGCACGCCACTTAGCCCGATAACACGGGAGCGGGCAAATATTATTTAATGCCGAATTTGCCCGCTCCCGTGTTATCGCGTTAAGTCGCATGCTGCTCTGAGGGCATTAAATACCCAATATATGGCTGGTTAGCTCTTTCCTAGTTCTTAGTTTTTTTGTTCGAGTTTAAATGCTTTATTTTCTTGGTTAAGCGTTGTTCACTACTAGTGAAATCCGTAGATCTTAACCTTAGGGCCGGTTTTAATGATTTTCTATAGATATGTTTTTAAGTTATTAAATTTTTTAATTAAATAAAATAATATATATATATATATATATATATATATATATAAACATCAGTTCCAATATTCCATATTATAGAGAAGGTTATTTGAAGAGGAAGAAAATTAAATTATAAATTTATATGAGCAATTCTATAAATTATAGAGATTTTTAATAAGGTTAATAATCAATTTGCATATAGATTTCAACTGAAACTGGATATGTATGTCAAGACTTATAGGCCTCGGGGTTGCAATCTTGCTCTGATACCATATGTAATAACCCACAAATTAAATATACAACTAATTAGATCAATTATGCGATTTATAATCAACACACATATATTCAACTAATTAGAATAGTATTTCGAAAAACATGACTAGAGACGACTTACATGTAGCTGCAATATTCCTTACTTGTGATTTCAGAGTTGAACACTATTGGAATCCCGCTAGTCGCAACAAAATTTTTGGGGACGACTCCCCACCCAACTGTAAGCTCAGTTGTACATAATCTTTCTACAGTTGGTCACCCCCAAACCATTAATCAACATACTACTGTAGCCAGGGAATCCTTTGTCTTAGAACACTTTTCTCCTAAGAGAATGGATGAATCCCATCCTCCTCATCGTTCATTAAATAGAGGAAAAAATGGAAAGGGGTCCGCATGCACGCATTCCATGTGTCAACATGCAACTTTTATTTCTTTAGTTTAAGTTTCACTTAATTTAATATTTCTCTTAATTTAACTCTTTCTTATTTTATTGCTTTTACTTTTTGTTAATTTTACTTATTTTTACTATTTTATAGTTTATTTTTATACATATTTATTTAGAACTCCAGTTTATTATTTACTATTTTATTTATATATTATTATTATATTCTCTTCATTATTTATTATTTATTTATTATTATTATATTTTCTTTATTGTTCACTATTTATTTAGCATTATTATTTTTTATTGTTTATTATTTATTTACTTATATTTTAATAATATATTATTTTATTTATTTATTATTATTATTAGGGGACATTACATTCATACTTTCTTAAAAAATTCTTCTTGGGGCAGTGTGATTCTCTACATCTTGAAGTGTATCTCGAAGTCATAGTGGTCTTTTCTTTGAAGTAGAGGGATCACAAGGAGGTGGATCAAGTGGATCCATCGGGCCGCCAACATCAAGAATAGGTTCACCCATAAGAGGTTCTTCTTGAATTTTAGCAGCATCATCATCCTTCCTTATGATGGGTAGATCCCTTACTTTTCTGAGGGCAGTGTCTTCATCAAAGGTAACATCTATACTTACTTCTACATTTCTTTAACTGAGTACATGAATTCAATATGATTTTGAATCTTCACTATATCCAATAAATACACCTTTCTTGCCAGATGCTTCCAACTTGTTCCTTTGGGCTTGTCTTCACCTGGGCTCTGATACCATGTTAAATTGTATGGTATGTTCTATATTTGCAAAAATCACTTCAATGTCTTATTAGCCCAATAACAAATTTACTTCAGATTCCAATAGCAATCACATTAAATCTTTAGTAGCATTCATTTTAGATCATCATTGATAGTAATTGTAGGTGGAACATCAACAATAAGTACAAGAAGATATGAGATGATAATTGAATTGTGTAAAATGATAAGTTTCAAATTTATTTTATTATCATGTTACCCAAGAGACATGTCTCTTTTGCAAATTGGATCACGTATCTTTGTAAATTAAATTCTAGTAAGTTTGCAATTTTACATTTACCCATATTTGTGAAAGTGTTGAAGAACTTGTAAATAATGGTGGGCAATAACTCCTCGTAAGTATATTTATTTACATATTTTTCCTTATCCTATCTTTTACGCAAATACTTGCTTAAATTATGGTGGGTAGTAACTTATGGTAAATATGTTATTTACGTGAGTATGAGCTATTTTCAACTAATGGTCATGTTCTTATGAGTTTTCAACACTAATTATAAGTTATTGATTATTTATATATATATATATATATATATATATATATATATATATATATATATATATATATATATATATATATATATGGCTTCTAAAAAGGGGAATTAGCTCCTAGTTGCATTCTTTAACACTCCCTCTCAACTAGGGGGGAATTGCACCTGTCAACATTCATCTATTGCTATGCCATTGTGTCCATCATGTGCTAGCTCTGGAACTTGTCTTGTCTCTGCTGAAGATTGATATCATAGTCCAATAAGAAAGGATTGAAAGAGGGTGGGTCACAAGACCCTACGACTCTTGCCAAAATGACAGAGGCAAGTCCTCATGTCCAGGAATAGAACCCCTACCAGGCTTGATCCTTAGTGATCAAGTTGTTGAACATCATGCATCCTAGTCATAGGGAATATAGTAGTACCTGGCGTATTCGTCAATAGTACTAATTAACCCTAACCAATTTTCCCATCTCATTGGTCAAATGAGAGATACTTCCCAAGAGTCCCAGACTACAAGAGTAGGATGTAAGTTAGGGTTTCCATAAGGGAAGGTGAACCACTCACCCTATGATCACATGTTGGGGTATGTACTCCACAGGGGAAGGTGAACCACTCACCATGTGCTCATATATCTCCAAGAAGTACCCCATGCCTCCAGAAGCTCCCAAATCTCAATGTTCAACTTAATTGGGACCCTCATGGGAGTGTCTTTCCAAGAATCTAAGTCTCTCTTTGAAGGCTAAGAACTTGGCATTTACCAAAGGCTTCGTGAGGATGTCAACAACCTATTCATCCATCTTGATGTGTAGGAGCCTTATTACTCCCTATTGCACCATATCTCAGATAAAATGGTACCTAATACCATTACATTTGGATCAGTCATCGAACATGAGATTCTCTAAAAGGAGAAACCCACTTTGATTATCACAATAAATGATGGTGGTATCCATCACATGCTCAAATAGCTCACTAAAGAGCTTCCTCAACCAAATGGCTTCACAAAAAGCCATACTAACTGTAATATATTCGTCCTTAGTGGTGCTTAGTGCAACAAACTTTCATTTTCATCTCATCCATGAGATGGAAGCAGATCCTAAAGAAAAACAACATCTATATGTGCTTTTCTACCTGCCACACCGTCAGCCCAATCGTCATCAATATATCCATGTAATCGCAGATCCACGACAATGTACCTCAGTCCATGGTTGATAGTACCATGAAGATATCTTATAATATCCTTTGCAACAACCCAATGTATATGATGAGGCTCAACCATAAATTGATTCATTGTATTAACAACCAAGCATATTTCTGATCGTGTGTTCACCAAGAACATCAACTCTCCCACAAGTTGTATATATTCAGTAAGATTTCCCAAAATCGGAATAGAAATAGTTCCACATAGATTTTTGAAATTTAGTTGTATCGGTGCAGTCACATACTTGTAGTCCATCATGCCACATCTTTCTAACAACTTCACAATATATTTTCTTTGAGAAAGGAAAATATCTCCTAGATTTTTCCAGACCTCCAATCCTAGGAAGTAATGCATCAATATTAGGTCCTCCATCTCAAATTCAAAAGTCAACTCCCTCTTACATTGATAAATCAGAGGTCAACATATAAGACCAAAATAATTGGCATGTCCTTTTCAACCTTGAAGTATAAGTTCAAATAAACATAGCTCCTTGTAAATACCAGCTTCATGAGATAGCCATCAGTCCTCTCATACCAAGCCCTAGGGGCTTGTTTTAACCCATAGAGGTCTTTCTTCAACCTGCATACATGAGTTCTTCTATCCTGCTCTTCAAACCCCTGAAGTTGTTTCAAGTAGACTTCTCCATTAAGTGAGCCATGTAATAATTTGATCTTGACACACATTTGATGTAGGCTCCATCCTTGATTTGCAAAAAGAGAAACTATGGATCATATAGTGGTGTATTGGGTAACTGGAGAAAAAATATCATCATATTTGATTCCTTCATTTTATGAAAAGCCTTGATCCATGAACCTTTCCTTGTATTTCTTATCACTTCAATCAGCTCCATGTTTAATCTTGTAGATCCAAGTGGCTATAGACTTGTCCTTGTATAGGTACCACTTCTCAGACATTATTCTTCATGATTGACACATATTCCTTGTCCATAACATCTTTCCATACCTTGTGCTTCGCATCTTCTTTGAAAGTGCAAGGTTTGGTTTGAATGATAGTACTCATGGTAGCAAAGTATACTTGATACTTGGTATGATTTTTACTTTCTCAAAAATTTCCTCTTGTGGCAACATGAGTTTCTACATCATGGAGTGTATCTCAAATCCATAGTGATATTTTCTTTGAGGTAGAGGGATCACAAGGAGGTGGATCAAGTGGATCCATTGGGCCATCAAAATCGGGCATAGGTTCATCCATCAGAGGTTATTCTTGAATTTAGCAGCATCATCATCCTTCCTTGTGATGGGGAGATCCCTTGTTTTTCCGAGGGCAGAGTCTTCATCAAAGGTAACATCTCTATTTACTTCTACATTTCTCTAACCAGATGCATAAATTCGATATGCCTTTGAATCTTCACTATATCCAACAAATAAACCTTTTTTCTAGAGGCTTCCAACTTGTTCCTTTGTGCTTGTCTTCACCTGGACTCTGATACCATGTTAAATTTTATGGTGTGTTCTATGCTTGCAACAATCACATCAATGTCTGATTAGCTCAATAACAACTTTACTTCATATTTGAATAAAAATCACATTAAAACTTCAATAACATTCACTTTAAATCATCATTAATAGTCATTATAGATAGAACATCAACAATAAGTACAATAAGACATGAGATGATAAGTGAATTATGTAAAATTAAAAGTTTAAAATTTATTTTATATTCAAGATACCCAAGAGACATGTCTCTTTGTAAATTGGATCACGTATCTTTGTAAATTAAATTCTAGTAAGTTTGCACATTTACATTTATACCCATATTTTTTAAAGTGTTGAAGAACCTGTATATAATGGTGGACAATAACTCCTAGTAAGTATATTTATTTACATCTTTTTCCTTATCCCATCTTTTACACAAATACTTGCTTAAATTATGGTTGGGTACTAACTTATGGAAAATATGTTAATTATGTGAGTATGAGTTGTTCACAACTCCGCGAGGCAAGAAATGAATGTTTTTTACTTTTATTTTTGTGGATTTTTATAAATAGAAAAACTTATGCAATTTTATTTTTCGAGGAAATGGAATGGAAAATAAATCAACTTCAAGCAAAAAGGTATACCTTTTTTGACACCTCTCTCACAATGACACCAAAAAGTGATGAGTCTTGGTATTACAACAATAATGTTGCAACTCTTAGGACTACCAAATTTAATTTATCAATCTGTAGTTCGTACAAACTTAAGAGGTGTCAGTGTTATATGCACAACAAGCAAGATTATACTTAAGTTGCACTAAAGAAATGAAGTGAATTGAGATGTGCAGAGGCTAATTTGCAAGATCGAGAAAGGAAAACTACCTAGCATAACTTTGCAAGAAAATATGTGATTGAATAATAACTTGTTGTATTGCATGAAATAAAAATTTAATCTACTTGCATGAAAGGAAATGCTGGAAAGGAAATCCTAATCTATTTTGTAGAAGGTAAATAATAGGAAAGTAACTTTAAGCTAGTTGCATGAAAGTAAATTCCATGAAAGTGACTCTAATCTATCCTGCATGAAAACAAATCTATTCTACTGAAATCAAGTTAAATTATATTCTATTTACAAAAAACATTAAATGCTCAGAATTGATAAAGGTAAACTATGTTTATGCTACTTAATGCATAACCAACACAATTTACTCTAGTTGTAGAATTGAGACTATAGCAATGAAATGAAGGCATATAAATGGTATATGTTCTTCTCTGCTTGTTTTCAAGGCTTAGGGGATGTTGTGGAGTGTTTGGAAGCAAAAAGTAAGCTTTAAAGGCAATTCTATGCACGTTTTGTAGAATGTTATGCTAGTGGAAAAACCTGTGAACCATTTATGAAACCAACGTTTCAGACTAGCTAGGTGAGTCCATCATCAGGGCAATGAGATTGCTACAAAAATGTCCTTTTTTCCTATAGGATTTCATCTGAGAGAAATATGATGGTTATAAGAGTCGTTTGAAGGTCGAAGAAGGTGGTAGGTGATTATGGAAGGGTACAATAGACCTTTCCAAGCTTAGATCTACTTAGTAGAGCAACTTGTGCAAGGGGAAAAAAACTAACAGTCTCATGTAGCTTGGTGGTGTAATTTCTAGTATGTAGATAGTTTGGAGAAATGAAAGGAGGTGGAAGGAGGAGGGTTAAAGAAGATGATTCTCCTGCATAGAAAATGGTGCTACTCTACTTTATGAACCAATAGATTTCATTTTCACATAAAATAAATGTTCAATGAACAAAAGACAGAGCGATTAAATTACTACTAAAACACTAATTGCAAAAAGAAAAATGCATGTGAAAGGATGAGTTGAATTTGGAACAAAATCTAACTATTGCATAAAAGAGAAACTATTTTTGGTGCTTCTCCATATAGGGTACATAACCAAGCTTCCTAAGGGAGATCACTCACTAACTTGTAGAGACAATGCTTCTCTTTTAAACCATATTAGTAGAAAGAAACACAACTACACTAAGTGCATGCAAAAGAAAGGCATAACGAAATGTATAGAATAAGGGGCTTGAGTACTTGGGTTGGGCCCTAACCCAAGGAAATTGGGCTCCCTTGAAGAAAACTTAGATTGGAAACAAAATGAGGCTTTTCATTAATCTCAAAATTGTTCACACATGTAACATGACAATGGAAATAACAAGTAGAAGTTTTCTAATCGAATAATCATTGTCTTTCCTCTTGAATTTGAATCCCTACTGAGCTACTACGCTCTCTTATTTGTACAAAATTGAGTGAGGGATAGCCTCCTTGAAGGAAGGGTTGCTTCCCTCCAAAACTTGTACAAAAGTGGACATGGTCTCTTAGTGAACTCGCAACCACGAAGGGGTAGTAATTTCTCATGATCTAGTTGAGTTGTTAGTGGGTTGATGTAAGGAAAAAACCTCTTAAATATTCTCCTACTAGTCTCCAATGTGTTCTGCACAATAAATCCTCTTTGTCCTACACATTTAGTGCATTAGGCCACATGATATGACAGCTATTCCCTAACCTTCCTAGGAACACATTATAGCTCGAAAAAGATATTATCAAATTCCACAAGGGCTTCACTCAATGAACCTTTGACATATCATGTGTGTTCTTGTCATATTAAAGAATATGCTAATTTGACTACATATTGGAAAATACCTCTAAAAATCACATTGTTTAACCCCCTACCAATATGAACCCAATGCACCTCCCCAATTTAAACAAGCCCTACTTTCACTAGATATTGTAGGTATCCATTCTTTCATTAATATTTTTTATACCCCTTTATGTTTTTTCCATTAACTTTGAGCTCCATTTTTTATACCTGCCAATATAAAAACCCTTTACCCCCTATATATCCCCCAATATTTTATGTCATTAGAGAAATTTTGAAGTAAAAAATGGGCCTAAAAACAAAAATGTACAACCAATTTCAACTTTATAAGAACCAATAGGACTCAAGATGATGATGTCATCCATGGGGGATGATTCACCATTTTTGGATTAAAAAGGTAAAATGATTAAAAATAAAAAAATTGCTTCTTCAACAAGTATTTTTAACTTATCTCCCTATGGTTTTACTCAAATTTCATGCAGAAACACTTGTTGAATGTGGAATTTAATTCCTCATCCAAGTAATACCCATGTTGCATACTTTTGATGGTCACTACTACATAATAAAATGAGAAATACATGAAAAATCTGATTTCAATAACGTTTTTTCATGTATTTCTCATTTTTCATGTAACAAGGTCCATAAAAAACATGCAACATGGATAATCCTTGGATGAGGAATTAAATTCTACAACCAACGATTTCTCCCACTTGAAACTCAAGTAAAATCGTTGGGAGTTAAGTAAAAAATATGGGTTGAAAAATAGTTTTTTATTTTATCCCTCTAAAATTTAATGATGTAATCTAATGTTATTTTATTATTTCCACTATTATTTTATAATATTCCTTAGTTGACCCATTTTAGACTTCAAAATTTATTTAATGCATTTTTCCCTCAATCTATATCTCCCAATATGAATGTGCTTGGTATGGTATTGCTCCCCCAAGTGAATCCTATGTGTCAAATACAAAAGTAGTGGTTAAAATGTGCTAAAGGATGGTTATATGGGCCTTGAATTGTACCTATTTGGGAGGTCCATCAGTTCACAATAGAATATTTATTTAGAATAAGTGGGAAAATATTTCCATTTTGAAACATCATAATAAACAATGAAACATAAAGTGATTTATTCCATTTGCTAGATGGCATAAGTTTGCGAGTAATCTCCAATAAACATATCACAAATTGACATGACTATGTTTTCTAATATACAATCCGAATTGGTATGACAATGATCTTCAATATATGTTTGAAAAGATGAAACAAATATAAGAACTATAAGAGTGTGTGAAAGAAAACATTTTGAAGCCTCAAAGCTTAAGAGCTGATATCCAAAGGCAATGGTGGTATGTTAGTGATAGAATATGTATTAGGAATAAGTGAGAAAGTGTTCCCATTTTCAATCAGATTATTGAAATGTTAAAGCGATCGCACATGGAAACCAAATCTCTCTAAGATTGATACATCATCAGCAATTGCTGATGCGCAAAATCCAGTCAAAAAATCATATATAACTTTAATGACACTTCCATGTGACTAAACTTAAATAATTTTCCTTTAAATGTATGGAAAGGAAGGTACCCAGACATTTACTATTAATATCCATAGAAATAGTATCCAACAATCTCCATATGAACCCTCAATCATCAAAATACTCCAAGCTTCATTCATTGCCAATTTAACCAAACTGAAAATTCTCAATTTGTTCAAGTGACCAAACAGAGGTAGAACCATTATTGATGAGACAAAGAAGCTCGTTATTGTATAATGATAATGAAATACGTTGTATGTTAGTGATAGGAACAAATGAAAAAACCCACTCATTTCTTATAAGATCCATGTTGGGTTGTGTTATATTCTTTCCACGACTAGCCCACGTAGTTGACTGGGGGGTACCCTTCATTGCGTAGCGGGTGGGCGGGGGGGGGGGGTCACAGGGGGTTTGAGGGGTGCAGGTAACCCCACTCTATGGGGTCTGGGGCAGTGCCCCAGAAAATTTTGTTTTTGGACCCTATATTAGGTTGGGCAGACCTACCTATGGTTTTGTGCATGGTTTTCACACATGGTTTTGGACGCGATGGTTTTCGGTCCATGGTTTTGGACGCGATGGTTTTTCAGTCCATGGTATTAGATGTTTCGGCATGTATAAATATATATTGTAACATTGAAAGGAATATAATGAAAAATAAAGCTGGTAGTCTCGGTTTTGGGATCCAGGGGAAAATCTCTGTGTATATGTGTTTTATGTGTTATGCTCTCGCATTATTAATTTTTTGTGTTTTAGAATTCGTATGCAGGTAATTTTTGTATGGGGTTAAAACCTACATTTGGTATCAGAGCTGTTTTGGCTTCAAGGGGATGCCTTTATTGCTGAGGAGTTTCGCTTGGGCATGTGGTAGACCCTGTTCAATGGGAGATCTGCGGGATCGATTCTGGTGGTGAAAGAAGATGGCGAGCAGTGGAAAGATAAAGATCAAGAAATTTAATGGTCATAGTTTTGAGTTATGGAAACTCAAGATGGAGGATCTATTGGTGGATAAAGATCAGTGGGTTGCGGTTGATCTAGGTACTAAACCAATGGGAGTGTCCGATGAAGAATGGAAGAAGTTGGATCAAAAGGAAAATAGCACAATACGATTGTGTGTCTCAGATTCAGTATTGCTAAATGTATCAGGGGAAGCTACGGCGAAGGCTTTGTGGGACAAGTTAGGGACTTTGTATCAGTCCAAGTCTCTGGTGAATAAAATGTTCCTACAAAAAAAGCTGTATAACCTGAGGATGAAAGATGGAGACTTGGTGACAGAGCATCTGAATGCATTTAATATTGTGGTAAGTCAGTTATTATATGTTGATATTAAAATTTCAGATGAAGATAAGTACATCAATCTGTTGTGTTCTCTACCAGATTCATGGGACAGTCTGGTTATTGCAATAGGTAGTAATGCAACTGCCTTGCAGTTTGATGAAATAATCTCATCCTTGCTGACAGAGGAAATGAGACGGAAAAATATGGAGAGCCAAAATGGTGATGCCTTGTCTGTACGAGGACGGTCCCAGAATAGAAACAAAAATAAGTCATCGAGTGGAGGTCTAAATCTAGAGGGAGATCTAAATCTCCAGGAAAACCTGTAAAGGTGGTGTGCTGGAAATGCGGAAAGGAAGGGCACTACAAAAGGGACTATAAATCTAAAGCTCCTGATAAAGGAAAGGGATCTGATGATGCTCCTTCTGTAAAGGTGAAAACCACCTCAGATGAAGGTGGGGATGTGTACTTGGATTCTTCAAGACAACATGTAGATCATGAGGCATGGTTGATTGACTCAGGTGCATCCTTTCACTTCACTCCCCACAGAGACTGGTTCTGCAAGTATGAGAAATATGATGCTGGTGATGTCTTCTTGGGGGATGACAGGAACGCTAGAATCGTTGGTCGCGGAAAAGTAAAGTTGAAGTTGCAAGGTGGAAGGTTTGGAACACTTCCGAGTGTTCTGCATATTCCTGCATTAGCCAGAAACCTGATTTCTGTAAGCAAGCTAGATGATGTAGGTGTAAAAACAGTGTTCGAGAAGGATACTTGCAAGTGGTTCAAGGAACACTGGTATTGATGTGGGGAGTTTAGATTAGAAATCTGTACAAGCTGCAAGGTAGCACTGTTGTTAATGGGTGCAATAGTTTCGTGGTTCCTGAAAGTGGAGCAGAAAATCTAGTGGTCTCTGGAGAGAAGACCATGTTGTGGCATCAAAGGCTTGGACATAATGGAGAGAAGGGCCTTCGAATACTTCATGGTAAAGGTATGGTAGAAGGTATGAGTAATAGCTCTCTGGATTTTGATTTCTATGAAAATTGTGTATATGGGAAGCAGAATCGGGTGAGTTTCACCTTTGGTGGTAAGAGGGTGAAACAGATATTAGAGCTTGTGCACAATGATGTGCTTGGACCTGTGAAGGTTCCATCACTGGGTAAGTCTGTGTACTATGTATCATTTATAGATGACTTCTCAAGGAATACATGGACATATTTCCTTAAGAATAAATCTGAAGTCTTTGACAGGTTTAAAGAATTTAAGGCTCTGGTGGAAAACCAGACAGAGAAGAAGATAAAGGTGCTGAGGACAGATAACAGTGGAGAGTTTTGCAGTAAGGAATTTGAAGAATTCTGTAAGAAGTGTGGTATAGCACAACAGAAGACTACTCCATATACACCTCAGCAAAATGGAGTTGTAGAAAGAATGAACAAGACGTTGATGGAAAGGGAAAGAAGCATGCTCAGTGGTGTTGGGTTAGGGCAAGAATTTTGGGCAGAGGCAGTGGAGATTGCATGTTAACTGGTCAATAGATCACCTTCATTAGCGTTGGAGGATAAGACTCCATAAGAGGTATGGACTGGTAAGAAACCCTCTCTTTCACATCTAAGGGTATTTGGATGTGATGCATATGTACATGTTCCAAAGGAGAAAAGAACAAAGTTGGATAGTAAATCTGAAAAGTGCATCTTTATTGGGTATAAGGATGGTTTAAAGGGTTATAAGCTTTGGAACCCAGTAACAAGGAAGGTTGTGTACAACCAAGATGTGGTGTTCAGAGAGGTGAAAGATGTTATTAAACATGAAGTCCAACCAAAGGAACCTGAGAAGATAGAGTTTGATCTTAAGGAGGAAGAATCAGACTCTATAGAAGAGGAGGAATCAGAAGATGAAGAGCCACAAAATCCGGGTTTGAGAAGATCAGTTCGAGAAAGAAGGCAGCCAGAAAGGTATGGTCCATCTGCTTTCTATTCAAATTTTACTTTATCTATTACTTATGATGATCCCAAAACTGTGAAGGAAGCAGTAGATTCAGAGGATGGCAAACTCTGGAAAGAGGCCACGGTTGATGAAATGACATCTTTGTACAAAATTGAAGCATGGGATCTGGTGGAGTTGCCAGCTGGAAGGAAACCCATTGGCAGCAAATGGGTATTTAAGAAGAAGACAAATGTATAAGGAAAGGTGGAGAAATACAAAGCTCGGTTGGTAGAAAAAGGTTATTCCTAGGTGTCGGGAATTGATTTTGGTAATATTTTTTCTCCTGTTGCCAAGGTAGCTTCTATTAGATTACTTCTATCTGTTGCTACTGCTTTTGATTTTGAGGTAGAACATATGGATGTGAAGACAACATTTCTTCATAGGGATCTGGAAGAGGAGATTTACATGAAGCAACCTGAAGGTTTTGTGGTGAAGGGTAAGAAAGAAATGGTATGCAAGTTAAAGAAGTCTCTGTATGGGTTAAAACAATCACCAAGGATGTGGTATCAAAAATTTGATTCATTTATATGGGGACTTGGCTTCACCAGAAGCAAAGTAGATCATTGTGTGTATTTTAAATTAATTGGTGACCGTGTTATTTATCTGTTCTTGTATGTGGATGATATGTTGCTGGTTGGAAATGACAAAGAAATTATCCAGGATTTGAAGACCCATTTGTCCTCCAAATTTGACATGAAATATCTTGGTGCTGCAAACTATATTTTGGGCATGGAAATTAAAAGAGATCGGACAAAGAGGAAGCTCTGGTTAAACTAGAGGAAGTATGTCGAGACAATATTGCAGAGGTTCAATATGTAGGATAGTAAACTGGTGAAGGTTCATATTCCTGTAGGTGTAAAGTTATCTGTTGAACAGTGTCCTAAGACACAAGAAGAGGAAGAGGACATGTCTCATGTTCCATATGCAAGTGCAGTCAGTAGCCTGATGTATGCGATGGTCTGTACTAGACCAGACATTGCACATGCAGTGGGAGTATTGAGAAGTTTTATGTCAAAACTAGGGAAGGAGCATTGGACAGCAGTGAAGCGGGTTTTTAGGTATTTGTGTGGCACTAATGATCATGGTTTATGCTACCAAGGAAGACTAGGATTGAACAGAGTGTTGGATATTTGTGGCTTTGTTGATGCAGACTGGGCTGGAGATCTAGATCAGAGAAGATCTACAAGTGGGTATGTGTTTAACCTATTTGGAGGTGCAGTCAGTTGGATGAGTAAGAAACAATTTGTAGTGGCACTATCAACTACAAAGGCAGAATACATGGCAACCACTCATGCAAGCAAGGAAGCAGTTTGGTTGCAGAGATTGTGTTCAAGTATGGGGTTAGTACAGGGAGCTATAAGGATAGACTATGATAGCCAAAGTGCAATTTTCTTGGCAAAGAACCCTGAATATCATTTAAAGACAAAACACATTGATGTTCAGTATCACTTTGTGAGGGATATGATAGAAGACAAAAAGGTGTTGTTGGTAAAGGTGGACACTTTGAAGAATACTGCAGATGCATTAACAAAATCTGTGAGCTCTGGGAAGTTCTCCCTGTGTAGAGAAACAATGGGCATTGTAGGGATGGATAAATGACTAAGATCTCTTGTGGCACCCTGTGGAAAGAAAACAACAAGTGGGAGAATGTTGGGTTGTGTTATATTCTTTCCATGACTAGCCCACGTAGTTGACCGAGGGTTTATAGGGCCGGCGGAGCCCCCCCCTTTGTTGTGCCGATTGCGTAGCAGGGGGGGGGGGGGTCATAGGGGGTTTGAGGGGTGCAAGTAACCCCACTCTATGGGGTCCGAGGCAGCGCCCTGGAAAATTTTGTTTTTGGACCCTATATTAGGTTGGGCGGACCTACCTATGGTTTTTTCCATGGTTTTCGCACATGGTTTTGGATGCGATGGTTTTTGGTCCATTGTTTTGGATGCGATGGTTTTTCGGTCCATGGTATTGGATGCTTCGACATGTATAAATATGTATTGTAACATTGAAAGGAATATAATGAAAAATCAAGCTGGTAGTCCTGGTTTTGGGATCCAAGGGAAAATCTATGTGTATATGTGCTTTATGTGTTATGCTCTCGCATTGTTTATTTTCTGTGTTTTAGAATTCGTATGCAGGTAATTTCTGTACATGGTTAAAACCTACAATCCAACCAATAGATAGTGTAACCATATGTAGGGTAATCATCATAATCTTGGTCTAAAGATAACCAAAAAGCTTTTACTTTATAAAAGATGGCCTCCTTTGGGGGTGTTATTCCACCATAAGGAAGTTTCGTCCTCTTCCAAACCATGTCAACACTTTTGCAAATAAAAAAATGTGAATGCATGTTTTCACAGATATGTTTTAGCACAACCCAATCATATTTTTGTGGACTAACTTTTTCCAAAAGAGAGAATAATCCCGAGTCTCCAAGAGAAAGAGATTGATAATTTATAAAGGTCTTTGTAAAATGGCTAACTACGAAATAATTCTTTGAATGAGAAAAGCTTGTAGGCACAATGAACAAAAAACATTGATCCAACTATACATTGAATTATGTACCCAGAATGAATAAAAGGAAAAATTAAGGAAGATATGTGCCCTTTATCACTAAGGTAGGATCCAGCAAGGCAAAAATGGTTAGTATGAACTGGAAGAGAAATAAATCCAAATTCTTCGTTAGTGCATTGATTGCAAGCAGTGAAGAAGATGGGCTTTTGCAAAAAAAAAAATCCATTGTTTACAAATCATTCGAAATATTATCTGATAAAGGAATCCAATGAAATATAAGTGCAATAATCTCAAATGGTAGAAAATTCCAAATAGTTTTTTTTTCCACTTGAAAAATCGTAATCTTTCATTATAATTGAAAAATTACATGTTGTAGATGCTTTTCAGCATATGCTGCGATGGCCCATAGCCATCTCTGTGAGCCATAATAAAAAATGGTGCTCATTTTTTGTCAAAAATGATGCATTTATCATCCATCACCACGCAGGGTGTTCGATTTTCAGAAAAGACAAGAAACAAGTAAATAATGTACAGATGGGGGAAAAGTCAATCTTTTCGCCCTTTTTTCTTCTCAACCTTTCTCCACTCGCCTGAGACTCTGTTGGAGTTATAAGTGCTAGTGCTGTATCAGCCAAAGGTTTGGGATTGTCTTTATCAGAATCTAATGTGTCTGATATGTGTTGATGTTTGGATCTACTCATATCCATTGTTTCTGGTATCCTTGCCGACTGTACGTCTGTAGATTCTTGTGGATTTATGTCTTCTACTTCTGGTTCTTTGTTCATCTGATTGTTCTCATTGGGGGTTTCATGTTCCACCTCTTCTTCCTCCTCATCATCTGAGAGTGGTGGAGGAAATTGCCATCCCTTGGCTTGTTTCCCCGTTTTCTTCTTCCTACGGGTGTCTTTTTTGGCTGTTGGACACGTGCTTTGTAGGTGTCCTGTTTGTCAGAAGGTTCTGCATCTGAATGTTGTATTTTCGTAATCTAAAAACTGTGACCAACACCTCTGTCTATGCTTCAATTGAATTTGGTCTGGCAGGCCTTTGCTGAGGTCTACTTCCACACATATTCGTGCATAAGTGTAGATTCTTTCCTCCAATCTCTGGGTGGCCATTTTGATGTAACGCCCGATAGTATTACCAATTCCTACGAGTACTTGCTAACTCCAGAGGTGTAATGGGAGATTGTGTAATCGTACCCAAACTGGAATCTTAGAGACAACCATTGTATTTGCATCAAAATCTGGGAACCATGGTGTGATGAAAAGGCCTGTGGATCCCCAGAACCAAGGTCCTTCCTGTATTACAAAATCTCTAGCCTCTGCTGTAGGAAAGTTTACTATGAAGAACCCCTTGGAACAGAGATGTATTTCACATTGTATAGTCCAGTTTGTGAAGATCCAATGAAAGAGATCAACCGGTTTGGGCCAAAAATATTTAAATCTACATATTATTGCTTGTCTTTCATATATAGTGCAGTGCTCATTTGTTTCTGGTATATCTATGCTATATTCTGGGGTATGATTCAGTTGTTCCACAATGTATGGCCTTGCATCCATACCTGTTTGATTTGGTGCTGCTTCTGCTGTGTTTTTCCCTTGAAGAATGTTTTTGAAGGATATACTTCCTGTTTTTTTCCCCTAATGTGTTCTTGTAATTTTTGTACCAATCCCACTTCCCTCACCCCTATAAGGGTTTCTGCTATTTTCTGTCACGCCCCCTCTTATTCTCAGATTGAGAGTTATTGTTGACATGGGTGCGACTTTGTATTACCTGAGATGCTTTGTGTCCTGGAGTACTCTGCCCCCATGTATCAGGTTTTGTGATCTGGTGGGATATCCAAATTTTTGCATTATGAGGTTCTGTAGTTTCTTTACAGAGTCAGTCTCTTTTACCCAAAGGAACTGTGTTTTTCTGGTAGGGGATTTGACAAAAACTTGGAAGCTGTGGGTACTTACTGGGAATCTAGATCTTGTCGCCGGCTGATATTGGTTTGTCCATGGATCTAAAAATTCTCCTCGCTGCAGAGAGTGCTCTGCATTCCCTACACTATGACCGCTGCTTCCCTTGGAGTGATCATCCTTGCCGGCTTTGGTTTCATCCTCTGTAGTCTCGTATTCCCCTATTTTTTTCTTGTTCCTACTTGAAACCTTTGTCAAGCATATCGCTTTCGCCCAGGATCGGAACGAGTTTGCTGTGGGAGGTAACAGATCGGATCTTTCCTTGTTGGGTTTCTCATCGCCATAAATCCAATCCCTCGGGTGATTGCCTCCGTGAATAGTCCCTGATAGGAAGCTGCAAGAGTGAGCGATTTTCAGAAATCCAAGAGTGGAGGACTCAAAGCATTTCTCAAGCTTGAGGGCTTGCAACATGTGGCCATGGCTCTTGACGAGCGTGGCGAGGTCACTGCACTTAATGATGATTCACTACAAGTGGAGGGATTTGAGGTAGAGGCAGGACGAGGAGATCTCTTGTAGCCAAGGGCAGGTGTAAGCGCCCCAGTCCTCCGGGATGAGGTTGAACATAGCGGCCCTCGACTTCCCCTTCAGCACCAGCAAAGTAATCAGGTTTTGGTAGGCGGTGTTCCCCGACTTCTCTGCATATAGACGAATGGACCTCTTCATCATGGTATTTTTCCCCATAAGAATGACCATATCGGGCCTCAATCCGGCACGAATGCCCTGCATCTGCTTGGATCCCACATTGTTTGCAACGCAGACCAACACCTGTGAGTATTGCTCCAGCAAATCACGTATTTTCTTGTCGTAGACTACCTTCTTCTCGGCCTTGGTTCCCTTGAACCCCATTTTCGCGCCGCTCTGCAAACCCTAGCTCCCAAAAGCCGATGCCTTCTCCCCCTATGTAGGAATGTCTCTTAGACCAGAAAATTCCAAATAATTAGATCCATGGGGAAATGAACAATTTTCCTGGAAACAAAGTAAATATTTTATATTATATAATAAACAAAAAAAAGTGTCAAATACTATTTATTATATTAAACATGTTCATTATCATATTAAACAAGTTAAAATACGCTGCATAAAAATTAATATGCCTCATAAATAATCACATAAAATATATTGAACAATAAAGATATTGTTAAATAATGAATCCATACATGTGAGGAAAAAATATTTAGAGGAGGAATGACATGTTATAGAGTTTTGTGAACCCAACGTTTCGGACTACTAAGTGAGTCCATCATCAGGGGATGCGTTAATAGATTTTAAGATGTTGGTGATGTATCCAGGAGCTGTATTTCAGAGTATAAATATGAGGTATGAAAGGAATACTATAAGAAATTTAGTCGGCTCATATCTGATCAGTTTGTTAATATATCATATATATATATATATATATATATATATATATATATATATATATATATATATATATATATATATATATATCTATATGTATATTAAGGATTTACTAACTTATTTAATTGAATATCTAAACTCTAGTGTTCAATAAGTTTGATTTGTTTTTAATTTGAATTATTCCAACTCTTTCTTCTTTTTTCTATATGTTTCTTATAATATTATAATTCATAAATTTATGATTTTATTTTTATTTTTAATACATGATTAGTAATGAATTAAAATTAGAATTGAGAAAATTTTATGTTAAATAGGATGTTCATTTATTTATTTTTATTATTAATTATAATTAATAATTATAATTAGTTGGATGACACAGAACCAGGAAAGCAACACATAATGAGTCGAGCTGACATGAGTAATACATGCAAAGCAATGCAAGCAATGTTGAGCCAAACAATACACAAGGAGTTGAGTAATACAAATAGAGACTAGGTCGAGTAATACAAACCCATCATGATAAACCAATTCATTTGGTCCAAAGATGGATAAATATCTCAAATTGTAAAGAGGGAAAAAGATGCAATTTGAGCATGTTATATTTGAGCACCATAATGGTGAAATATAATTTCATTACATTACCAGTTTTGCGAGACCAAACAACATTGTTATCTTTAATCTTTTAAAATTCCTTTATTTGGGCCACATTACTAATGTTTTAAACAACCTCATGGAAATAAACACTATCAACAGCCTAGTAGAAATGTAGGATCAACAAATTGGTAGAAATGTACTTTGTTGCAGCACAATGAAATTGTTTCAATTTCCTCAATTGCCATATTACCAGTGGCAAGAGTGATTAGGCCACATTAAAAATTATCCAATTTATATATATATATATATATATATATATATATATATATATATATATATATATATATATATATATATATATATATATATATATATATATAGATATATATATATAGATATATATTTCAGAAGAAAAAACGTTGTCTTTTATATATAATAGAAAAGGGAGTACAAATTACATAGATCATTCTCTGTTTAAAAGATATTTTCCCATGCAAAACATGTAATTCTAATTACATAAAAAAACACTGCAGATTTATGTCTTGAAATTGTATCAACTAATCCTAACATATAGCTAACCCTTCATCTAAAATGGTTCAAACATGGGTAGTGTAGATGAAACTAATAGAGAGGAATAGAGGACCAAAAAAAACGACGACAGTTCAAACTAGGAGGAAATTATATTGCATGAGTCAGTCCTGGATTACAGTGAATAGTACGCCCCATAACGCAATGATTTCCACCCTGTTGTCGGCACCCCTGCCTCCTTCCCACCATAAATAGTAATAACAGCTACGCTCGGTGACTATGACAATGCCACAGCCAGATTGATTATTGGAACATGCACCATCAAAAAATTCGAACGAAAGTTGTTGCCACACATCCTATCTTTTAATCTTCCTCAGTATTTGAGCATTTTTCATGGGACCTATTTATGAGAAATATGACACAATCCCCAACACTGTATGCCTTACATCTACCCTTTTGTGCTTGAACATCTTACAATTCATGCAGTGCCAAATGCCCCAAATGATATAAAAGGGTAGGGAGCAAAAATCAATTTGTGTCTCAAACCATAGTTTGATACAAGACTCTAATGAATCATTGTTCCATTCCTCCTCAATCTATAAGGTATGTAGGACAGAGTTCCATACTTCAGTAGCAAATGGGCACCTCAAAAATAGGTGTGTCACATCCTCTGAATGTTGCATATAAAGAGGAAAAATAATGAGTTTGATAAATCCTCTATGAGAGAGGTTCTCCCAAGTGAGGATTTTATTATGCAAGGCCAACCAACCAAAACATTTAAGTTTTAGTGGAAACTCACATTTCCAAGACTTTTGTAGCCAAATATGGTTCTCAACTGAAGGAGAAGGTTTCGAAATGTACTTATATAATTCATTGACATCGATTTGACTCTTATTCATATGTCCGACCAAGCTCATCCTATCCATCTCATCTGAAATACAAATCCCTACGGTCTAAACCCACCTAATATATAGATCCCACTCTTTAGCTAGGCAGCCAGATAGACCAATGTATTTTTCCCTAAGCCATGACTAAATATTAGGAGAAAGAGCCCAAAAGGAAACAATATGTGAAAGAAGAAAAATAATTTTATTGTGAAGATGTTGAAGTAGAGGAAATGATAAAGTATGAGCTCCATGTAAACCCACGAAAGCATCAAAGCCAACGTCAGTCCTATTTTCGTTCCCAATGGATCCAAGGGATCAATTTAGTGCTCAACATTCAAAGTGCTCAAAAATACTCAAAACCTGCATGATTGGATAGATCTCAGTGATATGGATCCAACTTAACTTGTTTCATTCAAAACTGATAACATATGCTCCCGATATCATGTTCTGATGGAATTGCCAAACAACTAAAATTTTAGAAGTTGGGTTGCAAGTATGCCTAGTCAGTAGTTCATACACTGACTAGGTAGGTAACTGGGCAGATGACTATGTATAATTTGGCCAATGGTATGATGACAAGTGTCACTTGCTTATTGGTTCTTGAAGGCACAATTTTATTGGTTGAGGGTTTGTTTATATGGACCAATGTTAAAGGGCCATGTGGGCCAATGGTTGGTTGCCACATGGCCTCCGGACAATGCATTAAAATTTTGGGTGAGTGTTGGCTTGTTGGGGCCTAACCCAAGTTTAGAAGTGATTTAGCCGAACAAATCCCGAAACTACTGGCCCTTTTGGCAACAATCTGTGGTGCACGGACTGAGGTCTCACCCGAGGTAGTATGGGAGGGTGCTGGAACTAGGTTTCCGCACCCTAGGGATGTCTAGATGCAGTTTAGGAAGTTCGTTGTCTGAAACCTGCACGCTCACACTAATCCGCGTAGCAGCCTTATCCTTCGCGACCTGTGCCACTGCCTTCGCGTAGCTCTGTCAGGAGTGCGAAGAAGTCCTGTCTTTATCCTTTATCCTTAGTGTACTATTACAATGGTTCTTAATTAATTTGTCTGGGCCCAGTATTCTCATTCACCATTCAACATTTATATAAATGCGGGTAGCCATAAACAGGATAAATGCATAAAGATAGACAGAGACATAGATACCCAATATTCATAATCAACTTATCTTTATTAATGCTCTTCTTCAATTACAATCCCGACACCGCCCTACGCACTCAGCTGCAAACTCTACTAGGCCTCTATGCACTCAGCTGTAGAGCCTCTACCTACTCCTACGACTCAAGACTTGGACTTACAGACTCAAAGCTTATTGATTCGTCATCGCTAAAGGCTTACTTTACATCTTAGAGCCTCGCTCTATTTATACAATCCCATGGTCCGCAGACCATGGGTAGGCCGACATTACAATACATTATTTTACATACTCAAGGGCAGACAACCCTTTGACTCAACCATATACTTCACGCTCCGTGCATTTCGCAGAGTCTTTACAATACACTTTGACCCAAAATTCAGGCTTTGAGCCCCAAAACTGTACTGTGGGGGATCCGCTGCCCAACAGGCCCCCAACACAAACATCGTGACTCGCCCTCGAGTCACTCAGTCGGTGCGGTGATCTTCACGCAGAGTCCATCCCACAGGTCCTGTGCTTCTCGTAGGTCCGCAACACACTGTTCTGCCATTTGTTGTATCTGTTGTGCGCGTATCTCCGAAGCTTCGTTATCAGGGACACATCCCTGCCTTAGCGCATAGACTCCCTACATTTGTGCCAACTTTCCCTCGATCTTTGTTGTAACCGTGAACGCTTCATCAATCCAAGGCTGGATGCGTGCTTTAAGCAATGCTTCTTTTTGTCACGCGACATCCACCTGTTCCTTTAGTGCCCTTGCCTCTTGCATCTTTTCCAGTCATTGAGAAAGGGTGACCATCTGCGTAGTCCCCCAGACACTGTCATACTCCTGCTGCAACTCGCATGCCTCTGTCTCTAGGCGCTGTAGGTTTGGATCTTCCTGAAGATATGTGAGCGTGGTTAGGGTTTGATGCAACACCCCAGTGAAGCCCTGTACCGTTCGCTCAATCCACTCCAGCCCCTTTTGGATAGCGCAGACGCGCTTCTCTCTGACTTCAGGGGGCGTGGATGGTTGCGCCTTCAACCGCAACTCAACGATCTGCAAGTTCAGCTCCAATTGGACCTCCTCGCGGACTCTGGCTGCCAGTCGGTGGATCCTTTCTGCCATGGGTAGCTCTGCCGGAATGACCAACTCCGGAATGCTGCTATAGGCCTCCTAAACTTCCTGTTCCAATCCTCAGGTCTATATAACTAGTTCGTCGTGCTGCAGGCTGAGTTGTTCCATATTAATTTTCTGCTCACTCATTACCTGAAGCACGCTGCCTTCCCTAGCGCGTAGCTCATCTATGACCCCATCATGAAGCTGGTACAGGGTTTCTCTTGGAAGGGCTGCCAAGTTCAAGCCCAAGCCCTTCATTGTGCTCATCTCAGCCTTGTCAACCTCATTTTCCATTGATAACATGCCCTCAGGTAACACAAAAGTGTTCGTTGTGCAAGCACGCAGCATCTGCTCTGCTTCCGATGTACCCGTCGCGACATACGATGCCATCATTCCTGCTTGCAGGGGTTGCACCTGTAAATCCTTCAACTGCACTCTGAGCACCCCCAACACAGTTGTTTGCTCCGTCATCACCTCTTCAAGCATGTCTTTAGTGACATCACGAACCGTCTCACTGATGTAAAAAAGATCACCTTCCATGAGCGTGATCAGATCCACGGATGTTTTCGTCGCTTTTACCTCCTTCCTCAAAGTTGGCTTCTCAGGGATGCGCGGCTGCTTGAGTTGGGTCGATTCTAGATTGGGGTCTGTGCGCTCTTCTGCCCTATCCACGTCCTCAATCCCCTACCCTGTGGACATCTCCTGGCCCTCCCCGGGCTCTTCTGTGGGTGCTGCAGTGGTTTCTTTTGCTTGCGTTGTTGTTGCTGCTTCCTTAGCCTCCTTCTGCACCACAGCCGCCAATACCGCTTCGCGCTGTGCCCGAACCTCTGCAGCTACTTTCTCATTTTTCCTCTACTCAGCCAACTTCGTAACGCGAAGCTTGGCTTCCGCCTTTTATTTCTGTGTGGAAACCTTCTCCAACTCAGTCAAGTCTGGGGTGCACCACTTCGGAGGCCAAGACTCCAATACTACGAAGATTGCATCATCCATTGCGATGAACGGAAGCTTCACCCATTTCTGCATGGGATCCTTGCGTGCCTGGATATACACGTTATGCATATCTTCCTTGAACTCGGCCGAGCCCTGCAAGCTGTTGTAAACCGTGGGGGAGAGACACGGCCTTCTGTTGATCCACATTCAGATGCTCGACTCCATGAGCACCCAAAACAACTTCGTTTCGCGAATCCTCTTCGCGTCTTTTGTGGCCCAGAGCGAGGCATACCTCGCAACCTCTGGTAAGTCCTGCTCAATTCTAGGGAACTGACTATCCTCCGGCAATTATCCTGCTACCAACAGGACGGACAAATGAAACCATGCATAGTGGAAGGTCTTACCATGCTCCTGGGCCTCCTTGAAGTTGGTGAGAAATTCCTCACAGAGGAACTCCTACCAGTTGAACTGGACCCCTTCCGTGCATTGCTTGACCAACGCAACCACTGGCGCGGGGACTTCATCGGTGTGGCACTTCCTCATGAGCTTTCCAGCCAGTAGTTGGGTGGCTACATGCACCCCTTTATCCTTAATGCTCGCAATTGTGTACCCCCTTTTCTTCTTTTCGAGCTTATATTTTGCCTTCATCACCTCCGCGAGGGCCAAGTCACTGATTTTTCCCGCAATTTCCACGGGTTCATTTCCTTTGTAGGGCAGCCGAGAAATCCTGTGAATTAGGTTGGCCGTGATCGGAATCAGCTCCTCCAGCCATAGGTACCCATCATGCACCAGGCATAGCAGTTGCCTGATGATGAAAATGGTGATGGACATGTAGTGATAGTGGGGTATCCATCGTAGATGGAGTAACCCAGCCTTCTCCACACCGCGCAACCATTTTCGCGGCTCCAAAATAGTCACTGGCCCCTCAGAGTTTTCTTTCATCAATTTCTCCATCGCTAGGTGTGGAAACTTCTCAATGTCATGAGGTTCTAATCTTCAAACTTCATTGTAGGCACCCTGCCTAACAGCGGACCTTCGAAGGTGATTCCATCAGGGAGTAGTGAGGTCTAGAGCACACTCTTCATGGCCTCCAGGTATTTTGGAACCTTGGCTTTCCCCTTCCGCGGAGGGACATATGCAGGTAGCTTTGCGGCGGAAGTCATGGGTGGGACGTCTTCCTCCACATCATCTTGCTGCTCTATCTACGCGATGAGGTCCTGCAGATCCTCCTCCTCATCTTCTGACTCAACATTTACAGCCTTGCCCTTCTCCTCCATGGATAACCGGCCAAATCACAGATTTCACGGGGATATACGAACTAGTCCCTGTGCCTGCTTACTCTTTTTCGGCCTCGGTGTTCGCAGAGATTTCAGAACCTCCGGTGCCATACCTTCCTCCATGGGATTTTCGTGAACCAACTCTTGCTGTGCAGCTTCTCCTGTGATATCCTCGGCAAATCGAACTCCTGGCTTGGTCGTAGTCATCGTGTCGGTTTTGGAAATATCTTGTGGTGCACTTACAGGCTCTAAAATCGCTCGGCGCTCAACACTTTGCAACAGCTTAATTCTAAAAAGGCCAAGTGTTGTTTTGTGGCAAGCCCTTACAGTTTTATGGCGCTTTTCAAATTCAAATGCGGCCGTTCCCCCAAAATTTGGACCATAAATGTTCCCTTGGCGGCAGATTTGCCAAAATCCTATCCATAACTGTTGTCTTAATTGCCCGTCGCCCACTCCACTTTGTCTTAACTCCACCATCTCATCATGAACAGTGACACCAACAGTCACTTCATAGTCTATCCGCACAGCAGCGCACCCCCCAACGTGCAGGCGTGAACCCTGTGACAGCCCAATTCTACGCGCACCTCCTTCATCGCGCATTTCCCCAACACACTGTTTTATAGTCCCTCACTCTCTTTCAACTGTCTAGAGCGGTGAGACTGTTCCACCAAAGGTTAGTCAGGTGGTTGCACCCTCGCGGAGCTCCATTTCAACCCCTTGAATAATCTGCGAAATAGTCTTCATTGGTTCCACCACGCGTTTTACTGGGCGTGGCGCGTTCTCCTCATTTTTGTATAGAGTGAGATGCGGTCCCAACCACAGCATTAGACTGATTAATTCTCGTCGGTAACCCTCCCATTCATCCTTAAATGTGTGCGCGTTCGGTTGTACTATTCTAGGTTTTTCATCAAGAAATGCTTCCTTCAGTTCGTTTTCCAACTTCTTGACCTGTGCGTCCAGCAACATGCTCTTCTTTTTCAACAATACCCGATTTTCTTCAAGTTCACGAAGTTGTTGGTCCCCTCGCCGAATAGCTTCCTGTAGTCTTACGTACTCACCTTCGCGCATCTCTGCAAGTTCCTCTGCCATAGCTTTACGTGCTGTCCCTTTCGCCGATACTATTTCACGCGGGAGCTTGTGTGCAGGTTCTTCAGAGATGTCGGCCCTTCCCTTATTCCACAACCTTGGAATTGACTTCGCGGCCAGGTTTTTGCACATTGTTCTATAAGCCCATTGGACCACTAGAATGCGCAGGTCCCAATCGGTACATCGTACCCGGTGTGCTCTGTTCATCACTTCGCACACCTTTTTGAATGCTTCGCCCTAGATAGTTTGTAGCACACCCCGCCTTTTCTGCCGCTGCATCTTGTTCTGGCTTCCTTCCTTGAGACTGGTGTGTGCTGGGGAAACCTGCATGTTGTACGTCCACACCCATCGGAAAAGGTGTGTGCGCAAGCTATCTTGTTCCTTACAACCGGTCCTCCTTAGCTGGGGTTTTCCAAATCGTACGCGCATCATTTTTCTACATTCGCGCCAGCTCCCAAGACTTCCTTGATGCGTACCCCACCACCTTGCGGGCGTAGCACGTAGTGCCCATTTCAACGCATCGAACCATTGCTGTTTAGGTACTGCGTTCTCAAATCCACTCAGAAATTCCTCCACCGAGGTCAACCCATCATACATTGGCAAGTCGCGCACCTCTGTAGTTACACGATGCAGTGACTTCATCAGTGTATTGTAGTTTAGTGTTGTCACCTCATGCAGCCGATTCTGCCATCGCTCTATTTCTTCATCTAAATTTGAGGTGCAAGAGCTTTCACACTCCCATGTAATCCTACCATCTGCAGTTGGATTCACCCAATCTTGTTCTCGCGCAGTTATCTTATAGATACAATCGAGCTTGTTATCACTCTCTTTGTCGCGCGCTGGTTCAGTGTATCGCGCTATTTCGGCTGGGTCGAGTGGTACTACAACGCGTAGTGCTTTTTTCTCAAAAATCATCTTGCACTTCTTCATGTTTATGATTCCATTCATATCAGTGGCCCATTCTATGCCCAATAGCGCAGGATAGGGATTGCTATCATCAACAATCTCTATCACTTCAAAATCTGCTAGTGCGCTCGCTCCTTCAATATCCACTATGATTCCTTGCAGTCTCCCCATTGGTATGATCTTCTGTTGATTGGCCATGCGCAATTGAATAGGAGACCATTACAATGCGGGTTTTCCCATGCGTTCCCACGTTTGTTTTGGCAATACATTCGCGTCTGATCCTAAGTCCAGAATTACCTGATCCATTTTGTATTCTCCGATCTGTGCAGTCAACCTCATTTCCCTTCCAGTGCGCAATGCATGTTTCCCTACTTTCCGGACCACGTGCAGTTCTCATACTCCTGCGCACCTAGTGATTAATTCCTGCAGTCCTTTTATTGCCTTGCTGTCGCGCAGCAATTTCATGCATGTCTCCAGAAAGGTATTGAGCATCGAAGGATCCATTCATGTTTCTTGTTGATCCTTTGTACCTAAAGTGGAGGCCTCCACGAAGCTTTTCTTAGCCTCCATAAATGCTTCTTTCATGCACTCTAGATCAAATTCAGGTTCCTTTTTTAGGAGCCTTGCGAACCCACATGCTCTCTTCAGGTTGTTTTCCCTTGTCCTCCCCTGTCGTGAGACTGCTTCTAAGCATCATGTTCACAGTTGGTTCCTCTTTGTGCGGTTCAGATCTCATCATTTGTACATTTTGGGTGAGAGGTGGCGGGAGTACCCCCTTGTCGCGCAGCTTGGTTATCAACGTAGGATAGTCTTCCGTCTCATGATCAAACTGGTTACAGTATAAACATGATATTCTTGTAGGATTCGTACAATCGCGAGCGTAGTGCCCAGGCCCTCCGCAATTATAACAAATCAACTGTCCGGGTCCCATTCCTCCTCGCCCTCTTTCACGTCCTTGAAATCCAGCGCACGCCATCACTGCATTCGGGTCAAGGGCTTGCATTTTAGTCTGCATTCTATAAGCCGGGGTTTGGTCCATCATTAATTCATAACTTCTGCAAGTGCACTCATCATGTCCTACCGACCTACAGAAATTACAAAACAACTGCTAGGACGTCTGCTTATATTTCTATAACAGGTGACAATTGTCTGTATTATGTTTCCCTTCTATATGACATATCGTGCACCACAAGGCAAGTACCGCACTGGGCCCTGCTTGTGCTTCTAGTCTTAATGGCATAGGCCCTCCTGCTACTATGTAGTTCGCAAAAACCGGACAGTGATCCTTATCGTGGCCCTGACTTTTACACTTTATGCACCAGACTTCCTCATGCACTTATGGTCGCGGTGTCCTTTCTTGCTTTAGGCTCTTCATCTCCAAAAATAAATTCTGTAGTTGCGCGTGGATCTGTTGGACTCCCAAAGCAGGATCATGTATCAGAGTTTCGTGCAATCTCATCGCCATTTCCAACGCTTCAGCCTATGTGGTCAACTTCTGTTGTGACAGCATGGTCCTTAAATGTGGTGAGAGCGATGCTACAAACCACGCGTGGTGCTGCGCATCTGTCAATGTCATATTAGCTTCAAGAATCATACCTTTCAACCGCTGATATATATCCCAAGGGGTCTCGCCCGGGATCATCGCAATTTATTTAAACCCAATAATTGACTGCGTTTCTGATTTCGGCTTGCTAAACTCCCTATTCAGCGCTATCTGAATCTCCCTGATTCCTACATTTGGGTGATCATTTGAGTACTTAATATACCATGTCAACGTGCGGTCTTGCAACGTGCTAACCAACGTCACCTTTTTGATGTTGTCATCCACAACACCCTGTGCTTCCCATACTGCTCTTACAACGAACTAGAATTGGTTCGAGTCTTCATTTCCTACCCCTTTAAATACTGGTAGCTTGATCACGTTTTCCATATTGAACTGTGATGGTGGTGGAGGTGGGTTGGGTGGAGATGGAGGTGAAAATGGTGAGACTGACGATGATGTGGGTGGAGTTGGTAACCACGGGATCCTCTATTTTATCAAACTAACCGCACTCCTTGGGGAAACTTTCGCGAGCTCTTCCTCGCTTTCTCTATGCGGCAAAATCAAAGGGCTACTTTCTATCCCTGTGCTACCGTCGGTTCTATAGGCTCTTCCACTTCATGTAGTCGCAAACATTAATTTATTCGCATAACCCGCTTTTCACACAATAGCATTTTAATCCAAGTGTTCAAATACTTTATGTACTTACCTCGCGGTCCCTTGAGGAAGCATCTCTCTGCCTCACTGTAGCTAACAGTTGTGTCGACTGCGAACTCAGTGATGAATCCGCCTATAATTCGTTCAAGCCAGTGGTTTATAGCACGCGCGATCCTGTCTTCCAAGGTTTCTAATCTGCGCACTAGTTCAGGAGTCCACATGCTCAGTTTATCAAGCATGCACCTCCCTTGACTGTCTGCTGACTTCGCGAGCCACTCGTACAACTCATATGGAAAGGAAGCAAAGAAAATTTCATGGATCTCTGTATATAGATAGCGCTCCAACCACTATTCTTCAGATATCCGCGCGTTCCTATTTTCCTGTGTCGCGAACTCGTGGATTCTTCCGTCCAACTACTTTCAATATTCTTCTTTGTTGGATTCCAGTGTTCCAACATCAAACATCCCTTAGGCAGATCCTGGTCCCGACAACGGAACCATTTGTTGGCTTGTTGGGGCTTGACCCAGGTTTAGAAGTGATTTAGCCAAACAAATCCTGAAACTATCGACCCTTTCGGCAACAGTCTGCGGTGCACGGATTGAGGTCTCACCCAAGGTAGTATGGGAGGGTGATGGAACCAGGTTTCCGCACCCTAGGGATGTCTAGATGCAGTTTAGGAAGTTTGCGGTTTGAAACCTGCGCACTCGCACTACTGCGCATAGAGGCCTTATCCTTCGCGACTTTGTCATGGCGGAAAGAGTCGTTTGTGCGGACACAACTGACCTCCCTAGGAGTCTAAACTCTCTAGCGACAAACAAGACAAAATGGAGTGACCTTTCTCTAAATACACCTTTTAAAACATGAAAACTACAAGTGTTTAGGCTTACCTTATTCCAAAACGCTGTTGTTGTAGTCCGTCCTTGCCGATCCGGATGAGCTCCTCCTTCACATCAATTCCTGCAACCACAAACAATCAAACAATTACCAAGCACTTGCATGTCATATAATAAAACATATATTCAACATGCAGACCAAGGAACACATGAAATAACTCATTAACACAAGCTATTGAGAAAAATAAACCAGTTTGTATTAATAACGAAACAAAGAAACTCTTACAACCTGGCCTTAGTGTTGTGCAAGTTCCTCCCAGGGTCCATCAAGGGTTTTCCTCTACTTTGACAAAGCTCACCCACTTCCAAGTAGAATCAAGCAAAGACAATCTCTCCTCACAAGGTTCTAAATGGGAGTCCTAATTCCTGCAGCATTTACCCAAAGAAAATGTATAGCTCCAACCTCCCCTCCTTCTGGCCCAAGGTCTTTATTTATAGTGCTGTAAAGAGGTTATTCAGGTCCACCATCAATGGGATAATCCCCCCCTCTTTGGGTGGGATAGCTCCCTTATTGATGGGATAAGTTCCTCCTTAATAGGGATACATGAACCAACTGGAGGCACATCCATTTCATCAAACCGACCTCTAGAAAGTTCTAGAAGTAACCACAAGTAACTTTTTTAAGATGAAACTTGCGCATTTTGCCTTTTATAGAAGGACGCACCTGTCCCTTAACATACAGAGTGTCCAAAGACGCAACTTTTGTGAACATTGTGAGCGTCCCCGCAGGTAAGGCTTGAGAGAACCTGCGACCCCAGAGATAAACACATTTTTTACAAGACTTTCTCTCTTCTTTGAGTTTGAGATGGATAGCAGAGGCATAAGACTTGCCTAAGAGGGTAGCATGACTGTTGATTTGAGCCATACTAATTGTAAGTAGTCATGGTGACATTTTTTAGTGTAACAGATTGCCCCCTAAAGTGCGAAGCCTGGAATAGATTAGGGTTTTGTAATTCTAGCAAGGGTGAAGCGCTTTATCATTTCAAGGATTGTCTTGTGGATGACCTGTTTGGAACCTGCAATTTTCAGCACAAAATACATGTATAAGATTATATCATCACTGAGGTAGGCATTCCCATACTCAGATTCAAAACTTTAACTAATGGACTAACTACTCTGATACAGGAATGATCTTGCAATACATCATTTTTATAGACTTTTGTAGACACAGTATGGACGCAGCCATCTGTTTATGATTAGTCTACATAGATAATGAATACAAAACTCCTCGCAGCCTGGATGGTAGAAACTAGATCTAGGGTCTTCACTTCTACTTCCCGAATTGGTACGATTCTAGCCATGTGATTAAATGATTTGATGTCAAACATGGTAGAAACCACTTGATTACCAGTCAATGATGTAAACTGTTAACAAGCGTGAGAGAGACCACCAGTAATGTCAATGGTTCTCAAAGTACCAAGCACAACCCGTGAAATGTGAATAGATGTTTTGATGTCGAACACTTCACGGAATCCTTTGATCGAAAGTCAATGATGTAAACTGACGTCAAAGGCGAGAAACCTGCCATTGATGCATGCAGACTTCAAGGTACTGTCGATTCCTAAGTCATCTTTCTAGATAATGTGCTGATGTCGATAGAAAGCGACCCGTTGCAGGCAAGCCCACAACACGAAATCATTGTTCAAGTTGAAGAAATGTTGCTGTGAGGACTGACTCAGGGATGGTCAAATGGATGACAAGTATTTTGCAGATGAAAGTTTTGCTCACAGACCTCTTGAACACATAACGACACAACAGATGGCTTGGTGACGAATAACTCAAAGTGATTCCCGAAACCCGGCTAAAGATTTTCAAAGTGGTTTGGTTAACTGTGAGGTAAAAGATTTCCCAACCCAGGTGAATGAAAAAGTGTCGTGTTCAAGAGTGGTAGTAAAGTTTCTTTTGAGAAAAAAGGTGACAAATAGGTTCATTTTTCTCTCTTTTCCCCCACCATTTCTGGCAAGTACCTCTTTATTTTTAACAAGCTTGAGGAGGATAACATATGCTTGATTGTAAGCTCATCCTTCGGACGAGTCCAACCTAGTTTAAATTCGAACCCTAGGAAGGAGTGGTTCGTTCCTGTTTGTAATTGAACAGGTCCTCTACTGTAAAATTGTAACGAGCCCAATATAGGAGAAACTCGGCGTTTTTCAATTTTAGAGAGTCTGAAAAAACTAAAGGAGACTCCACGTTGAACTTTTTCGTACATTTGTGTCCCTCAAGCCCGAAAAAGTATAAAATAATACCTGGGGGAACCGCTTGATCTTACGACCAAGGAGTACTTTCATAATAGTGTCGTTGACCTGAAAAGTAAAAAGCGATCAAGGACACGTCGTTTTATTTCCTTATCGAGTTTGAAACGACAAAAACCCGGCAATCTTTTCTTAATTTTACGGTCAGAAAAGAGCTAAAAGAGGACCGTCTTTTAATTCCGTTTTAACGAGTGTAAAAGAAACGCTCGGCGATCTTTTCATGTTTTAGGAGTCAGAAAAGGGCTTAAAAGAGAACTCCAAGGTTTCACTTTTTCGTAAGTTTTAACGAGTTCGAAAAAATGATAAAAATGTACTCATATAGCCGACTTTCAATTTAATTTACGAGCAGGAAAAGACGGAAAGAACTCGGCATTTTCATTTGTTTTACGAGAATGAAAGATAGCAAAATAATCTCGGTATTTTCATGAGTTTAACGAGTCTTGAAAATAACTGAAATTGACTCGAGATAGGTTTCATTTTTACAAAAGCTTGAAACAGGGAAAAACTATGCTTCAGAGTAGTTTCATTTTTACACAAGCTTGAAACAGAGATAAAACTGTGCTTGATGCCCCCTAAGCATAACTGCTAGAGTGCATGCCCCCCTAGCTTCATTTCATTCAACCATTTGGATGAAACGAAGGTTTAGTGACGAGATCATTTAAAAGACTTTGACCTAAAACTGTAAGAAAATTATGCAAAACACCGAAACAACTAACCTAAATATACAACTTAACATTTACGAGATCTAGTCAATCTCTCGATTCAAGTAGAGGAGGATTTGTTTCATTTTTTAACGAGCTTGACACAGGAAAAGAACTATGCTCGAATTCGGTTTCATGTTTACGCAAGCTTGAAACGAAAAACTATGCTTGTTACAGGTTCACATGCCCCAAGCATAATGACGCAAAACGAGGTACATGCCCCCCAAGCTTCATTGCATTCAATGAGGTGGATGGAATGAAGCTTTACTTTCAAGATCTTGGAAAGACTTGTGGGAGTTGTTTCATTTTTTAAACGAGCTTGACACAAGATAAGGAACTATGCTCATAACTACTCTACAATCTACCTAACAAAACTCTACTCTAAAAAACCTTGATTCATTTTTTTTAACGAGCTTGACACAAGACAAGGAACTATGCTCTAAAATCCTTGATTCATTTTTTAATGAGCTTGACACAAGACAAGGAATTATGCTCATGACTACTATCTACAATCTACCTACTTAACCTACTCTTGTTTCATTTTTTAACGAGCTTGACACAAGACAAGGAACTATGCTCAAAAAGTTCGCATGCCCCCAGCATAATGATGCAAATCAAGATACATGCCCCCCAGGCTTCATTGCATTCAACCGGCTGGATGAAATGAAGGTTTACTTTCAATATTTAACTTGAAAAGGGAGTTGTTTCATTTTTAAGGAGGTTGACACAAGAAAAGAACTATCCTCAAACCTGATTCATTTTTTAACGAGGTTGACTCAGTAACAGGAACTATCCTCATACCTGATTCATTTTTTAACGAGGTTGACTCAGTAACAGGAACTATCCTCAAACCTGATTCATTTTTTAATGAGGTTGACTCAGTAGCAGGAACTATCCTCACAAAATCCTACTTTCTACAATCTAACCTATATATCTTAAAATCTAGCTGATTCATTTTTTAATGAGGTTGACTCAGTAAAAGAACTATCCTCATGACATCCAATTTCATTTTTTAACGAGGTTGAGAGAGGAACAAACTATCCTCGTACTCCTTGTTTCATTTTTTAACGAGGTTGATACAAGAAAAAACTATCCTCGCACTCCTTGTTTCATTTTTTAACGAGGTTGATACAAGAAAAAACTATCCTCGCACTTCACTGATTCATTTTTTAACGAGGTTGACACAGTAAAAGGAACTTTCCTCGTGCTAGCCTATTTCATTTTTTAACGAGGTTGATACAGGAAAAAACTATCCTCGTACGCACTGATCCATTTTTTAACGAGGTTGACACAGTAAAAGGAACTTTCCTCGGACCAACTGATTCATTTTTTAACGAGGTTGACACAGTAAAAAGAACTTTCCTCACACACACTGATCATGGCTTCCAACTGGAAGAAAGACATGTCAATGGACACACCTTGATCATGGCTTCCAAGAGGTCTTCATCAGAAGGAAGAATACTTCTCTTGAAGGAACACATGTCAAGGGACTCAAAAGGGATAAGAACATCGTGTTCAAGTTATCCCATAGAGTTTTCCATGTCAATTACCGGATCTAAATCAAAGGAAGATGAGCAAACAGTGAGAGGCTCACTTACTTCGGTAACTGAAAACATGGGACCGGTTGCCACATAATTTACCCGTGGCGGGGTAGATACCACTTGAGAATCAGGAACATTTGGGGCTGTCATATTATTGGCAGTTGAGACAAGACTAGGGAACGAAAGCTGGTCTACAGTCACAATATGTCCATTGTGAGGGAAAGACATCACGCGAAAGAGTGTCGATACGACAGCTTTCATTGCATAAACATAGTCTCGCCCAAGGAGTAAATTGAAATCCAAGGGACCTCGAACTACCATAAGATCAATACAGACAGTTTTACCTTCCAAGGTAATAGAAAACTTAGGAAGGATCCCTAAAGGTTCACTAATGGTTCTGTTAAAAGCTTTCAGATTCTGCGTAATAGGCGCAAGCTGAGGGGAACCCAAAGCTTTCCAAACAGTTGAGGATAAAATACTAACAGAAGCACCTTCATCTACCTGAGTACGATGTACGTCCCTACCACCAGCCTTGACAATGATCTGGAAAGGGATGGAGGAAGGAAGACGAGGTTCTGTCAGTCTATTCCAATCAAAGGAAAAGACCTCAGTGCTTGGAGGGGGTTCTGTAGAAACAGGTGAAATGCCCCCCGGCATAGAAGAATCCGATGTAACAAGAAGAACATCAGTGGTATGAAATTTACTCTCGAAAAGGAGAGTGTGATCGACCGAATGTGAAATTGAATCGACCACTTGATCAACTAATGGATCATCAACTTGAGTGACATGAGTTTCACTCTCCAATGGGAGAGTGTGATCGACTGTACTTGAATTTAAATCAATTACTCCGTCAGTTGACGGTAGGTTGGGAGAAAGTTTACGGTAACCAGTTGGAAATTCTCGCTGTGGAACAGTAAGGTTTTCCAACAAAGTTGAGGCTTCATCCATGTGAGGGCAAATGAGAGTTTGATGACTCCCTTTGCATAACTTACAAGGAAACCTAACTTTACCCTTTTTCCCAGGAACCTGACTATCACTGGTTGATGGATCAATGGAAAGTTGATGAGATTTTTCTGACCATACTTCCAAGACCTTTGGAATGCCAGGACAATTGACAAGGAAGTGGTCACCCTTACAAAGCCTGCAAGGGTATTTGGGTTTACGATGCATGTCGGAATTTTCCTCAACACAACTAACACTTACAGCCGTGGTTGGTTGGTTGACTTCTTTCTTATCTTGCTTCTTCTTCTTCTTCTTCTTCTTCCCTTTCTTCTTCTTCTTAGCCTCCTGGTTACTAACATCAAGGCTTTTACCAGGCGAAGAGGAAGAAATGGAGGAAGAAAGATTAGGCGAAGAAGGTAAAGGGTCAACAGAAGGTTGGTGATGTTGAGATGGTGAACTCTGTTGAGGTGAAGCATCCGGTTGAGATGGAACAATTGGAGTATTTTGGGCCAACGAAGTTGAAAATAACCATATCGGTAAACCTATTGTAAATCCAGGTAATGACAAAGTAGCCATATAAGGAGGACCAACATTTCCAAAGTAAGGAAAAGTACTAGGATTCTCATTAGGAGGGGTTCCTAGGTTGATAAATTCCGGAACATTTGCCATTATATTCAACTTCAGTGAATTTTATTAACAATTTAAAACTAAAATTAACAATTCACAATTCACACTTAACAACTAAAATTCACAATTCACACCTATGGTCTCTAAAAGTAAAAACAAACAAATTAACACGCGCTATCAAATCTAGGAGTCAAACCATACACAAACAGTAGCCTTCCGGACCGAAAACACTAGTTGGTGATGAAGCCCAACATCGCCGAATTCAGTACAGAAGTGGTGGGTGGAACAGTTACCCCGGCAACCTGCTTAATGAATAGACCGGCACAAGTTCCTCCACTTTAACCGTCTCGAAGTGAAGTGAACCCCCCGGAAAATCCAAGTGAGTATAACCGACGTCTGCTCCAGGTACAGTGGGACCTTCCCTCCACCGTCACCTCGGTAGAACCCTAAAGATTATGGTCACTAAAGTTACCAATGGCCACAAGTACACCTGGGGGAACAGTCTAAACTCCGACAGCATGCAAGGGCAGAGTAACAAGCTCAATCCCCTTACCGGCTCCTTGACAATAATCCAAGGTTTACCGATAAGTGACCCCTGGCTCCTCGACAATGGTTAATCCGAGGTTTACCGTTTGTAATACGTACTGTCTGGCGTCGTTCCCAACGAGGGGGGAATGATCCCCTCACTGGTTCGGACACGAGCTCGTGCTTCTCCTTTAAGAGGAGCTTTCCCAGAGTGAAACTGAAACAATTGGATTTATTCTACTCAAGATAAACTATCTGTTTGGTTTTGTAGTCTTGGAGAGTTAAGTACTCACCTACTCCAAGACCCTAGCCTAAGCTATGTTGGTGTTTCAGAGCCCTAGAAATGTAAAAATTACTAGATGAATTTTAATTAAGCGCTGTGTTATTAAGGCTGTTATTACTCAAATGGGTAAATGGAGATGAAACCAATGGTGTTATGACCCGACTCAACTGAATGCAATCGAATATGATAATGCAATCCTTTCAATTCGATGAATCCTAACTAGAGTAAGGAGAGAGTTTCCATTCACTTCCAACAATGCAAAAAATTGATCATTAAGAGAAAATTTAACAAATTCTCTAATGCACTAATTTCATCAAGAAAAACTAATGCAAATCAATTCCAAACCAATTTTTATTTTTATTTTTGTGTAAATTCAAATCAAAGAAAGCTGATCTAAATCTACGATTGATTTTTCAGAATGTAAACTATGCAATTGTAATCTATGCACAATTCATTTGAAAAGTATGCAAATGTAATCTATGCACATTTTTCATTCATATTCCGAAAAGGAGAATTCTAATTATGCAAATGTAATCTAAGCAAGAGAATTCTCAAACACAAGATGATTCTAATGTAATCTAAAAACCAATCAAGTGCAAGTCGAGAAAATTGGGTGAGAGTTCCAAAGATCAAAAAATAAAAACACTCAAAGGCGATTAACACTCATACGCAATTTAGCCCCCCCCGGCGAATGACGGGGAATTTTTTTTGCAAAAACAAAAGCAAAAAGATGCAAAATTGTGAAAAGACTGAGAGAAACCTCCAAGTAGTGACCAAAGGAAATCAAATTAAGAATTTTTCAAAAAAGAGACTCAAAACACCCAATTGATGAAAGCTAAAAGCAGGAATGCTAATGAAACAAGTTCAGGTGAAAATTTTTGACAGGGTACTAAAGGATCTGGGCAGAAAACACTAAGAAAAACCAAAATCTAAAAGCAATTTAAAGCAAAAATGGAGTTTTCCTAAATTTTTACAGGAAGATGCAGGCAACCCGTTAGAACAGGCGTGGGCCCGCTCTGTGCAAACGGCAACAGCGCGTCCAAAGACGCACTGTGCAGTACTCAGAGGGTGCATCCTTCTGGAAAAGTTAAGAAAAACCAAATCTAACTAAATCTAAAGCTAAGCCACCCAAATACTAATTCTCACAGTCAAAAACCAGAAAATAAAAATGATTTTCTCAGAGCAAAGTTCACACAAAGGAAAAGACTTTCACATTAATGGATTCCCCAGCGGAGTCGCCAATTTGTCGTGGCGGAAAAAGTCGTTTGTGCGGACACAACTGACCTCCCTAGGAGTCTAAACTCTCTAGCGACAAACAAGACAAAATGGAGTGACCTTTCTCTAAATACACCTTTTAAAACATGAAAACTACAAGTGTTTAGGCTTACCTTATTCCAAAACGCTGTTGTTGTAGTCCGTCCTTGCCGATCCGGATGAGCTCCTCCTTCACATCAATTCCTGCAACCACAAACAATCAAACAATTACCAAGCACTTGCATGTCATATAATAAAACATATATTCAACATGCAGACCAAGGAACACATGAAATAACTCATTAACACAAGCTATTGAGAAAAATAAACCAGTTTGTATTAATAACGAAACAAAGAAACTCTTACAACCTGGCCTTGGTGTTGTGCAAGTTCCTCCCAGGGTCCATCAAGGGTTTTCCTCTACTTTGACAAAGCTCACCCACTTCCAAGTAGAATCAAGCAAAGACAATCTCTCCTCACAAGGTTCTAAATGGGAGTCCTAATTCCTGCAGCATTTACCCAAAGAAAATGTATAGCTCCAACCTCCCCTCCTTCTGGCCCAAGGTCTTTATTTATAGTTCTGTAAAGAGGTTATTCAGGTCCACCATCAATGGGATAATCCCCCCCTCTTTGGGTGGGATAGCTCCCTTATTGATGGGATAAGTTCCTCCTTAATAGGGATACATGAACCAACTGGAGGCGCATCCATTTCATCAAACCGACCTCTAGAAAGTTCTAGAAGTAACCACAAGTAACTTTTTTAAGATGAAACTTGCGCATTTTGCCTTTTACAGAAGGACGCACCTGTCCCTTAACATACAGAGTGTCCAAAGACGCAACTTTTGTGAACATTGTGAGCGTCCCCGCAGGTAAGGCTTGAGAGAACCTGCGACCCCAGAGATAAACACATTTTTTACAAGACTTTCTCTCTTCTTTGAGTTTGAGATGGATAGCAGAGGCATAAGACTTGCCTAAGAGGGTAGCATGACTGTTGATTTGAGCCATACTAATTGTAAGTAGTCATGGTGACATTTTTTAGTGTAACAGACTTGTGCCACTGCCTTCGCGCAGCTCTGTCAGGAGCGCGAAGAAGTCCTGTCTTGATCCTTTATCCTTAGTGTACTATTACAATGGTTCTTAATTAATTTGTGTGGGCCCAGTATTCTCATTCACCATTCAACATTTATATAAATGTGCGTAGTCATAAACAGTATAAATGCATAAAGATAGATAGAGACACAGATACCCAATATTCATAATCAACTTATCTTTATTAATGCTCTTCTTCAATTACAATCCCGACACTGCCCTGCGCACTCAGCTGCAGGGGTCCGCGCACTCAGCTGCGGACTCTACTAGGCCTCTGTGCACTCAACTGCAGAGCCTCTACCTACTCCTACGACTCAAGACTCGGACTTACAGACTCAAAGCTTATTGATTCGTCATCGCTAAAATCTTACTTTACATCTTAGAGCCTCGCTCTATTTATACAATCCCATGGTCCGCAGACCATGGGTAGGCTGACATTACAATACATTATTTTACATACTCAAGGGCGGACAACCCTTTGACTCAACCATATACTTTGCACTCCGCGCATTTCGCGGAGTCTTTACAATACACTTTGACCCAAAATTCGGGCTTTGAGCCCCAAAACTGTACTGCGGGGGATCCGCTGCCCAACAGTGAGGGCTGAAGCACCCCACCATAATCAAACCTGTGACCTACCACCAAGCAACCAAATGCCTTAACCAATGCACCAAGCTTTTTTTCTTAATAACATATGTCAGGGGCTTTATTTAAGGTGTAACAAAGGTGAATTTGGGGGTAGGGCCAGAGCTAAGCCCTAGCCCTAGTAACCGCACCCACAAGTGATATGGATTTAAACAACAACGCAACAAATTACATATATAACCATAAATAAAGAGATGCAACAAAAATAATACATCATTTCATTAATGTAAAATACTGAAATATGCCTAATAACATAAATGGAAATAAACTAGCTCGGGTGACGATAGCTTATCCTTGAGAAGAGATGTGGTAGCTACATTCCTCTGAACTGCCTTACAATGAGTCTGAAGGGCCTTTTTATTATTGAACAATAAGAGCAAACCCTAAACAACCAAAACCCTAACCTGAGGAGATGTAACACCAAGAGTTTATGGGCCCCATTGGGGTTAGTTGGATAGCAAACTTCCCGGGGTTGTGACTTGGTCATATTATCTCTTTTTGACGCGCATGATACCCCATTGGAAAGATCTCTTTGAGCACTACGACGAAAAAGGTGATTCTATCAAAAAATCATCGGTGGTAAATTTCCAAAAAAACATAGTTTAGGGCCTAAAAATGGCTATGGAAGTTTAGGACCCGAAAAACTACTAAAAATAGTAAATTGTGCTACAATTAAGGAAACTGGAAAAATGAAAGAAACAATTGTGGGGGTCCAAGTGGAATTGGCGGGTGGCCACCAATATCCACCTGGATCATTCCTCCCCCCTTAGGAAGTAATGTTCCCCATTGTGTTGAGTTCCTCCATAAGATGAGGAAACTTTTGCTGAACTTGGTCCCTGGTGAGCCACTTGCCCTGGTGAAGGAGTTGGCCTGCTTTGAAAAATCAATACAGTTGGATCTTCTGTTAGCGAGTGTGCTTTATCTACGTTTCCATGATCTAGTCAATTGCAACTTGTTCCATGCAATCTGGATTTAACTCTGTTGGTGTGAGTTGTTCTGCAATGTCGGATGTGTCTAGTAATAGTGGAAAGTATGGCCGAAGGCGGTCCACATTGAACACTGGGTGTAGGCCAAGGAATGGGGGAATGCTGAGCTTAAATGCATTGTATCCCACAGCCTTGGTAATGGTGTAAGGACCATATCAGAGTGGTCTGAGTTTTTGATATTCTTTGGTAAGGCGTTCCTTTTGCAAATGCAACTAGACTTTGTCGCCCACCTGAAACTTGTGTGGCACCTGATGTTGATCATGTCACTGCTTGTACTTGGCATTTGATTTGTCCAGAATTTCATGGACCTGCTCACAGATATGTTGGATGTGCTCAATGAAGTTGTTTACCTTATCTGTTTTGGACTGGACATGAGCCAAAACTTCCTGAGTAGCTGCAAATGGCATGGCCACATCAATGGGGCATAGTGGCTGGAATCCCAAGCCCACATGAAAAGGGTCGTGGCCAGTCGAGCCGTGGAGAGCCTAGTTATAGTTGTGATGAACATAGGGGAGGCTCTCATCCCATGTGCGTGGATGCTTTGAGTTGTACATGTGCAGAATGTGTACGATCATCCTGTTGACAACCTCTATCTGGCCATTAGTTTGGGGACGGAAGGTTGTGGACTTAGTGAGTTTGGTGTCCAGCATCGACCAGAGACTAGACCAAAATGTACTAAGGAACCTGCTATCTCGATATGAGATGATAAATTGTGGGATCCCAAAGTGTACCCACACTCGTTCAAAGAAGAGTTTAGCAGTGGCTTCTACGGTGATATTCTTCTCGCAGGCCGCCATAATGGCCATCATCGAGAACCTATCGATGACCACAAAAACACAGTCATTTCCATGCTTAGTATAAGGAAGCCCCGACACGTAATCCATGGAGATGAATTCCCAAGGTCGACTAGGGGTAGGTAGCTAAGTATAGAGGCATTGCTTCTTGATGGTCGGTTTGGCAATGGCACAGGCAGTGCATGATCTAATGTACTTCCCGACATCCTGTCAAAGATTCGGCCAATAGAAATACTTTTGCAGTATTTCCACCATTTTCTCGACCCTGAAATGCCCAGTAGCATGACTGTAGTGTGCTCTCCAAATCATCTTGGCACGCTTGCTTAAAGCAACACAAAGGTGACCCAGGTGGCATAACAGGGCTTCCTGGAGGTGAAAATCTTGAACATGTTGACCCTCCAAGAGTGTTTGGTATGTGTGGCTGAATTATGGGTCTCTTTTGTACAGAAGTGGCCAATCAGAAGTCTCGTGTCCACAAGATTTGAGCAAGGTGGTTAACACCATGATCGGTGGTCGACTAAGGCAATCTGCAACATTATTGGTGCTACCCTTCTTATACTTGATATTCAAATGGAACTATTGCAGGTATATGGACCACTTTTGATGGTGATCATTCTTCAACTTCCCTTGCATTTGTATGAACTGCAGGGGTCGGTGGTCTGTGTGGATGATTGTTTCCTTCCCCAAAATGTAATGCTTCCATTGTCGATAGGCTTGCACAATGGAATACATCTCTTTGTCATAAGTGGGATACTTTTGGACTATGTCTGAAAGTGTCTCATAATGATATGCCATTGGATGCTCGTGTTGAGTAAGGACTGCCCCAAAAGCATAGTCAGAGGCATTTGTCTCAATCTCAAATGGTTGTTGCAAGTCTGGTAATGCAAGCACCGGTGCCGAGAAGAGGCGATGTTTCAACTCTGTGAATGCCTTCTATTGAGATTCAGACCAAAAGAATTTTCTTTCACTCCTCCCTTGTTGACTTGACTCAAGAGCCAAGTGATATGAGAAAATCCCAACACGAACCTATGGTAGAAATTGGCAAGACCCAGAAAGCTGCGGAGCTCTGTCAGAGTGGTTGGAGATGGCCAATCTCGAATGACTTGGATCTTGGCTGGATCCACATGCACCCCCCGTTCATCAATAATTTATCCTAGATACTGAACTTAGGTCATGCCAAAAGTGCATTTCTCCAAATTGGCACATAGCTTGTGTTGCCACAGTGTTTGGAGAACCTGTCAGATGTGGTGGAGGTGCTCTTCCCAACTCTGGCTGAAGATCAGGATGTCATCCAAGTATACCACTACAAATGAGTTGGTGAATGGCCGCAAGATGTCATCCATCAGCCTCATGAAGGTTGCAGGGGCATTCGTCAGCTTGAAAGGCATAACCAACCATGCAAAAAGGCCCTCCTTGGCTTTGAAGGCAACCTTCCACACATCAGAGGGTTAGATTGGTACTTGGTGATATCCTGACTTCAAGTTGATTTTGCTGAAATATTTTGCCCCCTTCAGTTGGTCTAGAAGGCCATCAATCCATGGGATCGGGTACCTATTCTGGACAGTGATCTTGTTCAGCGCCCGATAGTCAATACAAATTCTCCAAGTCCCATCCTTCTTCTGTACCAACACGATCGGGCTCCCATAGGGCGATGAGCTCAGTTGGATGTGACCTTTCTGTAGCAGCTCCTGAATTTGCCTCTTGATTTCGTCGTTCTCTAGAACGGAGTGTTGATAGATTGGTCCATTAGGCAGCAACGCACTTGGGGTCAGATCGATGGAGTGCTTGACCTGATAGTGTAGAGGAATGCCTGCAGGGGAGGTGAAGATGTCCTCGTACTCCTCCATGACCTTGTCCATTTGTAGTTGTCATGCAGAGGGGCCTTGTCTGGAGGTCGTGGCCACCGTCTTCTTCTTTCCCTTAGGGCGTATCATCAAGAAAACAAATTTCCTGGTTTTGGAAATGAGCTTAGTGCATTTTTTGCAGTAACCAAAGAGATGGTGGTAGGCGGTGCTACCTCTGGTATCCTATACAACTTATTTCCCAAAGTAACAATAACAGCACGAGGCCTTGATTAATACACAACATGTCGCTTCCACAAGTATGGTTGGCCTACTAATACATCACAAACATCAAGGGTAGCAACGTCACATAATACCTCATCCATGAAGGGCTTGATGTTGTATGGAAGACAACACTGCTGGCTCACATGAAGATCCCATCCTTGGTGAAGCCACCCGATGGTGTACGTGCTGTGGTCGGTAAGCCTAGCTGCTTCACGACCTCTGCCGAAATGAGGTTCTTTCGTCTCCTGCTATCGACAATGAACTATAGCGGGGAACCCTTTACCCACATCTGGGAGTGGAAGAGGTGCTCCTCCTCCTCTGTATCTTCGGGTTCTTCCTTCTGGATCTTCATGGTGGCAACAGTGGCATTGGGATCCGCATCGATAATCTAATTTCCTTTGTCATTCCCCTTGTCGAGTTCTGACTCGGAGTCGAAACATGCATTTGATTTTGAAGCTTTTAGCTTGGCCACTAGTGACTGCTTGGCCCGACACTCACTTGTATTGTGAGTGGAGCTCTTATGGAACTCACACCACTTTCCTATGTCCTTCTTCGGCTCCACGGTGTTGTTCTTTGCTTGTGGCTTTGGCACATTGTCCCGGGACACCACACCTTGGCTTTGTCCTTTGTTCTGTGGTTTGGGGGCACCTTTACCTTACTTTGGATTTGCAGATCCAAAGTCTCGCTTCTTCTGTTTAAACTTCTGCTCAATCTTGATAACGTATCGATACGTCATGTCGAGCAAGGAGATGTCCCAGAACTCTATCTCGTCCTAGATATACCTGTGTAGGCAGTTGCGGTATTTGAGTACCAAATCCTGCTCAGTATCCTTGATACCCAACTTTATGTTAAGGGTAGGAAAAATATTGGTGAACTCTAGCATGTCTTGGTCCCTTCCCTGCCGCAACGTGGTCCACTTTATGTATTTATCCTCATAGATTCTAATAGGGTAGTACTACTCCTTGATGGCATCCCGGAATGAATTCCAAGTGGGTGCGGCTAAAAACAGTGAGGCTATACTTTCATCCTTCTACTCGCAGTAGGTTTCCCACGCGTCCTTGACGCGGGGGGTGGCTTTGAGAAGAGCGAAAGTAATCTTTTCCTGTTCAGAAAAATCATGAACAGAAAAATACCCTTCTAGCATATTTAAACATTTATCTATAACATCTGCATCTATCTGACCCTCAAATGTGGGAATGTCAAAGTTAACTTGTACCTTAAAGGGTGTGGCACTTCCAGAGTAGCTGTTGAAAGTAGATGTGTCTCCCCTGGGTAGCCATTGAAGGTTTGGGCAAGGTTGTCCATCATCGCATTCCTTTGTCGCTTGAGGGCCTCTTCGAGCAAGATTTTGATAGGATCTCTTGCCCCCTCGTCTTTCTTTTCATCTGCCATGGGAGGGCCTCGGGATTTCTGAGGTTGGTCTTGCAAAGGTTCGACCAGTTCAAGCCCTAACTCCTTATATCCCGATCTCAATGGGGACATGCAAAGAAAAACAGAGAAAGAGCAGACCGCTCTGATACCACTAATCCAGATTTAAACATGAACGCAACAAATTACAGATATAACCATAAATACAGAGATGCAGCAGAAATAATAAACTAGCTCGAGCGACAGTAGCTTATCCCTGAGAAGAGATGTGGCGGCTACATGCCTCTGAACTACCTTACAATGAGGCTCAAGTTTCTTTTTATTATTGAACAATAAGAGCAAACCCTAAACAACCAAAACCCTAACCTGAGGAGATGTAACACCAAGAGTTTATGGGCCTCGTTGGGGTTAGTTGGACAGCCAACTTCTCGGGGTCGTGACTTGGTCATATTATCTCCGTTTGATGTGCATGATACCCTGTTGAAAATATCTCTCCAAAGACTATGACGAAAAAGATGTTTTTAGGAAAAATATCATTGGCAGTAGATTGCCAAAAAAACATCGTTTAGGGCCTCAAAATGGCTCCGGAAGTTTAGGACCTGAAAAACTGCTAAAAATAGTAAATTGTGCTATAATTAAGGAAACTGAAAAACTGAAAGAAACAATGGTGGGGGTCCAAGTGGAATTGGCGAGTGGCCAACAATATCCACCTGGATCAACAAGGGTCCACGTGCGGGACCAAGGGCCAGGGATTAGCCCCAACCCCCTAGTCTAGCCCTATCACAAACATTACACTGGGAGCCCAACTCAGAACTGCAAGCAAAGAAGGTTAAAGGGGCCAACCCTGGGGTCACATGACCCTCTACAGGATCGGGAGCATGGAGGTTAAGGGGCCCATCTCCTAGGGGACTAACCCTGGGCCACATGGCCTATTACGTGACCACACCGCTAACAAACAAGGAGCGCTCCGACGGTTAAGCACCCAACGCGAAATTTGGCACCATTTGTCGGTTTTATGGGGTGCAATATGACCATGTGTCAAGTAGTTGGGGGCCTGACTGGTAGGGGTGGGTTGTTAGCCCCGACCCCTTGGCACGTGCCCCCCATATGGCCAAACTTTTCAAAACTTGGGGGTTAATGGACAGTTTAAATGTCCAACAAATTCACCCATCGGGAGAAATTGTAAGCCGGCTTTTCACGCCGGTTCTGGGTTTGGGGTGCTCAAGCTAGGTTTGGGTCGAATTTGAGGTTGGTTAGCTATGAAATTGGGTAAAAACTTGTAACAAGCATAAATTTCTCAGTTTTTGGCCAAATGAGGTGCAGAAAGAAACCAAATGGGGGTTTTTGATAGTTCTGGATCCATTGGGGACATGTTTTTTCATTCTAAGCACTGTAAATTCATGTAAACACAATTTTTGAGCATAATAAAATAGGCTCTGCATTGGAAGCTAGACCAAGAGATGTAGCCCAGGAGAGGGGTGAACTCCTTTATCATGTTTTGTGTTATGTGTTTTAGATATGGTTATTTTTGTTTGTTTGGCTATAAAATTTGGTTAAAAATCACTTGTTTATGTGTTTAGTAACTTTATCCATTACCCAAAACACATAAAATTTCACTTTCAATTTGTATATCACCTTTAGTTTTCAGTTACAAATCATTTTGGTATTAGAGCATCAGGTTATTATGAAACTTTGATTCATTTGTAAGTGTTTTTCTGATTCTTACAAGGTTGACGGTTACAAGAGGAGAAGGAGAACTTGTGGAGCCAAGATCTCAAATTGTTTCAAGGAGAACAAACACACCTCAAGCTTCAATAGTCATGGCACATGAAGAAGTTCTCGAAGGGATGTATGAAGATGAAAGACTTTTCAAAAAATCATTCTTTGAGATGTCTGAAATGATAAAGGTTCTTTATGAAGAGATGAATGCAAGGTTGTATAGAGAGAGTTCAAAACCTCCAAAAGGATATGGAGGAAAAGGAGGCAAGCCTCCAAAATGGAATGATGACAAACCACCACCTTCACCTCCATCCTCATCCTCATCCTCATCTTCTACTTCTTATACCCTTTCACAAACAACTCAAAATTCTCCAAAAGGTACATGGTAAAACTCCTTTGCTTAAGCTTGATATAAAGTTTGAATTGACAATGTACAATGGGGAGGTAAATGTTGAGAAATTTGATAATTGGGTTTGTCATATTGAAGTGTATTGCAGGATACATTTCATACATCCCTTCATGACCTTCTTCATGTGCCATAACTATTGAAGCTTGAAGTGTGTTTGTTCTCCTTGAAACAATTTGAGATATTGGCTCCACAAGTTATCCTTCTCCTCTTTTAAGCTTCAACCTTGTAAGAATTAGAAAAACACTTGCAAACAAATCAAACCTTCACAATAACCTAATGCTCTGATACCAAAAATGATTTGTAATTGAAAACTAAAGGTGATATATAAATTGCAAGTGAAAAATTTATATGTGCTTTGGGTAATGGAGAAATTTACTAAACACATTAACAAATTATTTTTAAACACAATTAACAGCCAAACAGAGACAATAAACCATTTCAAAAACACATAACAACAAAACATGATAAAGAAGTTCACCCCTCTCCTGGGCTACATCCCCTTGTCCAGCTTCCAATGCAGGGCCTCTTTCATTATGCTAAAAAATATGTGTTTACATGAATTTTCAGTTCTCAGAATGAAAAAAAAATGTCTCCAATGGATCCAGAACTGTCAAAAACTCCCATCTGGGTTCTTTTTGCACCTCATTTGGCCAAACATTGAGAAAGTTATGCTTGTTTCAAGTTCTTACCACATCCATAGCTAATCATCCTTCAATTCGACCCAACCCTAGCTTGAACACCCTAAACCCAGAACAGACACATAAGTATGGCCTACAATCTTGCTCGATGGGCAAATTTGTCAGACAATTAAATTGTCCATTAACCCCCCAGTTTCGAAAATTTCCGTCGTATGGGGGCCACGTACCTAGGGTATGGGGCTAACCGCCCACCCTTGTCGCCTAGACCCCCAATTGCTTGACATGTCGACATATTTCGCCCTATAAAACCAATGTATGGTGCCAATTTCCATGCTAGGTGATTAATTGTCGGAGCGCTCCTTATTTTCTGGCATTGTGGTCATGTAATAGGCCATATGGCCCAGGGTTGGTCCCCTTAAATTCCTTCACTCGCGGTTTTGAGTTGGCTTCCCGGTGTAATGTTTGCAGTATGGCTAGACCACGGGGCTAGGGCTAAGCTCTGGCCCTTGTTCTTGCCCTTGGATCCTCGTGGGCGCGATGACTAAGGCTGGGGCTTAGGCCCAACCCTACCCCCAAATGCGCTTTTGTTACACCTTAAATAAAAATCGTCGACATATGTTATTAAGAAACAAAGCTTGGCACATTGGTTAAGGCATGTGGTTTCTTGGTGGTGATCGTAGGCTCGATTCCGGTGGGTTACTTCAGCCCTCACCTAAAATTTTAATGTGTTGTCTAGAGGCCATGTGGTAGCCAATCATTGGCCCTCTAAAATTGGTCCATATAAACAAACCCTCAACCAATCAAATTTCACCTTCACTAGTTAATAAACAAGTGAAACTTGTGATCATACCATTGGTCAAATTGTACACAGTCATCTGCCTAGTCACCTGCGAGTCAGGGGTGTACCTACAACCCAAATTTTAAAATTTTAGCTGTTTGGCAATTTGATCAGAACACGATATCATGAGCATATGATATTAGTTTTGAGTGAAACGAGTTGCTTTGGATTTAGACCGTCGAGATCTATCCAATCGTACAAGTTTTGAGCATTTTTTAGCACTTTGAATTTTGAGCACTAAACTAATCCCTTGGATCACTCCTCCCCATTGGAAGATTTTGGACCTCCAAAAGACTAATTTCAATAAAAAAATAGATGAGGGTACATTTCCCTCACCCTTCTAACCTCAATCCATTTATATTTTCTTGGATTTGTGCCTTTGAGACCAACACGAAGGTACTCCACATTCCCTCGTTTTGAAGTTCTTGTCATTCTGTCAAGGATGGTATCCTATTGCAATTCTTCAAGAAATTCTGGTGAGGAATATTCTATTGAAGGAATCTGAACATGCTCTCCTTGATCATCAATCAAAGGAGGCTCATATAATCTCAAATTCTCAACATTAACAATTGCATACATTTGCATATAAGGAGGTAAATCCAAATGAAAGGCATTGTTACCATTCTTTTCTAGAATCTTAAAAGGTCCATACCTTATTAGTTTCAACTTTTTACCTTCTCCTTTAAGCCTCTCTTTGTTAATGTAAAGCCAAACTTCATCTCCAACTTGGAAAATGTGGTCAACACGATGCTTATCATGCCTTGTCTTGTACTTCTTGGATCCTTTCCAACTGTTCTTGAACCATTTGATGCACCAATTGAACTTGCTCAATGAACCACTTGGCCTTATCAATGTCACTATGAACATCAATAGTAACATCCTTCCCAAATACAAAATCTAAAGGAGATTTTGGTAAGTAACCAAAGCATGCCTCAAAGGGAGATGTTTGATTCAATGAATGCTTTGCCTGGTTATAAGCATGTTGAATGTAGTGTAAGTATTCATCCCAAAGCTTAGGATTTTTGTTGCAATAACCACGAAGAAGATGTACTACCATTATGTTCACCACTTCTGTCTGACCATCAGTTCATGGATGGAATCTTGTGCTATTTTTCAACTTGGTCCATGAGTCCCCATAATCTTGACCAAAAGTTTCTGACAAATCGAGAATCTTGAAAAAAAATAATGGATCTGGGAAACCCAAAGTACGCCCATACATGTTGAAAGGAAATTTGTGTAGTCTATTCAGTTGTAACTTGCTTCTTACAAGGCATCAAAATACACATCTTGTTGAAACGATCCACCACAACATAAAGATAATCATGATTTTTTTAGACATAGGAAGTCCTCCTACAAAGTCTATAGAGACACTTTCCCAAGGACGAGAAAGAACTAGAAGTGGAGTATACAATCCTATATTTCTATTTCTAGGCTTACTACTAGCACATAAAGAACATCCTCTTACATATCGTGATACACTTTCATTCATTCTAGACCAATAACAATACCTTTGTAATTGTGCCATCGTCTTGCCTACACCGAAATGGCTAGCAATAAGAGAAGTATGCGCTTCCCTTTTGATGTTGACTCTTTCACCCTGTGGATTGCTTAGCTTTCCAGGATGATATAAAGCTTATCATGCACATGGTAATCCAATTTCTCTAGTTGGTTGCCTTGACACAAAGTTGCATATACATCTTTAAAGTCATCATCTAAAGCATATTGTTCAACATAGATCTCATGCATGGTAGAATTATGCTTAAGAATAACTAAAGCACTAATAATTGGTCTAGAAAGCATGTCAGTGACCTTGTTGTAGATACCTTTCTTATACCTTATCACCAAGTGGATTTTTTGCAAGAAACCCATCCATCTGAAGTGCCTCGCTTGCTGTAGATTATTTTGTGATTGCAAGTATTACAATGGTTGATGATCAATGTGAATGATAGTTTCCTTTCCCATCAAATAGTGTTTCCACTTTTTCACACTTTGCCCCAATGCATACAGTTCCTTTTCATATGTAGGATAGTTAACTATTGCACCATTAAAAGTTTCAGAATGATAACATATGGGCTTACCATGTTACATCAAGACCGCTCCCATGGCATAGTCACTTGCATCTGTTTGTATCTCAAATGGCTGTCTTAAATCAGAAAGTGCAAGAACTGGAGTTGTACTGATTTTATCCTTCAATGCATCAAAAGATTTTTGTTTCTTGCCTCCCCATTGAAAAACCTACTTAATTCTTGTCAAGCCATATAATGGAGCTGCAATTGTAATGAAGTTAGCAATAAACTTTCTCCAATATTGGGTTGCTCCCAAAAAGCTTCTAGCCTCAGTTACATTATTGGGCTTGGCTAATCTACGATGACTTTGACCTTTGAGGGATCTATCTTCAATTCACCCCTTCCAACAATATGTCCAAAATAAACTAATGAGGTCTTTCCAAAATCACATTTAGACATCTTTAAAAACATATTTTATTTCTTCAAGACATATAAGACTTGTTTCACATGCTTGACATGTTCTTCACGAGATTTACTGAATATCAATACGTCATCCAAGTAGGAAATTACAAAATCATCAAGAAAATTCCTTAAGACATCATTCATAACTTGCATGAATGTTGCAAGAGAATTACAAAGCCGAAATGGGGTAACCAACCATTCAAACAAACCTTGCTTTGTTTTGAAATTTTTCTTCCATGTGTCTCCTTCAACAATCCTAATATTATGATAACCACTTCTCAAGTCCAACTTAGTGAAATACAAAACATATTTCAATTTATCGAGCAAATCATCAATTCGAGGAAGAGGGTGACGATTCTTTACCATAATATTGTTCAAGGCTCTGAAATCTATACACATGCGCCATGTACCATCTTTCTTTGGTACTTAAACAATTGGTGACCCACATGGCGATGTGATTAGTCTAATGACCCCTTTGTCAAGAAACTCTTGTATTTGTCTTTTGATTTCCGCATTATCCATGAATGACATCCTATACATGCCAATGTTTAGAAGAGGACAATCTTGCTGCAATGGGATCTCATGGTGGATACCTCTTTTAGGAGGAAATCCTTTGGGCTCCTGAAACATCTCATCATATGTGTTAAAAACCTCAAACAAATCAGATTTTAACTTTGCATCACATCCTTGGAAAGCTTCATTTTCAACATTCTCTTTGGGTTTGATCATTAAGAGTACAAAGTTCTTACTAGCATTGACCAGCCTCTTCATTTGTTCAGCATTCACAAGTGACAAATTCAATTTCTGTTTATGTGCTCTAACAATTTACTCAACTCCATTTTTAATCAAGTGATGTTTGTTCCCGTGCCGATGAAAGATGTCTCTCCTATCATATAGATATGGGCTTCCCAAAAAAATACAACAAATGTCAAGTGGAATGACATCAAACTCTACCTCATCTATAAAGTTTGCAGTGATGGAAAATCCTAATTTACATCTTTTTTTCATATGCAATTTTGCATTGCCACATATTCAACCTAAAGGATATGGTTTAGGATGAGGAGTTGTTTCCAAATTCAATTTCTTGATAGTGTCTTCAGAAATGAGGTTTTCTTGTGAACCACTATCAAAAAGTGTATCTATCTTGGTATGTTTTGAAATAACTCTAATGTGGAAAAGCTATATTCTTTCTTTTTCATGTTGAGTTTCATTGAGGCTACTACTTGAAGAACTAGTACTTGCGATAGAGTCCTTACCTTTGAATCCCATGGTTGTGATGTTTGTTTCATCCCCAGAGTCAAGTCCTAAATCATGTTGTGTAGTTGCAACAATTTTTTGTTTCCCTTTGTTGTTAAACATTTTGGGTCTCATTTTAGGATGAAGTTTCCAACATGGTCTTCATCATGGCATTCTTTTGAACAATGTTTACATGTGAGTTTTTCTCCCTCTTTCTTGACTGAAGCATTCTTCTTTCATTTTCCTTTGAATTTCCCCTTTCCTTTGTCTCCACTCTTAAATGGATTTTTGTTGCCTTCTTGAGGAACATTCTTCCCTCTTACTTCTAAATGATTTGCATGTACAAAAAATTCATCTAGTTTTGTAGGGTTAAACATGAGAATTGTGTGTCTCAAATAACTATTCAATCCTCCAATATATTTGAGTAGAGTATATTGAGAGGATAAATCTATACTGAAAATCAAAGCTCTTTTTCTAAATTCTTGAGTATAGCTTTGCATATTTTTACCTTAAGCTTGCCTAAAGTTTTTCCAAATCATAATAGCTTTTTTCATGTATTCTAATGGATAAAATTTCCTTCTTATTGCAACAACAAAATCATTCCAAGAGGTCAAAACCTTACCATGTTTCTTCATGTCCTCTTGAGTTTTCTCTTCCCTCCAAATAAGTGTTGCACCTTCCAATATAAGAGAAGAAAGTTGAATCTTGGTTTCATCATCCTTGATTCTTTGTGTCCTGCAATACACTTCAATCTGATGAACCCAATTATCTAGTTTCTCAACATCTACCTCCCCATTGTACATAACCAATTCAAACTTTATATCAAGCTTAAGCAAATGGATTTTACCACATCCATTTGGAAAATTTGGAGGTGTTTGTGAAAAGGTAGAAGAAGTAAAATATGAGGATGAAGATGTTGATAAGGATGGAGGTGAAGGTGGTGGTTTAACACCATTCCTTTTAGTGTTTAAAATGGTTTTTTTATTGCATATATTGGTTTTTATGATTGCATATTGTTGATCCGGATTTAAACAGGAACTCAAAAAAATATAGAGATAACCATATACACAAAGATGCAACGGGAATAATACTTCATCTCATTAATGTAAAATACTGAAATATGCTTACAAATAGAAATGGAAATACACCAGCTAGGGCGATGGCAGCTTATCTCTAAGAAGAGATGTGGTGGCTACATGCCTTTGAACTGTGTTACAATGAGGCTCGAAGGCCTATTTATTGTTGAGAAACAATGGAAAACCCTAAACATCCAAAAACCTAACCCTAGAAGATGAAACGCCAAACTATGGGCCCCGTTTGGGTAAATTGGTACATCAACTTCCCAGGGTTGTAACTTTGGCATACGATCTCCATTTGACATGCACAGTATTTTATTAGAAATATCTATCCGAGAACTACAACTTTGGGAAGAGAAACATCGGTCCGTGGACTGATGTTGCTCCCATTTTTCCCAAAAAACGTTGTTTAGGGCCTCAAAACGGCTCCGGAAGTTCAAGACTCGAAAAGCTGCTAAAAATAGTAAACTGTGCTACAATTAAGGAAACTGAAAAGCTGAAAGAAACAATAGTGGGGGTCCAAGTGGACTTAGCAGGTGGCCACCAATATCCACCTGGATCATTCTTCCCCCCCTTAGGAAGCAATGGTCCCCATTGTGTTGAGTTCCTCCATGAGATGAGGAAACTTCTCTTGAACTTGGTCCCTTGTGAGCCACTTGCCCTGGTGAAGGAGTTGGCGTGCTTTGACAACTCGATACAATTGGATATTCTGCTGGTGAGTGTGCTTGATCTGTGTGTCCATGATCCGATCAGTTGCAGCTTGTTCCATGCAATCTGGATTTAACTCTATGGGTGTGAGCTGTTCTGTAATGTCGGATGTGTCTAGTAATGGTGGAAAGTATGGCCGAAGGTGGTCCACATTGAACATTGGGTGCAGGCCAAGGAATGGGGGAATTTTGAGCTCAAATGCATTGTCTCCCATAGCCTTGTTAATGGTGTAAGGACCATATCAAAGTGGTATGAGTTTCCGATATGCTCCAGTAAGGCGTTACTTTTGCAAATGCAACCAGACTTTGTCGCCCACCTCAAACTTGTGTGGCACCCGATGTTGATCATGTCGCTGCTTGTACTTGGCATTTGATTTCTCCAGAATGTCATGGACTTGCTGGAAAATATGTTGGATGTGCTCAATGAAGTTGTTTGCCTTATCTGTTTCGGATTGGACATGAGCCGAATTTGCATGAGTAGCTGCAATTGGCATGGCCACATCAATGGGACATAGTGGATGGAATCCCAAGCCCACCTGAAAAGGGTTGTATCCAGTCAAGCTGTGAAGAGCCCGATTGTAGCTGTGTTGAACATAGGGGAGGCTCTCGTCCCATGTGCGTGGATGCTTTGAGTTGTACATGTGCAGAATGTGTACGATCATCCTGTTGACAACCTCTGTCTGGCCATCAGTTTGAGGATGGAAGGTTGTGGACTTAGTGAGTTTGGTGTCGAGCATTGACCAGAGACTAGACAAAAATGTACTGAGGAACCTGCTATCCCAATTTGAGATGATAGACTGTGGGATCCCAAAGTGTACCCACACTCATTCAAAGAAGAGTTTAGCAGTGGCTTCTGCTGTGATATTCTTCTTGCAGGTGGCCATAATGGCCATCTTTGAGAACCTGTCGACGACCACAAAAACACAGTAATTTACATGCTTATTGGAAGGAAGACCTGACATGTAATCCATGGAGATGGATTCCCAAGGTCGACTAGGGGTAGGCAGCGGGGTATAGAGGCCTTGCTTCTTGATGGTCGGTTTGGCAATGGCACAGGTAGTGCATGATCTGATGTACTTCCTGACATCGTGTCGAAGATTCGGTCAATAGAAATACTTCTGCAGTACTGCCACCATTTTCTCGACCCCGAAATGTCTAGCAGCCCGACTGTAGTTTTCTTCCCAAATCATCTTGGCATGCTCGCTTGAAGGAACACAAAGGTGACCCAAGTGGCATAACAGGGCATCCTAGAGGTGAAAATCAGGAACATGCTGACCCTCCAAGAGTGTCTGGTATTGTTGGAATTATGATGTATGTGTTGTACTTGATGGCAACCCACTTGTAGCAGAACAACTCTCTTGTACATGGTAGTTGTGTTAACAAATATGATGCAGGGAAGAGATATCAAATGTGACAAAATACATGGTAGTTGTGTTAACAGATGTGATGCAAGGTAGTTCAAAGGATTTAGTTAAGAAGTAATGTACAATGGCAACTCACTCATATGACAGATCATAGTTCACAGAATGAAGAAATAGAAGTATGTAGGTTCCCCATTGACCAAGCCGCGTGTACACGCGGGTTTGAAGACCAAAAGGCACGTATGGCGTACACACGCACTTTCACGGAAGGAAAGGCGCGTACATGTTGGAAAGCTTAGTTTTGGTCCATGGTATTTGTTCCATGGTATTTTGATCCATGGTATTGGTCCAAGGTATCTTGTCCAAAGTGTTGACCCCAGGTATTTGGTCCGTGGTATTGAGTAAGACCTAAGACTATAAAAGGAGGAGAAGATCATTAGGCAAAGGCACCTATGAATTGAATATCTGATGAAGTGTGAAGATCAAGTATGCAGGTTATGAGTTTATGATGTTCTGCTTGATCTGAACCAAGGAGGAGCCTTAGCGGTTAATGGAGGACAAGATCTAATGATGGATCGAGATCTTAAGGCTTGGAATGAATAATCTTTATATGGATTGATCATGTTTATTCTAGATCTGTATACTGATGCATGTGTTGATCTGTAAATATTATGATCTGGTTATAACTGAATTCTGGATTAACTACAAAATTATGAATGAATATTTACAGATGTATATGCTGGTTGACCTTGATAAAAGCGCGTATACACGCAGGTTTGACACATTGAAGTAGCGTATACCTTGTGATCTATGATTTTTGAAGTTGCAATTAGTTCTGGTTGCTGATGAAAAGTTCTGGGTTTTTTCATCATGTTCTGGTGACTGTTTTCTGATGACAGTATTCTACACATTCAGATTGGTTGATTGTGATTAGCTTCATTGTTGATGGATGAAATATAATGGTGGATCAGGATCATAATGACTTATCATTATGTGATCTGATAGTGGATGGGCTTGATCTGATCACTAACACATGTTCTATCCTCTATGTGTGATTATGTCTGAAGTCTGGAAGTGCAGCAAAGTGTTTGCAGATCTACACACGGGTTTGCTTCAGGGAAGCTGCATATACACGTAGGTTGGCTTCTGCCAAATAGCGTATACCCTCTGAAGCATGGTTTTAAGATGACAACTGATTCTGAATGATAATGTAACTTAGATCTATGTACTAGTTACAATGATCTATCTGTTACAGTTGATTAGTTAAAGTATGAATGGATGATTGATTCAGTTGCATCAGAGGCTCAAAGGTTTTTAGTGATTGATTAAGTTTGGTGGATTCTGATTTAGTTTCAGTGATTGGTTGATACATATATAGTTGATGAATTTATTGCAGTGGTGATTGATTTTGAGCTTCAATGTTGTTGATGGGTCTAGTATGAAAATTGTATGAAACGTGGCCTTCAAATTATGATGTTATGTTCCAAGTGTATCCAATATGAAAATTTATGAAACGAGGTCCCTGGAGGAAGAGAGAAGGTTGTAGCCTTCTGTAGGTCGGCACCTACGTACTGGTAAACATATTAGCTAGTACAAGAGCAAGGGGGTTGTAGCTCCCTTCCAGTAGAAACTGGAGAACGAGAGCCTTCTGCAAGTAGAAGCTTGCGTACTGGTATGAGTCTACACTAGTACAATGTTGTAAACAATTTTTTTTAATATTAAAAGAAGATAGAGATGACAGCAGCAGGTGTTTTTCACCCACATTGCATTTCCACCTTAAATCATGGTGTTCATGTGTGTTTCTTATGTGTGATGATATGTTCTATTTTTACTGCTTTTGGTTACTATTTATATGGTCAATGAAGTTTTGATGCACTGATTAAAGATCAACATATGATGAATTAAATGAATCATAAGTTTACTGGATATACGCTAGTTGCATTAAACACAGTTGCGTGTACACGCGAGTTCCCTTAACTGAAGTAGCGTATATGAATCAGGTTATGGAAATGAAAAAGTTATTGATTTGCTAATACTGATTCACCCCCCCCACCTCTCAGTATTATTTCCAACAGGTATGTGTGTCTGAATTCTGGGTCGCTTTTGTAGAGAAGTGGCCAATCAGAAGTCTCGTGCCCACAAGAGTTGAGCACAGTGGTTAACGCCATGATCGGTGGTCGACTGAGGCAATCTGCAACATTATTGGTGCTACCCTTCTTATACTTGATATTCAAATGGAACTGTTGCAGGTATGTGGACCACTTCTGATGGTGATCATTCTACAATTTCCCTTGGGTCTGTATGAACTGCAGGGGTCGGTGGTCTGTGTGGATGACCGTTTCCTTCCCCAAAATGTAATGCTTCCATTGTTGGTAGGCCTGCACAATGGAATACATCTCTTTGTCATAAGTGGGATACTTCCGGACTGTGTCTGAAAGTGTCTCACTGTGATATGCCACTGGATGCCTGTGTTGAGTAAGGACTACCCCAATAGCATAGTTAGAGGCATCTGTCTCGACCTCAAATGGTTGTTGCAAGTTTGGTAATGCGAGCACGGGTGTCGTGTAGAGGCGATCTTTCAACTCTATGAATGCCCTCTGTTGAGATTCAGAACAAAAGAATTTTGCTTTCGATCCTCCCTTGGTGACTTGACTCAAGGGCCAAGTGATATGAGAAAATCCCAACACGAACCTGCGGTAGAAGTTGGCAAGACCTAGAAAGCTACGAAGCTCTGTCAAAGTGGTTGGAGATGGCCAATCTCAAATGACTTGGATCTTGGATGGATCCACATGCACCCACTGTTCATCAATATTGTATCCCAGATATTGAACCTGGGTCATGCCAAAAGGGCATTTCTCCAAATTGGCACATAACTTGTGTTGCTGCAGTGTTTGGAGAACCTGTCGGATGTGGTGGAGGTGCTCTTCCCAACTCTGGCTGAAGGTTAGGATGTCATCCAAGTATACCACTACAAATGAGTTGGTGAATGGCCACAAGATGTCATCCATTCGCCTCATGAAGGTTGCAAGAGCATTCGTTAATCCGAAAGGCATCACCAACCATTCGAACATGCCCTCCTTGGCTTTGAAGGAAGTCTTCCACACATCGGAGGGTTTGATTGGTACCTGGTGATATCTTGACTTCAAATCGATCTTGCTGAAATATTTTTCCCCCTTCAGTTGGTCCAAGAGGTCATCAATCCATGGGATCAGGTACCTATTACAGACAGTGATCTTGTTCAACGCCCGATAATCAATACAGAGTCTCCAAGTCCCATCCTTCTTCTATACCAACACGATCGGGCTCCCAAAGGGTGATGAACTTGGATGGATGTGACCTTACTGCAACAGCTCCTGAATCTGTCTCTTGATTTCGTCATTCTCCAGAATGGAGCACCGATAGATTGGTCCATTGGGTAGCGGCGCACTTAGGGTCATATAGATGGAGTGCTTCACCTGACAGTGTTGAGGAACCCCTGTAGGGGAGGTGAAGATTTCCTCGTACTCCTCCATGACCTTGTCCATTTGTATTTGTCGTGCGGAGGGGCCCTGTTTGGAGGTTGTGGCAACTGTCTTCTTCTTTCCTTGAGGGCGTATCATCAGGAAAACAAATTTCCTGGTTTTGGAAATGAGCTTATTGCATTATTTTACAGTAATCAAAGAGATGGCGGTAGGTGGTGCTACCTCCAGTATCCTGTACAACTTAGTTCCGAAAGTAACAATAACAGCACAAAGCCTTGATTCGTACAGAGCGTGTTGCTTCCACAAGTATGGTTGTCCTAGTAATACATCACAAACTTCAAGGGAGCAATGTCACACAATACCTCATTCGTGAAGGGCTTGATGTTGTATGGAAGGCGACATTGCTGGCTCACGCGAAGACCATGTCCTTGGTGAAGCCACCCGATGGTGTACGGTTGTGGATGTGCTATGGTCGGTAAGCCCAGCCGATTCATGACATCTACCGAAATGAGGTTCTTTTGGCTCCCACTGTCGACAATGAACTGTAGTAGGGAGCCCTTTACCCACATATGGGAGTGGAAGAGACGCTCCTCCTCCTCTAGATCTTCGGGTTCCTCCTTCTGGATCTTCATGGTGGCAACGGTGGTGTTGGGCTCCACATCGATAATCTGCTTCCCTTTGTCATTCCCCTTGTTGGGTTCTGACTCAGAGTTGGAACTTGCATCTGATTCTGAAACCTTTAGCTCAGCCACTAGTGACTGCTTGGCCCGACACTCACTTGTGTTGTGAGTGGAGCTCTTATGGAACTCACACCACTTTCTCGTGTCCTTTTTTGGCTTCGCAGTGTTGTTCTTTGCTTGCAGCTTTGGCGGGTTGTCTTGGGTTGCCCCACCTTGGCTTTGTCCTTTGTTTTGCAGTTTGGGGGCACCTTTCCCTTGCTTTGGATTCGCAGATCCAAAGTCTCACTTCTTCTATTTAAACTTTTGCTCGACCCTGATGACATATTGGTATGCAGTGTCGAGCGAGGAGATGTTCAGGAATTCTATTTCTTCCTGGATGTACTTGTGTAGGTAGCTGTGGTATTTGAGTACCAAATGCTGCTCTGAATCCTTGATACCCAACTTTGTGCGAAGGGTATGGAAAATATTGGTGAACTCCGGCACGTCTTGGTCCCTTCCCTACTGCAGCGTGGTCCACTTTATGTATTGATCCTCATAGCTTCCGACAGGGTAGTACTGCTCCTTGATGGCATCCCGGAATGAATTCCAAGTGGGTGTGGCCGAAAATAGTGAGCCTGTACTTTCATCCTTATGCTCGTAGTAGGTTTCCCACCAGTCCTTGACGTGGGGGGCTTCTTTGAGAAGAGCGAAAATAATCTTTTCCCAACTAGAAAAATCATGAACAAAAAAATAACCCTCTAGCAGATTTAACCATTTATCGACGACATCTGCATCTATCTGACCCTCGAATATGGGGATTTCAAAATTAACTTGTACCTTAAACGGTGTGGCGTTTCTAGAGTAGCTATTGGAAGCCGATGCGTCGCCCCTGGGTAGTCGCTAAAGGATCTGGGCAAAGTTGTCCATCATCGCGTTCCTTTGTCGCTCGAGGGCTTCTTCGAGCAAGATTTTGATAGGATCTCCTGCCCCCTCATCTTTCTTTTCATCCGCCATGGAAGGCTGTCGGGATTTGCGAGGCTAGTTTTGCAAAGGTTCGACCAGTTCAAGCCCTAACTCCTTATATTCCAACCTTGTTGGGGACATGCAAAGAAAAACAGAGAAAAAAGCAAACTGCTTTGATACCACTGATCCGGATTTAAACAGGAACACAACAAAATGCAGAGATAACCATATACACAAAGATGCAGTGGAAATAATACTTCATTTCATTAATGTAAAATACTGAAATATGCTTACAAACAAAAATGAAAATACACCAGCTAAGGTGATGGTAGCTTATCTCTGAGAAGATATGTGGCGGCTACATGCCTCTGAACTGTGTTACAATGAGGCTCGAAGGCCTATTTATTGTTGAGAAACAATGGAAAACTCTAAACATCCAAAAACCTAACCCTAGAATATGAAACGCCAACCTGTTTGGGTAAATTGGTACATCAACTTCCTGGGGTAGTAACTTTGGCATACGATCTCCGTTTGATGCACACAATATCTCGTTAGAAAGATCTATCCAAGAACTATAACTTTGGGAAGAGCAACATCGGTCCATGGATGATGTTGCTCCTAGTTTTCCCAAAAAATGTCGTTTAGGGCCTCAAAACGGCTCCGGAAGTTCAGGACCCGAAAAACTGCTAAAAATAGTAAACTGTGCTACAATTAAGGAAACTGAAAAGTTGAAAGAAACAATGGTGGGGGTCCAAGTGGACTTGGCAGGTGGCCACCAATATCCACTTGGATCAACTGTTGAGGAAAGTGGTGGTAGCGTTGAGATTGTTTTGGTGAATGGAACTTGTTTCCTACAATGGTGACTCCATCCAGTAGCCTTGGACAATGCTCTAAGAGTTAATAAGGAAGTGTAGTAAAGTTGGTTCTTCCTTTTTGATCTGGCCAGTGTCAAATGGGTTAGCGTTGAAATCTAGGGCTCATAAGGGTTTTGGATGCTGAGATTTAGAGGAAGAGTTCATGTGGTTATTGATGGCGAGTTGTCGATGCAAGAGAGAGAAACAAACTCAAATTAGTGGAGTTACGACAGGAGAATTACAGAGCATAGGCTCTTTTGTTGTGGGTGTTGATTAGGTCCTTGGTAGTGGCTCTCATCTAAGCAACACAAGGCCTAGGCACAAGGTACAACTAAATCTCATTCTAGTATAGTTTTATTTCATGGTTGTTGTATAGTGGTGGTTGCATGGTACTTTTGGCCTTTTCCTCTAGTATTAAATGCGATCTTGCTCAAATTAATGGTGTAACGAGTTTTCTTTTCTGGGTTGAATTCATTTAGGTTTTGTTCTTGTTGTGGGAGTTCAAATTGAGAGGGAAGATTCGTCACTCAAGTTTTCTGGCTAGCTCCCTCTCAGTTTGGCACTTTGATGGTTTTTTTGAGGTGAAACTTTGTTGGTCAATCAACCCTTCGTTTGGTTGGTTGGGAAGTCTCAATTTCATAAATCCTATAGGGACCTCGGCCTGGGGCAATCGGGTGTTGGGCGAGGTGTGTTGTTACTTAGGGGTGGGGTCTGTTGGTGGTGTTCTGGCTGGAAGGATGTATCACTCTGTTGTGATTATAGTTATTTGGTGCTCAATTTTCACTGTGTTGTTGTTAATTTGAGGATGACTCCCATGCTTGTTCGTGCTTGGAGAGGGGTCGGTGAAAGAGGTATCCATAGGTTGGATTCTCCTCTGGGTGAGGAATTAGCTCCTGATTCAGCAAGGCCACTTAATTCTCCTGTGCATGAGTCTGGCTAGGTTGATATTGGGGACTAGATCAGTCAAATCAGTTTGTTTGTGGTTCAAGTCACCAGAGAGAGACATGATGATAGGAATGCAATTATTTCTATTTTAAATGATCTTCAAAGACATCAGTGGTACGTGACACACTGACAATTGTGCAAAGGGGACAATGGATTCTACAAGAAAAGTTAGACTTTGTGGAGGGCAGTATGCCCATATGGAGAAGCAGGTTCACTGTGAGTTCAGGCATCCACCATCCCCTGCGATAATCTTGCTTCGATAACTTTTGGATGTACTGTAATTTTAATGGTGCTTTGGTTCTTAGTCCCTTTCCATTTTTGGATGGTTAAATCCTTTTGGCAATGTATGATCTATTTTGAAAACTACCTACTGACCAACAAATGTGTGAAGGTTGAAGAAAATAGATTTTTTAAATCCATAGAAAATGATGTAATAATTTTCCATAAAAAAATAGATTTGATTTAAAAAAAATAAAAATAAAAATTGATTGTGTTTTTAAGAATTTTTTTGTTTTGTTGATATCTCTCAATTTTTTTTAAATGGCTAAGGTAGATCCAGGTCGTTGTGCTAAGGTGGATCTAGGTCATTGTAACTATACTTGGGATTGAGTGGTAGTCATCGTAATTGTATTGGTAAAGACTTAATTTCAGAGGTTTTTGGTGATATTTGCTTTATCGGTATTCATTATCCATTAATTTATATGGCTCTGTTTAAATTAAACACATTCTAAAATTTTAATTTAACATTTTTCCTAATTTACGAATAAAATAAATAAATTATTTGAAATTTTTATTTTGAAAAAACAATATTGTTTTTAAAAAATATAGTGATAGTTTTATGAAATATTAGTATGTTCTAAAACTGTTTTTGTTTGGGTAAGAGTTCGTTGTCTTTTTAGGAGATAAGGAAACAAGTTAAAGCAAACTGCGTTTTGTTTGGGTAAGAGTTCGTTGTCTTTTTAAGACATAAGGAAACAAGTTAAGGCCAACTGCTTTTGTTTGGGTAAGAGTTCGTCATCTTTTTAGGACACAAAGAAACAAGTTAACGACCCATTCATGATCTGGGGAATTTAACAAGACTACGAAAGTTACGCCTAGGAAACAATGGAGGAACAATTAGCGATGGGACATTTGGGAGGATGACTCAAATGGAAATACTGGAATTGAATCTTACAATGGTGGCAGGTTTACCGAAAGACATTGTTAACCTGTCAAGGTTGAAAATATTTTTCTTGCAGAGCTCTAACATTCTCAGAATGGAAAGGAATTTTTGCCAACTTCAAAATTTAAACCATCTTAAATTATAGTATTGTGATCAGTTGGAAGAGCTCTCATATTTACATAATCTTAAAAATCTAAAAAACGAGATGTTATAAAGTGCCCTAAGCTAAAGAGGTTTTCTAAAGAATTTGGTGAGACGGGGGCATTTCCTATGTTGGATGCATTTTCATTGGTCAAATTAGATGAATTGCCAGCAATACAAGAATATGGAATGCCTATGCTTAAAATATTCACCATGATGTTGCGTAAAGTATTAAGATTGTTACCGAAAAAATTATTTTAGTTTTCAAAGACTTCAAAAACTAAGAGTGTATGGTGGTTCAATGTTACTAGAATTTTGAAAAAGTAAAAGGGGAAGATAGAAATATAAAGTTGGTAACTATATTTATAATCACTACAAAAGAGTTTGTAAAAAGATATTGGTAAGTAAATAATTCTAAATATGGTGACTTTTGGTGGAGTGAGTTTTATATATTTCTCCAAGGCATTTATAGATATGGATTATTGTTAATTAGGATTTGATAATTATATAATTTTCCATCCATCTTGATGCTTTCACAGTGGAAAAATCAAAGAAATCAAGTTATAAAAGCAGTTTTAGTGGCAAGGCTGAGTTTGAAGAAAAGCAGTTGGAAAGCTTTTTGGGTCAAATTAAGGCATTAAAAAATGTTTTTTTGGGGGAAATATTTCGAGGTTAAGCATTGCACCCCTAGCAATATTCCCTGCTCAAATATGTTTTCAACAATGCAAGAATCACATCAATTTGTGTTCAGAAATAAAAGTAATGACTCTAGGAGGCTCACCTACTATGTTTGACCACCACAATTCAAGAGAATGCCATGTGGGCCTTGTAAAGAACACTCCAGAATAATAGATTTGTAACTCATATTGAGGTTTGAATAGGTCAAATTTAACCCCTAGTTGGCTATCGAGTTGTGTTATAACCAGGCCGCTAGGGTGAAAAGGGGTTGGATTCTATTCTAGTACATTTTGTTCCATATTAGAGCATAATAGTTGAAACTGGATAGAGAGATGGCACAATAAAGAGGGGTTGCATTTTCTAGCATCCCACGGGCCACATGTCACACTCTTTTGTATTTGCACTTTTTCCATTTAAAGAAAGAGAGACTACAATAGTGTCACCTTCCAGCTAGGTTTCCTCTCGATAGGGTTTCCCTGGTCATATATTGATGTTATCATGGTTTGTGATTGGTTGTTTATATGTTCTCTATTTTCCACATTTTATATACTGTGTGCATTAGAAGAAAATAATAATTAAATAAATCCAAAACATCTAATGAAGATTAACCTTCATAGTATAGATTTTAGATTTCAATATATTCTTATTAGATCTATTGTGATGAATTGTCTAGTGGAATATCCATGGTAGTTTACGAGTCAAAAGACAAAATTTTATGCATTTCTTGACTCAGGATAACAACTGAATAACATTGCAGTGGAGCCGGTCAACAAATTAGGGTTGGAGGTTCAAGATCATCTTACCCTATATCCATTAAGATGGGTAAATAAGGATGTGGAAATCAATGTAAACCAAATTTGCTATCAGTGTTCATTCTATTGATGAAGTAGAAATGGATGTAGTTCCACTTAATGTATGTGGAGTAGTGTTTGGGGTCCTTATACATTAATGCATGTTGTAATATTTATATGGGTAGCGAGCTAATACTTCCTCATCAAGGAAGAAAAATGCTTCACCATCAACATGCACAAGGATAAATCTAAAATTTCACTTATTAGTGCCAACCAAGCCAAGAAAAGAATTAGTTATAGAAACATGGCTCTTTTACTATTTTTAAGAGAAAAACAATATATATAAGTGTCAATGAGAATCACAGCATCCCTGGAGGGGTACACTAAAGAACATAGATAACAATTGAAAGCCTAGTTATATGTAGATAAGGGAATGTTCTAGGACCTAAAAGGATACCATCCAAGAGGGAAGTGGAGAATGAGATCCAAATATTATTGAAATCTTTGTTTCCAAACATTGGGCTATATCGGTAGTTCATAATAGAATCAAAAAAGGTGAAGAATCAATTGTTGCTAGAGTAGGGTGTTATTCGACCATATACCTCATGATGTGGATGACCCATCATAATCATGCATAATACAAATGAGACTTGGTGAACATACATTTATTACAAGGACGTAAATAAAATTACACATATGCACAAGTACCCCTACCAAGGATAAATGATCTATTGGATTGGTTGCAATAAACAAAATAATTCAACAAGTTGGACTTAAAATCAGGGTATCACAAGGTTCGATTCAAATAAGAAGATATTTAGAAAATCATCTTAAGAACTAGATAAGGTTTATATGAGTGGAAAGTCATGCCATTTGGTTTATTGAATGGACCAACTATGTTCATGATATTAATGAATGATATATTGTGCCCATATTTATATTCATTTTCTATTTGTGTATTTGGATGATACTAATATACAATGTTAAGGTCTGGAAGGAACAAATTTCACATTTGATACAGGTGCTAGAGGCATTGAAGAAGCACCAACTACTAAAAAATTGAAGAAATGTGAGTTTACATGATATTATTTGGTGTATTTAGGATATTTTATTTGTGGAGGTGAGTTGAAGATAGATCCTCCCAAAATGGAGACCATCATGAAGTGGTTAATTCCTATCAATATTTATAAGGTCGCAAAATTTCGTTAGGGAAGGACAATACATGAGGAAATTCATTCCCTCATTTTCATTAGTTGCAACATCACTCCATGCCATTGTAATGAGGGGAAAGAGTTCCTAGTGGGGAAAGAGTCAACATAAGATGTTTAAGGAATTGCAGAAGAAAATTAGTCAAACTCCATTTCCTACATTATTGAACTTGCAACATCCCTTTAAACATGAGAAAAATGCGAGTGGGTATGTTATGGGAGTGTTGATGTGGGGAGGAAGGTATGGATGTTAACATTCTGAAATATTTCAAGGGGACATTCTCAACTACCCTACCTACAACAAAGAGCTCTATGCCCCAGTACACAATGTCAAAAGTGGAAATGCTATCTAATAGGAAAGGATAAAGTCATCCACAAAAATCACCAGATGTTATAAAACCCGCGGGCCTAAAGCAAGTTACAACAGGAAAAATATTACAAGTGGAAGGGGAATTTATAGCAGATTCATTTAGTGATTAAATATAAGAAGGGTAGAGAAAAAATGTTGTCAAACATGCTTTTAAGGGAACCCACATAAAATATTACAAATTTGGGAACTTTTATGCACATAGGGTCTTTGACCCATGATACATTCATAAAGGCATACATGGAGGATGATAAATTCAAGGATGTGTTTCAACAATTGCGGAAATAAAAAATAAAATAAATAAATAAATAATCATGTAGACAATGGAGATAACACAATTGACTATCATCTCGAGAATGGGTTACTCTATAGGCTGACAAGTTATGTGTTTTTAAAGGTGAGCAACTATAACTAATGAGAGAGGCTCACACCTCCAAGGTTGCAAGACATTTTGGTATATGGAAGAAAATGGAAAACATACGGAGGCATGTATAATGACCCAGGATATAAGATGATGTAGCTAGGTTCATAAGAGGATGTATTTTTTGTTGTCCCATAAATCCTAGTAACAGGAAGCAAGGCCTATTTCATGCTTTACCTATACCAACCTATCCTTGGGAAAGAATTTCCATGGACATTGTGGGAGGCTTACCAACAATCAGGGATTGCTTTGACTACTTATTCGTGGTAGTTGACAAGTTCAATCAGATATGTGTTCTCATTCCTTATAGAAAGACCACTAATAGGCAAGAAGAAATAAATTTTTTATTTGGACAAGTATCGGTACACTTCAAGATACCATGGATAATCTTTTGGACGGTGACAAAAGATTTCTCAGTGCAATTTTTACTACATTAGGGGGAGAAGATGGACACAAAGTTGAAGAGGCATATAACATTCTATCCACAGATAGATGGGGAAACCAAAGTAGTCAATAGGACTTTGGTGCAACTTTTAAGGGGTTACAATCAAAATAATATGATGACTTGGGATGAAAATTTGGTATATATACAACACTCTTATAACAGAGAAGTGCACACTTTTACTGGTAAGTCACAATTTGAGACATCTTTTTATATATATTTACCATCTTCGCCTTTGGAAATTGAGTATGGATAGCAAGGAGGAGTGACGGAGGATCTCAAAAGGAACACTTTAAGGGAAGATAAATTTGTTAATAAGATTAGGCAGGTCCATATGTAAGTAAATGATACTCTAGAAAAGTCATAGGAAAAGTACAAGGATGGGCATGATCAACACACAATAAAGAATTTATTCAAGGTTGGAGATAGAGTATGGTCATAGTTGAATAAGGAGAGGTTGTAGGATCCTAGTAAGAAAATCAAGGCTTTGTTATATTGTCCTTTTGATATATTGAAAAAGGTGAGAAATAATGTTTATAGACTCAATATACACCCATATATGTACATTTATATAGTGGTGAATGTGGAAAATATGAACTCTATGAGCCATTCATGCAAGATCATGAAGAGGAGAAGGCCTTACCTTCTATAGAGGATTTAGCACAATATGCTTAGATAGAGTCAACAAAGGATATAACTTTGCAGAATATATCTGGAACTACAAGAGAAGAGAGATATGAATGTTGGAATATTGGGTTTAAAGAACAACTTCTACTCAAGACTAAGTGGAAGCATAGGGAGAAGGTAGAGGAAAATTTCCTCACCTAATTCAATAAAATATTTTAGATAACAAAATCCTCCCAAAATGGATAGGAATGATCTGTATTGAATCATTATATTGTTTTTCATTTATCTCATTGTTTTAATGCTAGAAAAATCAAAGAAATCATCTTATAGGAGTAGTTTTAGTGGGGAGACCTAGTTTGGGTAATCAAGCTTAGAAACCTTCCAGGGCCAGTTTGAGGCCTTAAATATCCTTTTCTAGGGGAAAAAATTGCTTCGTAAGCGTTTCACACCCTCATTCTATCATGCACTTGAGTATATTTCAAATAGTACAAGAATCACATCAATCAAAGTTCAAATACAAAAGTTATGCCTCCTGAAATTTGACCTAATGTGTTTGACCACCATAATTCAAGAGGATGCTATGTCTACCTCTATTACTCATGGAAATGGAAAAGGGTTTAACCACAAGGGTCATATGAATAATACTCTTAGATGTTTGTTTTTTTAACTCATATTGAGGGCCAAATGGGTCAAATTTTACCCTTAACTGGGTATTAGGTTGTGTTATAACTAGGCCACTAGGAGGAAAAGGGGTTGGATCTATTATAGTACGTTTTGTTCTAGTGTAGAGTAGAGTAGCTAAGAGTGGATAGAGAGGGGGAAGAATAGAAAGGACTTGTGTTATGTAGTAGTCCATGAGCCACAAGTCTCATTCCTTCATATTTTTGCACCATTTCTATTCAAAGAAAGAGAGGATAGAGCAACCTCACCTTCTAGTTGGGTTTTCTCGTGAAATGGCTTCCCAAGTGGTATCCCGATGTTATTGTGGTTTGCGAGTGATTGTTTTATCTCTTCTTTATTTTTTGCATTGTATATATTGCATGCATAAGAAGAAAACAATAATTTAATAAATCTAGAAAATATAAGGAAATTCAACCCTCATAATATAGATTTTGAATTTCAATATATTTTTATTGCACCTATTATGAAAAAGTGCCAATGGAATATCCAAGGTAGTTTTCAAATCAATGATTTCATGATTAATATTTGGAATAGATAATTTATAGATATGGATTATGATTCTTTGTAACTTATGATTTTTAAAACCAGAATTTAAATATGAAATTGTATTTTTTTATTTATTATGGAAAAAATGTTATATTTTATTAATATTTTTATCTATTGCGTAAGTCGGGAAAATGATATATATTAGATCAAATAAAAAAATATTATGTAACATAGTATGACCATGCCTACTTGTCTACCACAAGAGAAACCAGAGCAGTGGAAAATCATTATTGCTTTTGTCCAAGTAAAAGGTTTAAAACTAATCATAAATCCTATTAAATATTATCTACTAAACAAGCTACATCCTATTGTAAAGGCTTGATAGCCTTATTTATCATCATTTTTAACAATAATATGACTAACAAACGCAACAAAAATTGTCATGGACAACTTCTATGTCATATGAGAGTCCACTTGGATCATGTCAAGTGGTCCTATCTCCTTGTCCAAGTCCACAAATTCCATATTGGCTAGCTTCTTTACCAATGTTGTGACTTTGTTGTCAAACCTTCTAATTTGACTGTGCACTTCATGCGCACAACACTATTTCTTGTTGCTGTTTTGATCACTCAACCAATTCTATACCATAATTGTCTTAAGTTGCTAATAGAGGTTACCTATTTGCATATATCTTGTATGCCAATTATCATGTTGCCCATGTCTGGGATCCAATTTCCAACTTATTCCTCTACCTATGTATCTACTATGAGCTATCATTTAATACTTTCTCCTCCTCTCATATTTCTCAATTTCACTTTTTACCAATGGAGGGATATATCTATAGTAAGTATCAACAAAATTATCTACTACCATTTGGGAACGAGAGGTAGTTGACATTCTAGCATTGTGACCACCCCTCCTACCACTAGAACCTCCTCTGCAAGGCATAAATTTCTAAGACCAATGAGTACAACATTGAGGGTTGAAGAAAGGGGGATGGAAGACTACCTAATAAACAAAAACTAACAACTCAATCCTTATAAAGAGAAGGAAAATTCAGTCCACCCAAAATAGAATAGAGACCACCCACCTTAGAACATGGACCAACCCAAAACTCTTTGAGATAAAAATAAGGCCTAAACTTTCTAAGGGATGATTTTGAAAGTCATCCCACCATTTCCAAATCAACCAGAACAAGATGAGAGTGATATAACTCTATCTAACTTAGGATTCAAAGTAGAGAGACAAGATAATGATGAATATAATCCATAATAGAAAAATATGACCCCAAATAATAGAAAATAGAGATGCCAATACCATAAAAATGACTCAACCATAGAAGCTTAAACTTGTTGCAAGTATAGTCCTAATTTGAGAACCATAAGCACTAAGTAAGAATGCTAACATAAGTTAGATTGAATAAAATTTTATACCAAGTATTACCTTTATGAGATGAAGCCATTAAGGCTAATCCATAACCAAGTGGAATAAAAAAGGGTTGAAATTGATGCCTTTCACTACTTCTATGAGACCCTAATTTCAAAAGGCTTAATATAAAGATCTTGCCACTGTAACAAGGAGCTAAACATTGAAACTAGAATTTTATGGATAAGAATGATCTACCACTATAGCCAAGCTACCATACATATTGTTGAATGCCATTGAAACTATCAAAAATTATTAACTAGATGCGTATCTCAACAAAACCAAACAATGTTGAATATGAAACTCAAAAATTGAAAAAATAAGGCATGAAGGGCCTCAATTCTTATTAATTAATTTTATAAAAAAATGGCCTTCATTGCTCACCTCCCTAGCCCTTGATCACCAACACTTTCTCCTCTTCCACATACACCTCAATGTTAGACTTGGTAAGGTCTGAAATATCAGTGTAGAACACATACTCCTTGGGAATTTCTTTGGCGTCCATTGAGGCAACAGCACCACTATCGACACTCTTGGTGCTCATTTGTTTACTCTAGAAAACATCACCCTTTCTAGAATGTACCATTCCTCCACAAATTTATTGGTTGATAAAAGAGTTATTGTCGAAGGATCTAACACTCACTTTGGAAATGTTTTCACCAGAATGCCCTTCCCAATAGAGCTCTGGCTGGAGAGCTACAACCCTTATTATTTCTACTTTTTCCATCATTTGGACTTTATTTACATCCAGATCTCCCATTAGCTACGATGCGGCCTTCATAATGCACTTATCTTTGGCTTTTGATAATCTGATCCGCACCATTATTGTCTAGGTGAACATTTACGTTTCATTTTTCACCACACAAAGTCATTCCATGAACTAGAGATTGCTCACCCTTTCACATTCAACTCCTAAAACATCATTCGATTTATTTCAACTTGAACCTCCACTCGAACCAACATTTATTAAAACATATGTTCATTATGGTATCTATCGATCCACCATTGATACTCTTTGGCTCCTGTGCCTCCATTGTTCTCGAATACAAATCTACCATGAACTTCTTACATTCCAGCACCAACCTCTTTACCTCATTTTTAGTCAGCATATCGTGGGTATCTAGTGATTGCAATGTGCAATGGAAAGAACAATATTTGGTTACATAATCTAAAACCCTTCTTACAACATCTGAGAGAGTAACAGGTCTCTCAATCCCAAGCTTGTCCATCAATCTCCTTCTAACCTTAGACTAAAATGCCACATCCTTTTTCATGCCAAATAATTCGCCACCTGAGCTCTCCAATGTAACAACAAGAAATCATGTTTACCAATCGACCATGTATGAGGAAAATAGATACTACAAGAGAAATGCAAGTGTGACAATTTATTATGATCATGGATTATAATGTGATGTAATCATAACTCCTGGACATCGCATAAATATTAACATTTTTTAGGGTTCTTTGATTCACCAATCCCTCACTTTCTTCTCTGCAAGATTTGCATCTCCATCCACAATGCTTTATTCATCAAACCATAAACCCTTGGCAACATAGGTGTCCCATTAAAGCCAATATCTGGATATAATGCCAAATATAAAAATTATCTAAAAGATAATAACAAATTACCAAGAGGAACATGAATTAACAAACAATAAACATAAACATTAAACGTTAACTTAGTTTTTACTCTAGGAAAACCCCAATTTTTGGGAAAAACCTAGCCGAACAAAATTTCATTAGATCCCTTGGCCAAAGCTCGGTCCAAGCCAACCAAGTTGTCGTTCACCACTCGCATCCCTTCGCACCATTACAATTAAGTCTTCCCAGTTTTTTAAGGATCCATTACATGGGAAAATTACCATGGGAAACCAAAAAACCATGGGCCCAAAACTAGCACTGTTTTACTCAGTCAACTTTGACTCTTTCCCTGAGTCAAGTTTACCTAACAATTTCAAAATGCTTAAGATAAAGAGCATGCCACTATAACAAGGATCTAAACACTAAAACTAGAATTTGTTGTATAATAAAATCAACCATTGTAGCCAATATACCATAAATATTGTTCAATACCATTGAAACAATAAAAAATTATTTCCCAAAACTTATTCACTAGATGTGGATCTCGATAGAACCAAACAATGTTGAATATGAAACTAAAATATTGAAAAAAGGAGTATGAAGGGATTCAGTTCTTATCAATTAAATTTTTATTTTTAAAGTAAAATATAATTTTAATTATCTTAAATTAACAAATAAAAAGTGTTTTATTTCAAGCCCCAAGGGATAGCTCAAATGGTCGAGTTCCCGTTGCTAAAGCACTTTCTCAGTTTGGGAGGTCACGGGGTCAAATCTCCTCGACGCCCTCGGGGTTAGGCCTGTTAAGATTGGCCGACGGGTAGATCCCTTCGGGTGGATCTGCCCCGATATTTTCCCGTGGATGTAGCGGCCACTCAATGACCGTGAACCACAGCTTAAAAAAAAAGTGTTTTATTTCAAATAAATAAAATATCATAAATTTGTATTTATTTCAATTGAATAAATAATAATAATAATAATAATAATAATAATAATAATCTAATTTTAAGGTCACATTCAAAATTTCCAAAGGGGTTGTCTCTGATGGTGGAAAGTAAGGAGTTTTTCACCATTAGGTAAGGCTCAATTCCCATGAGGGGTTAACTTGATGCCATGGGGGAACCTTGAGGTAGTGGTCAAATGTGTGGTTGCACCCACAAAGATTATGTTTAACGATCTTGTGACCTAAGCATAGATAAGTGTATCAAATCCCACCCCAATGTCCTTCAGTTTTGAAAGAAGTGCCTTAAAGTATTATGAGGCAATTGGTTCAATTCCTCGATTAACTTGTCATGTTAAGGGTAGGAGTGGTACACCTAGTGGCTATACTGACAGCGGATGGAATTGACCCCATGTTATGTTAATATGAGACCACCCTAGTTGCTAATTCCACTAGTCACGACAAAAAAAGCATCGCTATCAATTTAAACACCAAATTCATGTATGAGAACCCCCTTGTTTTTGGGACAAGGGACGCTCCTTCACAGAATGATTTGACTACTAAAGTATATGGAGGTGTACATACTCTATCCTCATCTAGATTTGAACGTGTGCATCTTACATGGAAACACACTTTTATTCCATATAATTAAATCGATTTATTGAACTTTTGTCCCCTAGAATGTACCAAAATACAATTTCTTATTCTCTAAGAGGAAATAACCAATCTTATATCATGGCATCATGAATGAAGCACTCAAGTAGATGAATCAATATTAAATTTGACGTAGTTAGTTTTCCTCCACTAAACAATCTTTTCAAATAAACATGGGAGAGTTGTAAAAATGTAAAGGAATCTCATATTTGAAGGAGTGTAACTTGGAAGTAACAATTTTGCATCAAACCAAACAACACTAGGAATGAAGGGTGACAAACTTGGGATAAGAATTCATCACGAAGATTATTCTTGTAGACAAACAATCAACAAGGAAGGCCATCAGTATTGCTACAACTCTTGTCTGTCGATAATGCATTAATAGTATGTCAATCCATAAGTAATTTATGATCTCCCAACACCTAGGGCTTGTAATTATTTATATAGAGGTGTTTGCAATAGTATCAACAAGGGAAAACAAATATTTCTATTATTTGTTCATGTACCAACTCCATACTTTAATGAGAAAAAATGAAAGAAATAAATAGAAGAATGACCCTAGCCCCAATTTAGCTGGAGTTCATGCCTTGTCAAAGAAATCATAGGAAAACGAGTAGTTTATCTTTGGATGCTTTAGTGCCCTCAATAATTTAAAGAATTAACTTTCCATTTTTCTCTATAAAATATCCTAATGGCATAAGCCACCTAACTTAACATCTTAATTCTTGACAATGAGATGCCCCATAAAGCATAGCAAGATAAATATTTATGATATGATAGAGTCTTTTTTAGGACCCACCTTTACAAATTATCTTTCATAATACCTTGGTTCTAAGATAATGTTCCTTTCATCAATAACTAATATATATTTTGATGCCAAGTACATCCATTTTTCTTACTTAAGCATGGCGAATGAGCTAATTTGATCCAATATTACCCCTAGCTAAATCCCATATTCCCCTTTAAATCATGAATTTGGATCAATTCCCTTTCTATAATGCTCTCAAATTCTTTCATTAACTTCTCATAGGAGCCACAAATATGCTTTGAACAATGCACAAATCTCATGATATCCCCAACTTTTATAGACAAAATGCATGTTGGAGTGGCCTATATGATAAGTGCAATGACCAAGTTCCAATCCAAAGGTGTTATACTTCTCGACTTAGTGGATAACTTCTTGCATCGACATGTTTCCTTAGTAATATTTGCATTCCCACTGCTTCATTTCCAAACTTCATATTTTGGCACCAGGGATTAACGTGCACTACCAAGCGTTAAAGTGTTGTGACTGAACACCAAAACTTTTTGAAGTTCAATGATTCACTGCGTTAACATCACATTAGGACTTGATCCAGGTGGATGTTGGTGGCCACCCACCTATCTCACTTGGATCCCCACAACTGTCCCTTTCAGTTTTTCAGTTTCCTTAATTGTAGCACAATTTACTATTTTTAGCAGTTTTTCGTGTCCTGAACTTCCGGAGCCGTTTTGAGGCCCTAAACGACCTTTTTTTGGGAAAAATGGGAGCAACATTAATCCATGGAATTCTCACTCAAAAGTTGTAGTCCTAGGATAGATCCTTCTAACGAGGTATTCTACGTGTCAAACAGAGATCGTATGCCAAAGTTACGACCCCAGGAAGTTGTTGTACCAATTTACCCATAACAGGGCCCATAGTTTGGCACTTCATCTCCTAGGGTTAGGTTTTTGGATGTTTATGGTTTTCCATTGTTTGTCAACAATAAATACGCCTTCAAGCCTCATTATAACACATTTCAGAGGCATGTAGTTGTCACATCTCTTCTCAGAGATAATTTACCATCGCCCTAGCTGGTTTGTTTCCATTTTTGTTTGTAAGCATATTTCAGTATTTTTCATTAGTGAAAGGAAGAATTATTTCTGATGCATCTTTGTATTTATGGTTATATCTATAATTTGTTGTGTTCTTGTTTAAATCCGGATCAGTGGTATCATAGAGGTCTGCTTTTTATCTGTTTTTCTTTGCATGTGCCCAATGAGGTCAACATATTAGGGCTTGAACTGGTCAAACCTTTGCAAGACCAGCCTTGCAAATCCCGATGGCCTCCCATGGCGGATGAAAAGAAAGACGAGGGGGTAGGAGATCCTATCAAAATCTTACTCAAAGAAGCCCTTGAGTGACAAAGGAACGCGATGATGGAAAAATTTGCCTAGATCCTTCAGCGACTACCCAGGGGCGACGCATATGCTTCCAATAGCTACTCTGGAAATTCCACACCATTTAAGGTATAAGTTAACTTTGAAATCCCCATATTTGAGGGTCAAATTGACGCAGATGCCGTAGATAAATGGTTGAATCTACTAGAAGGTTATTTTTCTGTTCATGATTTTTCCAGCTGAGAAAATATCACTTTTGCACTTCTCAAAGTAGCCCCCCACGTCAAGGATTGGTGGGAAACCTACTGTGAGCAAAAGGATGAAAGTACGAACTCATTATTTTCAGTGCACCCACTTGGAACTCGTTCCAGGATGCCATTAAGGAGTAGTACTACCCTATCAGAAGCTATGAGGACAAATACATAAAGTGGACCACGCTGCAGCAGGGAAGGGACCAAGACGTGCTAGAGTTCACCAATATTTTTCATACCCTTCGCACAAAGTTGGGTATCAAGGATTATGAGCTACATTTGGTACTCAAATACCGTGGCTACCTACATAGGTACATCCAGGATGAGATGGAGTTCCTGGACATCTCCTCGCTCGGCATGGCATACCGATATGCTGTCAAGATCGAGCAGAAGTTTAAACAAAAGAAGCGAGACTTTGGATCTGTGAATCCGAAGAACAAAGTACAAAGCCAAGGCAGGGTGACCCAAGAAAACTAGTCGAAGCTGCAAGAAAATAACAACACCACGAAGTCAAAGAAGGACACATGAAAGTGGTGTGAGTTCAATAAGAGCCCCACTCATAACACAATTGAGTGTCAAACCAAGAAGTTGCTGGTGGCCGAGTTGAAGGCTTAAGAATAAGATGCATGTTCTGACCCTGAGTGAGAACCCGACAAGGGGAATGACAAAGGGAAGCAAATCATTGATGTGGAGCCCAGTGCCACTGTTGCCACCACCAAGGTCCAGTAAAATGAGCCCGAAGATCCAGAGGAGGGGGAGCGTCTTTTCCACTCACAGATGTGGGCAGGGTTCGCCGTTGCAATTCATTGTTGACAGTGGGAACCAAAAGAGCCTCATTTTAGCAGAGGTTGTGAAGTGGCTGGGACTACCAACTATACCACACCCACAACCGTACAACATCAGGTGGCTTCACTAAGGAAGAGATCTCCAAGTCCGTCAGCAGTGCCACCTTCCCTACAACATCAAGCCCTTCACATATCAGGTATTGTGTGATGTTGCACTGCTTTATGTTTGTGATGTATTATTAGGCCAACCATACTTGTGGAAATGACATGTTGTGTATGACTTAAAGCCTCACGCTATTATTATTTCTTTGTGTAATACATTATACAGGATACCGGAGGTAGCCCCACCTACCACCACTTCTTTGATCTCTGCTAAGAAAGGCAGTAAGATCATCTGCGAGACTAGGAAATTCATTTTCTGTCTGGTTCACTCTCAAAGTAAGGGGAATATCGTAGCCACATCCATGGCCCCGAGAAGGGTTCCTCCACGTAGTGGAAGCAGGTGAATACGATCATGAAAGAAGATAGGGACATCTTCTCCTCACCCACAGGGGTACCGTTGCACTGTCAGGTCAAGCATTCCTCCGATCTGACTTCTGGAGCTCCTCTATCCAATGGGTCAATCTATCGCCACTCCATTCTTTAAAATGCCAAGTACAAGTAGCGACATTATCAGCATCAAGTACCACACAAGTTTCAAGTGGGCGACAAAGTCTGGTTACATCTACAGAAATGACGCCTTACAAGAGCCCATCAGAAGCTCAGACCACTCCGATATGGTTCTTACACCATTATCAAGGTTGTGGGAAACAATGCTTTAGAGCACATGATTCCCCCATTCCTTCGTTTGCACCGAGTGTTCAATGTGGACTACCCTCAACCATGCTCCCACCATTACTGGACACATCAAAGGTTGCAGAACAGCTCACCAGGGACCAAGTTCAGTAGAAGTTTCCTCATCTCATGGAGGAACTCAACGCAATGGTGACCATTACTTCCTAAAGGGGGAGGAATGATCCAAGTGGATGTTGGTGGCCACCCGCCTGTCCCACTTGGACCCCCACAACTGTCCCTTTCAGTTTTTTCGGTTTCCTTAATTGTAGCACAATTTACTATTTTTGGCAATTTTTCGGGTCCTTAACTTCCTGAGTCGTTTTGAGGACCTAATCGACGTTTTTTGGGAAAACTGGGAGAAACAAGGGTCCATGGACCGATGTTTCTCATTCAAATGTTGTAGTCCTCGGATAGATATTTTTAATGAGGTATTGTACCCGTCAAACGAAGATCGTATACCAAAGTTATGACCCCGGGAAGTTGATGTACCAATTTACCCAAAATGGGGCCCATAGTTTGGCGCTTCATCTCCTAGGGTAAGGTTTTTGGATGTTTAGGGTTTTCCATTGTTTCTCAACAATAAATAGGCCTTCGAGCCTCATTGTAACATAGTTCAGAGGCATGTAACCATCACATCTCTTCTCAGAGATAAGCTACCATCACCCTAGCTGGTTTATTTCCATTTATGTTTGTAAACATATTTTAGTATTTTACATTAATGAAAGGAAGTATTATTTCTGCTACATCTCTATATTTATGGTTATATATGTAATTTTTTGCATTCCTTTTTAAATATGGATTAGGACTTCATATCACTGGAACTTATTGTATACTAATACACCCTAACAACTCAAGCCCAATCTGATAATGACTAAATAAGAACCCTAATCAAAACCTTGATACCATGTAATGGACAAATTTCTTATCACTAGAAGATAACAAATCTTGATATCAGAATGTCAGAAATTTTAAAGGCTTGCAACCTTATGACTGATAGGTCAATAGAGAGGACTACAATGGAGGGAAAATTATTCGTCCGTCGTCTCTATTAGCTAAAAAATTGGCACAACAATCTCAGCTATAGAGTGCTTGACATGCTTGGAGATGGAGTGCTTGGAAGTCTCGGTGATGGAGCACTCAGTGGTCTCGGTAGAAATTATTGTGGAATTGTCCATATATAAGACTCATCAATTAATGGGGCCTCCCACTACCCATTACCATGTTCACAACTCTTTATACTCCCTGGCCAGCTGGTGGCAGTAAATGAGAAATGTAGATGGATGGTACTATGACACCATCTATTGATGGAACTTCAACAACTTCAGGAATTTGTTTTGTTTTCACTTACAATGGTTTTGGTTCCACTCAAGTCAAACTCTGAATTATCGATATAAACAAATCTTACGCTCACTAAGCTCGATATCGATTATGAATCACTCCTACAACGATTCATTCCCTATTGATAGGGATTGTTCTACAACTCCATTTTCATCTATGATGGAAACATTATCAAGTTAATCACTTGAATCTACCTACCTATGGGGCTTTTATTCTATTCTCACATAGTCTATCATCATGACCTCATCAATTTACCATTTGTGGAATATCAACATATGAACTATAAACATGAGATCAAACACACATAAGGGAGAATATTTAACTTCATTCACACATATTTTACATTATGGCATGGTTATACTCAGTCTATGGGATTTTCTTGCCCTGGCCACCTATGTTTGTATGCTTACAAATATTTTATACAAATACGTATGATACCAAAATTGGTTTCAGATTCCAAATTAGCTCCTCAAATTTCTATTGACTCATTCGTAAAATATCAGATCCTAGAAATCATCTAACTCCTCAACAAATATCCTCAAATAATATATTACATGTCGATGAGGAAATAATTTATCATTTCCTAAATACATATCTATTTCAACAAGAAAATAAAATCCCTATATTTTAATATCATAAATTTGACTTAATTTAAATTAAGGGAACCCACTCTTATTAGTAAATGTGACAAGACCTCCTAGGCCTTGTTGACTTGTAGAATTTTTCTTGAATTAGATTCCCAAGGTAAAACTAATTCATGGATTCATGTTCATGAGTCATCTAACTATTTCTGATAGTTGTACCCTTCATCTTTGTCGTTTTAAATTTTTCAATTGCAGGTGCATCTATTGCAATTTCTTCTCCTCCTAGATCCCAAATTGTGCTTTGTTGTTGCCCCTAGACATGACTACATTTTTTTTTTGTTGTCGATCTCAATTCTTTAGGATTCCAAACTTTATACTGCAGTGCTCCATTGGCTCAGCTATTGTACTACCTCATGGCCAATGATCTCTATTGTTGATTGTTCTTTTCACTTTAGTATGTCGTTTCTTAGGTACTTTCATCATCAAATTCCACATTTCATTAATTTCAATGTCGAATTTAATCTTATGTTGGTACATGGCATTGCTATAAACTTATTTTTTTGCCACTACAAACATAATTTGTATGATTTTTATTGTCTTCTCTTCATCACTTTCCATGCTCCATATTTTTATAAAAGCACACTCTTTGATTTCTTCAACTCCTTGAGGATACATTTCACTCATCAGAACATATATTTTCCCATGCATGTAGGACACTATCTCCAAAATACCCAAATGTGTGAAAGCTACAAAGGATTTTCCTCCTCCATACTCTTCTAGTTTCTTTCTAAAAGACTAACTCTCACTTTCTACTATAAGTATATAGTCTATTCTTTATTCATGTGTATTAACATCTCCTTTGATCTAGGTGGCTCTAGGAAACCTCAAATATCAAAGTGTTCAAAAGTTTATGAAACTAAGACCAAGTCATAGATCTCAACGATATATTTCCAACGATGCAAACAAGGCCTCAATCCAAGTCTGTATGAGAAAGTTATTACAGCTTGAAATTTGTACCAAATAGCAAAAAAGTCAAAGTCAAAGTCAACCTTCTACCACATGGAAGGTCTTACATATGACACATGGCAGAAAATTCAACAGGCGTAGTGGGACCCACAGAGCTAATTTGGCATCCCAGTCAGTAAACCAAGTGGACCCACACACAAGTGATGTGGCAACACCACAAGTTGACACATGGCAAGTAGATGGTATATGATGTGGACCAATGAGAGCTTGCTACATGGTCTAATCATATGGTGCCACATGACATCCCAAATTAGGCCCAAGTAGCCTTGGCATGGTGCAACCTCCATTTTTGTCTTATTCTCATGGTTTTGGGAGTCGTTACAATATGGACACACAATTTCCATATATTATATGGTTTGAAAACTATATTAAAACCAAAATTGGGCTTTAAGACCATATTAAAGAAAAATTAAGAGTCCATGGGTTTTGATCCTAAAATCTTCCCAAATTCCATCTCTTCAGAAATGAAATTCACTATGGAGCTTGAAGAAAACATGAGCATTCCTTTTTTAGACATTCTCATCATGAGAAAAGAGGATGGCTCCATAGGGCATAAAGTTTTCAGGAAATCAACCCATACAGAAAACTACCTCCATGCTGATTCCCACCATCATCCAGCGCAAAAATTTGGTGTTCTTAACACTCTTGCTATCAGAGCCCTTCGAATTTCTGACACCGATCATCTGAATGAAGAAAAGAAGAATTTAGTCTCAACCTTCAAGGGTATAGGCTACAAAGAAAATGAGATTAAAAGAGCAATTTAGAAAGCTGAGAAAAGGATGTTATCTCATGAACCCAAGGCCCAAGATCAACATGAGAGTGGTAAGGTTTTTCTACCTTACATTCATGGGGTTACAGATAAGATTGCGAAAATCCTAAGAAGGAAAAACATAAGCACACAATTCTCTGCTCCTGGAACTATTAGGCAAGGTATGAGATCTGTCAAAGATAATATTGATAGACATCAACTTAAAGGGGTCTATAAAATTGATTGCTCATGTGGAAAAAGCTACATTGGTGAAACAAGTCGCTCTCTGCAAACCAGACTCAAAGAACATAGAGCTGATATTAAGAATGAAAGATCTCGTACTTCCGCCCTTGCAGAGCACTCCTCAAAGACTAAGCACCATGTCTACTTGGAGAGCGCCTCGATTATCGCCAGGGAAGAACAACACCATAGACGGAAGATCAGAGAAGCCCTTGAAATTATCAAGCACCCGCATAATCTCAACAGAGACAATGGCATGGAGATTAGTGGAAGCTGGCTTCCCCTAGTCAGAAAAATCTAACTCATTTTATTACTTTAATAATAATAATAATAATATTATTATTATTATTATTATTATTATTACTAATAAGATTAATAATAATAATAATAATATAATAATAATAATTATTAATATTATTTCTAATTATTAATAATAATAATAATTAATGATAATAATTATAATAATTACAATTAATATTAATAATAAATAATAAATATTAATGATCAAACTTTATTATAAAAATTAAATATTAATACAATATTCTAAGATTAATATTTTTAACTTTAATATCATTAATACTAATTATTATTAAATTATAATTATAATTATTATTATTATTTATTATATTAATAAAAATAATAATTAATAATATAAGTAATATTAATAATAACTATTATAATTAATATTAATAATACTATAATATTAATAATGCTACGATTTTAGTAATAACTATCATATTATAAGTAATATTAATATAAGTAATATTATTAATAACTATAATAATATTATTATTATTATTATTATTATTATTATTATTATTAATAATAATATTGTTTTTTTCCGGAGAAAAAATTTGTAACCTTTTATTTAAAAAATGAAAAGTTACAATTGCAGATGCATGATGCATTACCATAAGCTGCCCAATGGCTCGAGTGTCGTGGCACTCTTCGCAACGTTACATGGCTAACGTGCAAAAAAGATGAGAAAAGAAGAGAGAGAGAGAAAAGGAAGAAGAGTGAAGGCAAGAAAAAACTGAATTACATATGTGAGTGAGACTCATGCTTCAGGTTTTTCTTCCTTTTTTCTTTTCGACCTTGCGCCACTCTCCTTGAGTGGGCTCGATCGAGGCTATGACTAACTGTGTTTCTGCTTTTTGCGAGCCTAATTCCTTGTCTGAATCTGATGTGTCTGATTGGTGGTGCCGCTTTATCCCTCCCATGATCTGGTCATCATTTGTCTTCTCTGCCTGATTTGGGTGAAGCTGTGAAGCCTTGGTGTCTGATGTGGTTTCCTTCTGATTCCCCGTTTCTTGTGAAACCTCAACTTTCTCTGTGGTGGTATCTTCCTCTTCATCTTCTGAGACCGGAGGGGAGAAGAACCATCCTTTCTTCTGCTTCCCTTTCTGCTTCCTTTTGCTGTTTACTTTTTTAGCTTCTGGACATGTGCTTTGCAAGTGTCCTGTTTGTCTGCAGAGCCTGCACCTGAAAGCAGTATTTTCGTAGTCTAGTGCTTGCAGCCAATTTTGTTGTTTATAGATCAGCCTTATGTTATCAGGCAGCCCTTTACTTAGATCCACTTCCACACAAATTCGTGCGAAAGTGAAAATCCTTTCATCAATCCTTTCCATATCTGTTTTGATGTATTTCCCTATGCTGTTCCCGATTCCTTCCAAGACTCGTTCACTCCAGAAGTGTAGGGGAAGGTTATATAGACGAACCCAGACCAGCACTTTAGTGACTGTCATTTTGTTTGGATCGAAGTCTGTAAACCATGAGGTCATGAACAGCCCTGCCGTTCCCCAGAACCACGGCCCGGCATTGATGATTGTATCTCTGGCTTCCCTGGATGCAAATCTGACTATGAAGAACCCTTTGGAGCATAAGTGTATATCGCATTCCATGGTCCAATTGTTGAAGATCCAGTGAAATAGATTTGTTGGTGTTGGCCAAAAACTGTTGAATCTGCATATTAGAGCCTGCGATTCATATGACTTAACATAGTCATCCAGCCTTGTGGAATCAAAATTAAGGGCTGGAGTTTGCCCTAGCTGGTCTACTATGTATGGCCTAGGTGTATATCCGCCTTGATCTGGAGAGGGCCCTGAATCTCTGCTACCTTGAAGGATGTTTTTGTAGGAGGGACCTCCCTTGGGTTGATGCTGAGGAGCTGTCTTTTTCCCTTTATCTCCTCCTGAGCTGCTGGGCTAGCCCTGAGGAAGGGTCCCGCCTCTCAGTCTGAGGTTCAAAAAAATGGTTTCTCCAGGGCTGATCTCATAGCCTGCCAGAGTTTTGTTGTCCTGGAGAGACCTTCTGCCATTTACTAGATGTTGGATCTGACCAGGATATCCAGTCAGTGCCCAAATTTTCTGCTTCAGCTGCAGAACAGTACTTTCTGCATGTACCCATACTAAAGAGGATTGCTTATCTGGGGTTTTAATGAAAATCTGAAATCGAGCTTTTGTTACCTCATGTCTGCTTTTTAGCTGAGCTCCTAATAATAATAATATTGTTATTAATAATAATAATAATTATTATTATTATAATAATATTAATAGTAATATAATAATTATTACTATTAATATTTATTAATAATAACAATATTATTATTAATTAAATATAATAATAATTTCAATAATAATAATAATATTATAATAATAAATTTATTATAATAACAATATTATAATAATGATTAATATTAATTATGATTATTATATATCATTAATACGAATTATTATTAAATTATAATTCTAATTATTATTATTATTTATTATAATAATAATAATAATAATTTATTATATAAGTAATATTAATAATAACTATCATATTATATTAAAAGTAACTAAAAGATTATTATTAATTAATTTAAATATTAATAAAATTTTAATTATAATGATCAATCTTAATTGATATTAAAAGATTATTATTAATTAAAAAAAATAAAAAAATAAAAATAAATTAAATTAAATTAATTAATTAAAATAATCTGTAGCAGCCGACTCTCATCAATCAGATATTGAGAGCCGACTTTCATCTCATTTTACTCTCCTCATTACTATTTAATCTCTCAGCTAAGCTCTTCTTCTATCAAGCATTCAAGTTGTCTTGATGATGGATCCCAGTTGGGATTCGAAACGTTGGCATAAAAAGTTTCTTACTGTGGATTCTCCGGTAACTAAGTCGAAAATAAATAACTTAATATGACTATGCCAACCATTGTACCAACCACACACTTTGTCTCATTCATCCTCTTATTTTGTTATAAAATGCCATTCATATGGTTCAAAGGGAACCATGGAGAATACATGAGAGATGAGGGTGCAAGTAGGCCAATGAAGTCATGAATCTCAAGAATATTGTTAGAGCATATGTTAGGGAATATTCTAAAGAATATTCTCTATGAAAAATCTTTGAGATTCATGGGTAGCTGAGATTTGACCGAGTCATAAAGCGGTCAAGTTTACAGTTAGATTTCACGATTTTTAGCTAGGAATTCAACTATACAATTTGTTTATTCAGCATAGGTGTGCATTTTTAGGCCATCCCCGAAAGTGGAGGTATAAGATGCACTGATTCCATGTCTTCTTTTTATTTTTGTTGAGATAATGATTTGATGATGAGATCATTTTTTTCCATTTTTGTTGGAGGATCCTTGTATGCCATGTGAGAGTTTGATATTTTTTCATGCTAAAGGAGATATTTTATGAGTGAGAGTTATTATAGAAGAGTGTCTCGTGGAGATACATGCCACTCTATTTGAGCAAGTTCTTCCTTGTATTGACAAGAACACATCATGTACTCATCATCATCTTGCAACAATTAATGAAGTGACATCCCCATTCTTGACACCGGGCCCAGAGACGTAACCCACACTAGGTGAACTCTGTTATCAACTTGTGTGTGTTCTTTGATTTGATGGTTTCTGTTATGTTTCCTCTTATTTGAAGTATGCACATGTGGTTTTTCATACTCTTTCACATGCAATTTTTTTAATATCATAGAAGTAAAAGATCTTGGTTAATTTCTGTATCTGAGAGATCTGAATCATCCTTGAGCTTGCTAGTTATATTTTGCATTATTTTCTTTTTAGGTAATACCTTGTTCTACATTTCCAGGTTATTTTGCAGCTTGCAATTTCTTCCCGTCTTTATAGTTGTCTTCCTTAGACAACTATACATTTTTTAGTTGTCCATGATCTTCAGTTTCTATAACAATTTGCTCAAACATATACTTTTTTTGTAAAACTAAAAGCTCCTTTTCTTCTCTAGATTCCTTGAGAACTTCCTTCATGTAAGACATTCTTGAATACAATAGGTTTGCAACAAATATTCAATCTTTTTCAATCTTTGGGTTGACCAACCATTCTTCTAACAATTTCAATTCTTCATCATAATTTTTAATTACAAAGTTTTCATCCTTCATGCCACATGTGGTAATGTTCTTGGTTTTGTCATCATCCTCTTATTTTGAATGAAATAAAATTTTCATTTTCTTGAGATATTTTTGTCTCTTCTTTCCTTGTCTCAACTTCCTTTGTACTTGCATATACACAATTAGTTTGAAAAAAATCGTCTTTCTTCAATGGTTTTTCCAACAATTTTATTTCTTCATTAAAATATGTCAACATCACGTTTGAATGATGTCTTTCATTTCCTTCATCTTACTTATAGTTATTTTGTCAAACTACATCATTTGACTATATACATGTCCCTCTTTGATTGACTTTATGAGCCAATGAAGTCTCTTCAGTTTATATGAAATATTCCTCATTAGTCTTTCTTTCTTCACTTTCCTCTCCCTTATGACAACATTTGGTGAATCTCCATCATCTTGAAAACCTACAAACCTTGCATTCATTTGCAAATTATCTGTTCCAAAAACATAAGGCTCTCTAGCCTCCTTTTCTATCTCTATTATTAGATCTTCATGCTGATCTGAACCTTCCAAGTCATCCATAAGACTCTCACGAAGTCTCCCTTCATCACCCTCATCTTCATCTTCCCCAAGGAATGATCCTTGCTCTAGTTCAGAATAGTGAACTTCCTCTTCCTCATTCTCAACTACTTTGAGTTCCTCTTCCTTCAACCAAGAATTTATCACGCGCCTCAACTTCTTCCTCAACTTTCTTGCAGAACGTTTCTTAGCAGGACTTGTAACCTTCTTCTTCATTATCCATCCATATGTATGGAATTTTGTACTTTCCTTTAGCATCATCATTATTATACTAAGTTGTTCCTTCATCTCAGCCATTTCTCAGCCAAATTCCTCTTCACTCATCATTTTCTTCTTTATGCCATTTGATTTGGAATTTTCCTCCATTATTTTGTGGCTTACATTTGAAACCTTTTCATGACCATTAGTAGTCATCTTTAACTCTTTCTTTGTGAACTTTTCTCGTCCACTTATAAGATGCACTAACCCTCTACAATCGCAAGTCTACTTCACCTTGCTACAAGTACCTCACCAAGCTTCTCTCCTCCGAACTTGGAGTTTTGGTAACACTAGTTCTCTCCTTTGGAACATTCTAAGCTTCCTCTGATTTTCTAGGTTTCTGCACTCTTTACACTTTCAATAGTTTTACTTGCTCCTTTCTCTAGACAACTCTACCCACATTTGCAACTGTATAGCAATATCAACAACTTTTACCAACCTAAGATGGAATTTGTTTTCCTCTCTGTTATGCAATCTCCGATACAAGTGTTTCCACAATTTCCTCTTTTTCTCTCTCTGCTGCTACATGTAGTCAAATACTTTGTCCTGTTGTCAACTACAAATCATAAATACCATTCTTTACCTTTCAAATCTCATTATATTTGTTTCTCCTAAGAAATTTCTTAGCTCCTTGCTCCACACTCTTTTAAGACTATTTCTGCCACCAGTCTTCTCAAGATACCTCCAAGCTTAGGGAAATTTCTCCTAAATATTCTCCTTAGCTAGAATTGTATTCTTCTTTATACCAGATCTTTTGTGTTCCATCTCCTTACTTGAACCTCCAGGAGAGAATATCCGTGTACATGTTTCTTATGTTCATGCCACTATATATTTTTTCTATTTTAAGAATCTATTTGCAGGTAATTTCTACATAAGGTTAATGATCTAGGTTGGATCATTATATTGTTTTTCATCCATCTTGATGCATTTGGAGTGGAAAAAGTGGAGGAATCAGCTCATGGGACCGTTTTTACTTGCAGAGCCCTATTTGGCAAAATGGGGTTTGAAACCTTTCGGGAGCGTTTTGAGCCATGAAACGATATTTTTTTGGGGTAAAACTTTATATCTTTAGGCTTTATCACAACATCATTTCATGTTATTCTACACACAAAGATATTTCCAACAATGCAAGAAGAATGTCAATCAGAGTCTGTATGCAAAATTTATGCCACTCAAAAGTTGACCTTCCTGTTTTCACACCTATAGTTCGGAAGTGTTGGGTTGTGTTATATTCTTTCCACGACTAGCCCATGTAGTTAACCAGCGGGTTAGAGGGGGGATGGAGCCCCCCCTTCGTTGTGCCGATTACGTAGCGGGGGGGTCACATGGGGTTTGAGGGGTGCAGGTAACCCCACTTTATGGGGTCTGGGGCAACGCCCCAGAAAATTTTGGTTTTGGAACCTATGTTAGGACCCACCTATGGTTTTGTGCATGATTTTTGCATATGTTTTTGGATGCGATGGTTTTCGGTCCATGGTATTGGATGCTTCGACATGTATAAATATGTATTATAACATTGAAAGGAAAATAATGAAAAATCAAGCTGGTGGTCCCGATTTTGGGATCCAGGGGAAAATCTCTGTGTATATGTGTTTTATGTGTTATGCTCTCGCATTGTTTATTTTCTGGGTTTTAAAATTTGTATGCAGGTAATTTCTATACGGGGTTAAAACCTACATTTGGTATCAGAGCTGTTTTGGCTTCAAGGGGATGCCTTTTTTGCTGAGGGGTTTCGCTCAGGCTTATGGTAGACCTTGTTCAGTGGGAGATCTGCAAGATCGATTCTGGTGGTGAAAGAAGATGACGAGTAGTGGAAATATAGAGATTGAGAAATTTAATGGTCAGAGTTTTGAGTTGTGGAAACTCAAGATGGAGGATCTATTGGTGGATAAAGATCAGTGGATCACGGTAGATCCGGGTACTAAACCAATGGGAGTGTCTAATGAAGAATGGAAGAAGTTGGATTGGAAGGCAAAGAGCACAATACGATTGTGTGTCTCAGATTCAGTATTGCTGAATGTATCAGGGGTAGCTACGGAGAAGGCTTTGTGGGAGAAGTTAGGGACTTTGTACCGATCTAAGTCTCTGGTGAATAAACTGTTCTTGCAGAAAAAGTTGTATAACCTTAGGATGAAAGATGAGGACTCAGTGACAGAGCATCTAAATGCATTTAATACTATGGTAAGTCAATTAGCGTATGTTGATATTAAAATTTCAGATGAAGATAAGTGCATCAGTTTGTTGTGTTCTCTACCACATTCATGGGATATTCTGGTTATTGCAATAGGTAGCAATGCAACTGTCGTGCAGTTTGATGAAATAGTCTCATCCTTGCTGACGGAGGAGATGAGACAGAAAAATATGGAGAGACGGAATGGTTATGCCTTGTCTGTACAAGGACGGTCCCAGAACAGAAACAAAAATAAGTCATCAAGTGGGAGATCTAAATCTCCAGGAAAACCTATAAAGGCGATGTGCTGGAAATGCGAAAAGGAAGGGCACTACAAAAGGGACTGTAAATCTAAAGCTCCTAATAAAGGAAAGGGATCTGATGATGCTCCTTCTGCAGAGGCAAAAACCACCTTAGATGAAGGTGGGGATGTGTACTTGGCTTCTTCAAGTACACATGTAGATCATGAGGTATGGTTGATTGACTCAGGTGCATCCTTTCACTTCACTCCCCATAGAGAGTGGTTCTGCGAGTATGAGAAATATGATGGTGGTGATGTCTTCTTAGGGGATGATAGGAAGGCTAGAATCATTGGTCACGGAAAAGTAAAGTTGAAGTTGCAAGGTGGAAGGGTTAGAACACTTCCAGGTGTTCTGCATATTATTGCATTGGGCAGAAATCTGATTTTTATAAGCAACTTGGATGATGCAGGTGTAAAAACAGTGTTCGAGAAGGATACCTACAAGATGGTTCGAGGAGCAATGGTATTGATGCGGGGAGTTCGGATTGGAACTCTATACAAGCTACAAGGTAGCACGGTTTTTGATGGGTGCAACAGTTCTGTGGTTCCTGAAAGTGGAGCAGAAAATCTGGTGATCTCTGGAGAGAAGACCATGTTGTGGCATCAAAGGCTTAGACATATTAGAGAGAATGGCCTTTGAATACTTCATGGTAAAGGTATTGTAGAAGGTATGAGTAATAGCTCTCTGGATTTAGATTTCTGTGAAAATTGTGTATATGGGAAGAAAAATTGGGTGAGTTTCCCCTCTGGTGCTAAGAGGGCGAAACATATATTAGAGCTTGTGCATAGTGATGTGTTTGGACCTATGAAGGTTCCGTCACTGGGTAAGTCTGTGTACTATGTATCATTTATAGATGACTTCTCAATTAATACATGGATATATTTCCTTAAGAAGAAATCTGAAGTCTTTGACAGGTTTAAAGAATTCAAGGCTCTGGTGGAAAACCAAACAGAGAAGAAGATAAAGGTGCTGAGGACAAATAACGATGGAGAGTTTTGCAGTAAGGAATTTGAAGAATCTTGTAAGAAGTGTGGTATAGCACGACAAAAGACTACTCCATATACACCTCAACAAAATGATGAACAAGATGTTGATGGAAAGAGCAAGAAGCATGCTTAGTGGTGCCAGGTTAGGACAAGAATTCTGGGCAGAGGCAATGGAGACAACATGTTACCTGGTTAACAGATCACCTTCATCAGTGTTGGAGGATAAAACTCCACAAGAGGTATGGACTAGTATGAAACCCTCTCTTTCACATCTGAGGGTATTTGGATGTGATGCATATGTACATGTTCCAAAGGAGAAACAAACCAAGTTGGATAGTAAATCTGAAAAGTGCATCTTTATTGGGTATAAGGATGGTTTAAAGGGTTATAAGCTTTGGAACCCAGTAACAAGGAAGGTTGTGTACAACTGAGATGTGGTGTTCAGAGAGGTGAAAGATGTTATTAAACATGAAGTTCAACCAAAGAAACCTAAGAAGATAGAGTTTGAGCTAAAGGAGGAAGAACCAGACTCTACAACAGAGGAGGAATCAGAATATGAAGAGCCACAAACTCCGTGTGTGAGAAGATCAGTTCAAGAAAGAAGGCTGCCAGAAAGGTATAGTCCATATGATTTCTGTTCAAATTTTGCTTTATCTATTACTGATGATGATCCAAGAATTATGAAGGAAGCAGTAGATTCAGAGGATGGAAAACTCTGGAAAGAGGCCATGGTTGATGAAATGGCATCTTTGCACAAAAATGAGGCTTGGGATCTGGTGGAGTTGCCGGCTGGAAGGAAACCCATTGGTAGCAAATGGGTGTTCAAGAAGAAGACAAATGTAGAAGGAAAGGTGGAGAAATACAAAGCTTGGTTGGTAGCAAAAGGTTATTCCTAGGTGCCGGGAATTGATTTTGGTGATATTTTTTCTCCTGTTGCCAAGGTAACTTCTATTAGATTACTTTTATCTGTTGCTGCTACTTTTGATTTTGAGGTAGAACAGATGGATGTGAAGACAACATTTCTTCACAGGGATCTAGAAGAGGAGATCTACATGAAGCAACCTGAAGGCTTTGCGGTGAAGGGTAAGAAAAAACCGGTATGCAAGTTAAAGAAGTCTCTGTATGGGTTAAACAGTCACGAAGGATGTGGTATCAAAAAATTGATACATTTATACGGGGACTTTGCTTCACCAGAAGAAAATCAGATCATTGTGTGTATTTTAAATTAATTGGTGACCATGCTATTTATCTGGTCTTGTATGTGGATGATATGTTGCTAGTTGGAAATGACAAAGAAATTATCCAGGACTTGAAGACCCATTTGTCCTCCAAATTCGACATGAAAGATCTTGGTGCTGCAAATTATATTTTGGGCATGGAAATTAAAAGAGATCAGACAAAGAGGAAGCTCTGGTTAAACCAGAGGAAGTATGTCGAGACAATATTGCAGAGGTTTAATATGCAGAATGGTAAACCAGTGAAGGTTCCTATTCCTATAGGTGTAAAGTTATCTGTTGAACAGTGTCGCAAGACACAAGAAGAGGAAGAGGACATGTCCCGTGTTCCATATACAAGTGCAGTCAGTAGCCTGATGTATGCGATGGTTTGTACTAGACCAAAAATTGCACATGCAGTGGGAGTATTGAGAAAGTTTATGTCAAAACTAGGGAAGGAGCACTGGACAACAGTGAAGTGGGTTTTCAGGTATTTTCATGGAACTAGTGATTATGGTTTGTGCTACCAAGGAAGACCAGGATTGGACAGAGTGTTGGATATTCGTGGCTTTGTTGATGCAGACTGGGCTGGAGATCTGGATCAGAGAAGATCTACAAGTGGGTATGTGTTTAACCTATTTGGAGGTGCAGTCAATTGGATGAGTAAGAAACAATCTGTAGTGACACTATCAACTACAGAGGCAGAATACATGGCAGCCACTCATGCAAGCAAGGAAGCAGTTTGGTTGCAGAGATTGTGTTCAAGTATGGGCTTAGTACATGGAGCTATAAGGATAGACTGTGACAACCAAAGTGCAACTTTCTTGGCGAAGAACCCTGCATATCATTCAAAGACAAAGCACATTGATGTTCAGTATCACTTTGTGAGGGATATGATAGAAGACAAAAAGGTGTTGCTGGTAAAGGTGGACACTTTGAAGAATACTGCAGATGCATTGACAAAATCTGTGAGCTCTGAGAAGTTCTCTTGGTGTAGAGAAACAATGGGTGTTGCAGGGCAGGATAAATGACTAATCTCTCTCATGGCCTCCTGTGGAAAGAAAACAACAAGTGGGAGAATGTTGGGTTGTGTTATATTCTTTCCACGACAAGCCCACGTAATTAACCAGGGGGTTAGAGGGGGGGCGGAGACCCCCCTTCATTGCACTGATTGCGTAGCGGGGGGGGTCACAGGGGGTTTGAAGGGTGCAAGTAACCCCACTTCATGGGGTCCGAGGCAGTGCCCCAAAAAATTTTGGTTTTGGAACCTATGTTAGGACCCACCTATGGTTTTGTGCATGATTTTCGCACATGTTTTTGGACGCGATGGTTTTCAGTCCATGGTATTGGATGCTTCGACATGTATAAATATGTATTATAACATTGAAAGGAACATAATGAAAAATCAAGCTGGTAGTCCCAATTTTGGGATCCAGGGGAAAATCTCTGTGTATATGTGTTTTATGTGATATGCTCTCGTATTGTTTATTTTCTGTGTTTTTAGAATTTGTATGCAGGTAATTTCTGTATGGGGTTAAAAACTATGGGAAGGATGTCGGGTTAGCCCCAATTATTCATTGAAAATTGGCTAGCCACATTATTATGATGTAAAATACTCTAGAAGAGTCTATATTATAACTCTAGTTAAGAGTTGATGTAGTCAAAATTAACCACTAGTAGGCTATCGAGCTATGTTATAACCAGTCCACTAGGAGGAAGAGGCATTCTATTCTTTTGAGAGCATTTTGTTCCATAACTAAGAAAAGATAGCCAAGAGAGGTAGGAGGTGGAGCACAAAAAATGGATTTGTGTACTATAGCAGCCCACGGGCCACATACATTGCTTCTTTGTACCTGCAGCCATATTTCCAGATAGAGAAAGAGAGCGAAGTAGCCTCACCTTCCAGCTGGGTTTTCTCCCGAAAGGGTTTCCCAGAGAGCATGTCTCATGTCTTATGTGCATGTGCGATATTATTTTATATTTCTATACTTTTATGCATAATTTCCATTCACATTTATGTACTAATTACAATTAAATCTACAAATCTAGAATTTTAATAAAACTGTAATAGTGTTAAATTCCAGTATTTTAATATATTATTATCAGATCTGTTGTGACGAACTGTCCGGTGGAATATCCATGACAGTTTACAGATCAATTAAAACCTACAACACAAGTGTGGTGTCTAAGTTAATTTGATCCAACACACTTTGCTAGACCCCATATTCCCCTTTAAATCGTGATTGTGGATCAATTCCCTTTCTACAATGCTCTTAACTGCTTTCTTTAGCTCATCATGAGAGCCACAAACATGCTTCCAACAATACGGAAATCCCGCGCTATCCCAAAATTTTGTAGATGAAACATTGGATGGAATGGCCTACATGATCGAGTGCGATGACCAAGTTCCAATCCAATGACACTAGCCTTCTTGGCTCAATAGATAGCCTCTTGCATCAATATGTTTCCTTAGTAACCTCATTGCGTCAACATCAGATTGGGACTTCAGGTCACCCACATTTCTCGTATAAAGATACACCCTGACAACACAAGCCTAATCCAATAATGATCATATAAGAACCTTAATTAAAACCTTGACAATATATTATGGACAAATTCCCCGTCAATAGAAGGTAACATATCTCATTATTATAATGTTAGAAATTTTAAAGGTTTGTGACTCGATACATCAAGTTGATTTTCGATAGGTTGATGGAAAGGATTGCAAAATACAGAAAAATATCCCTCTATCATCTACATTAGCTAGCAAATCAACACAACAGTCTCAACAATAAAGTGATTGACGGTCTCAGCAGTCTCAGTGACATTTACCATGGAATTGTTTGTCTATCAGACGCACCAATTAATGACATTACCTATTACCTGAAAATGTTTTTACAACTCTTTAATACTTTGTAGTTAGGTGGTGGAAGTAGATGGGAAATTTAGAAGAATAGTCCTATGACACCGTTTATTGATGGAACTTCAATAGCTTTGGGTTTTTATTTCATCTTCACTTACAATGGTTTCAACTCTACTTAGGCCAAACTTTGAATTGCCTCTATCAATAGAAATTACACTCACTAATCTTGATATTGATTATGAAACACTCATTCAATACTTCATTCCCTATTGATAGGGATTGTTTTGTGACTCCATTTTCATCCACGATGGACATCTTATCAAGTTAATCGCTCAAATTTTCCTACTTGCGAGTTTACATTGTCTTCTCACACAACCTATCATCACAACTTCACCAATTTACCATCCGCAAAATATTAACATATGAACTACAAACACGGGGATCAAATACATAAAAGGGAGAATATTTAACTAGTTTTCATTCACACATATTGCATAATCAGACTTGATTATATTCAGTTTATGGGTTTTTCTTACTCTCACAACCTATGCCGGTAAGCTTACAATGTTTTTGTACAAAAAAGTATGATACCAAAATTGGTTTCAAATCCTAAATTAGCTCTTGATATCTCTATTGACTCATCCCTGAAATCTCTCATATCCTAGAAATCATCTAACTCCTTAACAAATCTTCTCAAATAATATATTACATGCCGATGAGGAAATAATTCATCATTTCCTAAATAAATCTCTATTTCAACAAGAAAATGAAATCTCTATCTTTTATTTGCATAAATTTGACTTAAATTATATTGAGGGAACCCACTTCATTTAGTAAATATGACAAGAGACTCTCAAGTCTTGTTGACTTGTAGAAATGCTCTCACATCATATTGATTCTGTTTCAACCTGAATCATAAATGAATGTGATAAAACATTGCTCAATAAAGTAAAATCCATATAATTAATCCATTCATCAATATAATATCTAAGTAAATCCATCTCCTTTGATAAACAGTAATTTTGGAACCAACCCTTAGTTGTCACTTTTCTATATATCCATTTAAACAAAGTGACTACATGAAACATACAATAGTTTGTGACTCCTTTTAAATATTTAAACAAAGAATGTTGATGATTTAGTTCATTTTGATTCTATTTCAACCCCAATCATAAATAAATGTGATAAAAAATTACTCAATAAAATAAAATCCCTATAATTAATCCAATCATCAATATAATATCTACATAAATCTATCTCCTCTAATAGACAATAATTTTGTAACCAATCCTTAGTTCTCATTTTTCTATATATCCATTTAAACAAAGCGACTACATGAAACACACAATAGTTTGTGACTCGTTTTAAATATTTAAACAAAAAATGTTGATGATTTAGTTTATTTTTCTATATATCCATTTAAACAAAATGACAACATGAAACAAAAAATAGTTTGCGAATTCTTTTAAATATCTGAATAAAAAATGTTGATGATTTAGTTCTTACTTTCTATATATCCATTTATCCCTTTAAACAAAGTGACTACATGAAACACAAAATAATTTGTGACTCCTTTTAAATATTTAAAATTAATGTTGATAATTTAGAGAGATTTTTACCACAAATAGTTTGCCTGCCAAAACTAAACCACAATCAAATTTAATGATTTTAAACTTCTCATTATTCCTTTGATAGATTAAAGGAAAAAATTTTAACTCTTTTAGCGACTTTTAACCTTATTTTACATTTGGACGACTCAACCCCATTGCAAATAATGTACCCATCCAAATTCCGTAAGTACAAAAACAGAAGCCTAGTGAGGCTGATTAGGAGATGCCCTGGCCCACGCTATGTCAATGCCATGTGCGGGGATGTTTCCCAAGAAAACTGCGACTTAAAAGCGGTGATGATGTTTGCAATTTGGAAGATTTCGAAGGGTTGTAAAGGTAGCTAAGAAATTTGGCGAAATCTATGATTTTCGAATATTTTAAGAGTGTTTAGTCAATTATGGGTGAAAAAATTGTGGGTAAATCTTGATTTGTGTTATTTAAATTAATTTTTTAATATTAGATTCAGCACTCTAAAAAATCTCTAGATATTTCAATGGTAAAGAATTGCTCTATCAAATTTCTGATTTCGATGAATCTCCACAAATACCTCTGGACATTTCAATTGTAAAAAATTCACCTTCAAATTTCTGATTTCAATAAATCCATATAATATTATTAACAAGTTAAATTAGAAAATAAACCTAAATATTTAAAAAAAAACCTAATTATTTTCCTAAAATCGTCTTTGATTCGTGATGAAATTCTTTTTTAGAAGACCAGTGCGGGAATTAGGGAACTGAATGGTCGGCTGCCCTGTAAGAAAATACGGTTGGGCGGTGATCCTGATTTGTTCAATCACAACGGTAACAATGCTGAAGGTGCAGTCAGCGGGAGGGAAGGGGCATTTCAGTTTTAAAGACGAATTTGTTCATTATGCCGTAAGGCGTTCCCTCTAAGAAAGACATCCCTAAAATGTGACATGTGCAATCCTGAGCCATTGATTCCGTGTGTTAGACGATTGGGGTGTTTTCTGCCGTTGGTTTAATCTGTTTTTTTTCATGGAAAAATGTTTTTTTTCCCACCGGCTGGAAGACAGAGAGGGAGGATTTGGCTATGGGCCATGAAAGGCCAGGCCTCCTAGCGATGAGACTCTTCGCAGTGACTGAACCGACGAAATGTGTCTTTCTTCCCTGGTTTTGTGTATTTCTTCCCTGCATGAGGGCCGCGTAGCTCGCATAGCTGTTATATCAATACTTGTACTCGTCTGCCTCACACATGGGATTTTTTCTCAGAGGTCTTCTGGTTGGAAAACTCTTAGCGGTCAGTGTTTCTTGCCCTTATTTATGTTATGGTTTTTGATTTATGTTAGCCCTTCTTTCTGTTATGGTTTCTAATGTATGTTAGGTAACTAGATTTAATATATGCAAATGTGTGTGCATAATGTTTTTTACTCGATCTGCATTCGATTTTATATTTTTGAAAAAGATGCAATTGCTATCCTTTCAAGGAGTAAATGCGAACCCATCATCACATTAAACAGTCGTTTCCCTGCCCATACCTACTCTGTAGTTATGTAGCAATCTCCTGATGCTCATATTACAGATAGAAGGCAATAAAATTTTCATCTTTCCAAAAAAGGTGGAATATGGGCCTATTACAGTCTGATAGCTTGGTCTTTCCTTCATCTTCTCGAAGTAATATATAAGATGAGGATGCTTCCGAAAATACTCTTTGTCCAACTTCAAAACCTCTATTCTGGCAAGCACAGGGATAAATGCACAATCTGCCACAGAAAACTCAACTCCAACCAAAAACTGTGTGTTTGTAAGTTGTTTCTCAGCCTCATTACTTTTCAATTCATCTTATCTTGATTCCTTTCTAACAGAAGCCTGTAAAAAAAATATCAACGGACTGCTTCTAAATCAATGATTCAATAGTTCATGAACACATCACAAACAGTATTCTGCGGCTTGGTTTCAGGTGTCCTTATTGTTCTTAAGGCATGCTTGGTTATGGCTTCGTTCACATTAGGAAGCCCCTCAGCAGAGTCAGGAGGTTTCCAACTTCCATGGAGTATGCTGGTGTGCAGCACCTGGAAGGTATGCTTTTTGATAAGCAATCTAGTGGTTTTTCAATACTATTTCTAATCTTTTATGCATTATGAGCCTAAAAATATAAGGGTTTTGGTAAATTGTGTGAAAATGGACAAACGAAGCTCAATCACTAATAATCGATGGTTTCTATGCAGAAGGACGCGGAAATAGGGAATTATCGAGTGAAAACAAGAAGCGCAAGGAAAGTGACTGCTGTCCCGACGACAGGGAACCGGATGCGGACAAGATTAAGTAAAATTGGAGCCGAATAATCCAGGAAAAGAACGCAGGATACCGTGATGGAGAACGCAAGAAGGAAAGAGAAGGCCTGAACGATTAGCGAATCCCTCAGGATCTTCGATCCTGAGGGATCGCTGCTTTAAGACTTATCTTTTGTATCTAGACATCTCCGTCATTTCTGTTATATAAAGGTACCACGCCATCGAGCGTGGGGGGACGACTGTTGTTATAATTATAAACTCAGAGCGATTTTGATCACTGAGCTTTGTAAGATCTGATTTTGTAAGATCTTTCCTATCGAATTTGAGATCCAAACACTACGAACTGCATAAGAGATCGGCCTAGATCTGAATGAGGCACAGATCAATCGACTACGAAAAATCAACGAATTGGATGAGATTAGGCTCTCTGCATTACAAAACACAGCATTAATCCAACAGCAGCGAGCTAAGTGGCATGATGCACTTATAAAGAATAAAGTCTTCCATGAAGGAGACTGGGCTCTGTTATACGATTCTCGGTTCCAGGACTTCCCGGGGAAACTCCAGACTCGCTGGCTAGGACCATATGAGATCCAGAAGGTGCACGACAATGGGACCCTCACTCTGATCACAATTGACGGTTCTGGACATACGTTTAAAGTAAATGGCCACCAAGTTCGTCTCTATCGAAGACCTCTTACTCGGGAATCCTTTTGTCAACAGCTTCAGCAAGATACTGATTTGGAGATCCTAGCAGAGGAAGTGAAATCTTCCTCACCCATAACTTAAGCAATTTGTTTTTATAATTTGTACATAACATCCTGTACATATGTTTTTTCATCTTTGTTTGTAGCACTTTGGTTACCTTATTTTGCACAGCACGTTTGTCTTTTGGAATTTTTGCTGTTCCTTTGCGAAAAGGGACAGCACGTTTGTGTTTTGGAATTTTTGTTGTTCCTTTGCGAAAAGGAACAGCACTTTTGTTCTGCTGTTCCTTTGCGAAAAGGAACAGCACTTTTTGGTTTTGATGTTCCTTTACGAAAAGGAACAACACTTTTTGGCTTTGCTGTTCCTTTGCGAAAAGGAACAGCCCGTGTGGATTTTTGCTGTTCCTTTGCGAAAAGGAACAGCCCGTGTGGATTTTTGTTGTTCCTTTGTGAAAAGGAACAGCCCGTGTGGATTTTTGTTGTTCCTTTGCGAAAAGGAACAGCCCGTGTGGATTTTTTGCTGTTCCTTTGCGAAAGGGAACAGCCCGTGTGGATTTTTGTTGTTCCTTTGCGAAAGGGAACAGCCCGTGAGGATTTTTGTTGTTCCTTTGCGAAAAGGAACAGCACTTTTTGTGCTTTGTTGTTCCTTTGCGAAAAGGAACAGCACTCGCATATTTCTTTTTTCAAGATGCAGAATTTGGTTAATTCCGCTATTTCTTTTCCGCAAGATGAGTCATTCGCATGCTTCGCTCAGAGAAGACACCATCAGAACCTTTCTGCTTCTATTTGGACGTTTTGCGATTATGCTCTCCTAAATCCTTTAGATATAGCAATGACATTATGCAATGAACATAAAAGCATGATACACCGAAACCTGCATATCATAAATCGCTATTATTTTAACAGTCAGCATATATAAGAAGACAAGAGGAAGGACATTAACTTTCGTCTTTACTGTCATTATCTTGTTCCCGAACCATGGTTTGGTAATTTTTATCATGTCGATTTCCCTAAAAACTTTCTTGATCATTACTGAGGAATATGAGCAAACGATTTATATCTGTCTGTTGGGATTGTAAGACTTCTTCCACCATTCCCCGCTCTTAAGGAGTGCGGAACCACCCTTATGTGTAATTGAACAAAGAAAAAGAAGTGTGCTGCAAAAGAAGAATAAAAGAAAACAATAAAAACAAGATATCAAATTGTCAAATGCAGGATAGGGGGTCTCATTCAGAGCCAGCCTACCATGATCATAAGGATGGAAGCGAAGTGGCATTCCCATTACGGCCACCACACCAGGGATATGGTCCAAAGGTAAAATAACAAGCAAACCTTGGAACAGGAGGTCTCATCACGAGCCGGCCTGACCACGTTTCGTGCCTACCTTGTGAATGGCATTATGGTTATCTGGTCACCAAGCCAGCATAATGGCCTGCATTTTGATGAAGCACTCTTCAGTAGATACACAAAGGATAATGGTTCCGGAGGGTGAGATAAACAGCTTTGCCAAGGTTATGAACACCTGTTGGCAGCAGAGCTCTGTTAATGGCATTGGAGTCGTAATATTTACACCAACAGGTATGATATTAAGTCTGTTTGTCTTTTATATCCTTTGCATGTATCATATGTCACACCCCGATATAATCATCGCATGAACATTATCACCAATCATGGCAACGGAATTGACAATGACTACTGGAGACTTGGTACAGTTGACAGACGTCCAACCCTTGGTTCCTCATTATATCACACTGGCTTATCTTAAAAGCGATCCATTTTTCTGCCTCGGTTTCGGTACTTCATTGTCTTTTTACAACATGGCATAATTTCCACCTGCTGTACTTTATGATTTGACTCCCGACTGGCTGCTGCTCCTCTCTTTGACGGCTGGGGGCAGCCTATCAGATCGCGGGGGGGGAGGTGACCTCATTACTCCAATGGTTACGTGGCTGCACACCATTCGGGCAAAGTAATAACACGATTTAACGGTATGATGATCTCATTCTACGGACTGCCATCCACGATCTTTCTCTTTGCTGCATGCTCTGTGAAAATCATTCCTAAAAATAGCATCGAGTATCCTCTCTGTTCGGTAAATACTGCGGACAGTTGCTGTGTCATTCCCGAGTTTGTTTTTGAGAGTAAGCCATGGGTGGGAAGACAATCCGAAGCGAACCGCACAAGCTGATCGCGTCTGCTGCTGCCCGCGAAATTCTGGAAAATGCAGGATGGTTGAATTACTTCAACCGCCTGCAAGAATCGAACGAGGTTGTAGTGTTGGAATTCCTGCAAAATCTGTAGGAAAACCACTCTATAGTCGGAGGAAAGTGGATAGAAGTCACGGAGGACATTATTGCAGAAACCTCAGGATTACCAGCTGTTGGACCCAGATGGGAGCTAAAGAAGGAAAGACTGCAGAAAGCAATGGAAATTTTCCAAAGCGAAGGCCAAAGTCTGACAGTCAAAGGGAAAGGAGTTCTGCCAACAACACTGGGGGAACCCTCGACCGAGCTGGCGAAGATAGTGCAGAGCTATATCACCTACGAAGGGAGAAAAGATGTGGTAAGGGCTCGTCACTTAAAACTTCTAGCTGTTTTGAAGGGAAAATGCTCTGTAAATCTCCCTGCCTTTTTAAATTCATTATTACATGATGCAGCCCGAAGTCTAAAGAAGGCTCAGCACACAGAGACGGTTGTTAGCCACCACGGACTGATTCGGCTAATAATAAGCCACAGTCTTGCCCAACAGCAAGACACCTGGGAGGAATTGGTCGAAACAGTTAAAATGGGACTAGCTTTACCACAGTCCTCCAGCACACCGGAACAATCAGAGAAACGTAAGAAGTCGGCGGCAGAGAAGCATGTTGTTTCGAAACGGAAGCGACCCTCCGATACGCCGGAACGACCAGAAGAACCTAGAGAACCTGTTGGCACTCCCAACCTGCCTGAAAGACCCAGGAAGTCAGTTCGATCGGTTCGAATTCGGGGAAGGTTGGAAAAGATTCAGAAAACTGCGGCCCAACCAATTGAAATTGAGGACGAACCTTCGGAGGAGGAAGGTGAATTACCCGAAGGAAATGCTGAGCAATTAGAGGCTGGAACTAACCAGCCAGAAGGAGGAATTGAAGAAGAAAACGCACAATCCATGGGTAGTCCGTTGCAAGACCATCCAGGAGAAGAGGAATTAGCAGCAGTTCTGGCCAATATGGGAGAATACGGTCAAGCCTCCAGTCCAGGAGGCATCCTTGATGGTCCCGCAGAAGGAGAATTACCTAAGGAAGGGCATGCAGAAGAAGTAGGGGAAGAAAACCTGCCTGGTAATGAAGCAGAAGACATCAATTTGGGACAATCTGTCCCCAGGGCGCCGGAAGATGTTCCAGGAGAGGAAGAAGAAGTAAGACTGAAGGCCAAACCCTCTGCTGAGGCTAGGGAAATTGAAAAATTGAGAAAGAAGCACCAGAGGATGCTGGGCATGATAGCCAGACTTCGGCAACAAATTAGAATGTTGAAAGCCAGTCTGAGAATACAAAAAACTGCAAGGAAGAGGAAAAGGACCACGGCACCAAGAACCCTGAGGGTTAGGGTTCGTTTTGATGGACGAAACCCCATCAGGAGACCTACTGTTGAGGAACAGGGTGCTGTTTCGAATGATAATGAGGAACAGGGTGCTGTTCCAATAGAAACTGTTGTTCCATTTGGCCCGGAGGAACGAATGGACATTCCAATGGAACAGCAAGAGGCTCCGATGGTAGGAAGAACGCAGCAACCCTTTGTTCGCATTAAAAAGGAAATGGATAGCAAAGAGGTTCAAACAGAAGCACCCCCCTCGGGTGTAATTCGGGTCCAAAATTCCAAACAACGCAATAGGAAGGTCCAGGTTAAACTTCCAGCTTCTACGGCTGTGTGGAAGAAAGACCCGAAAACCAGAACCTTGCATAAAATGATGAAGGAAGCCCAGCAGGAGGCCGAGCAGTTGCGAGAACAGACGGTCCCCAAAGAAAAATACGAAGAGCTCCAACAGCAACTTCGAAACATCAGTCAGTCTGAGAGCCAGGCCTTTGAAGGATGGCAGAAGGAGCAGGAAAAGGTTGCTAAGGTAACTCGTCGACTAGATAGTGTTGTTAAGCAGATGGACACCTTGTGTTCCTTGTATACTGATGTTTTGACTTGTAGAGCCCCTGCTAAAAATTATGCTTTGTTTTTGCTTGAACGTTATTTGAGATTAAAAATAAAAGCTGTTAGGGCAGGAGCACCTATCCATATCAACACTGTTAATGATTTTATAGATTGCTGCAAGCACTATGGAGTTAAAGTTCAAAGGTTGTTATGTGAATTCTACCTGCACAATCTTGTCTTAGACCAGGAAACTGATTTGAATCCTGGCCCTTTCGTTGGCGATATACAATTTCAAGCCTTTATCTCATTTGGAGTGAATCAGTTAAAATGGCTTAAAGCTTACAACATCTTTCAGAGGCAAGAAAATAGTTTAGATCTTTGGGTACGAGCTGAACCTAGGGACCCAGCAGCATTATGGAGAGAGCATAGGAGTATGATGAGGATCCCAGGTGTCACGAAGATATTAGGTCCCATGCATGGAGACTTGATCCGAAATGGTCTGGAGTATTTCCTGACTATTAAAGACCAGGCCTTCCATGCTGCAAAGTTTCGATACCGAACCTCCAACCCAAACATCCAGCTCAGGGAACCCTTTAACTTTGAGAATTTTGAATTGGTTGCCAGTCGATTGAGTCTCTATGGGGAACGGATTCTGCGAGCAGGACCATTTTGGTTGGGGTATCGGTTTCGCAGCCCAATTATTTGGCATCCTGCACCTGGATATCAGGCCCTATATGAGATGCCTGCAGATCAGTTAGATCAGTTCTTTGACCATCTAGTTGCTAATCATGGTTGTCGGCCTCTTCGTGAGATCCCTTCTCCGGCCTACTCTCTCACAGCCCTGCATGTCAATTACAACGTTTTCATGAGGACATGAAACAGGGTAAGCAGGGGGGTGTGTGGAGCAGCTGGAAGGTATGCTTTTTGATAAGCAATCTAGTGGTTTTTCAATACTATTTCTAATCTTTTCTGCATTATGAGCCTAAAAATATAAGGGTTTTGGTAAATTGTGTGAAAATGGACAAACGAAGCTCAATCACTAATAATCGATTATTTTTATGCAGAAGGACGCGGAAATAGGGAATTATCGAGTGAAAACAAGAAGCGCAAGGAAAGTAACTGATGTCCCGACGACAGGGAACTGGATGCGGACAAGATTAAGTAAAATTGGAGCCGAATAATCCAGGAAAAGAACGCAGGATACCGTGATGGAGAACGCAAGAAGGAAAGAGAAGGCCTGAACGATTAGCGAATCCCTCAGGATCTTCGATCCTGAGGGATCGCTGCTTTAAGACTTATCTTTTGTATCTAGACATCTCCGTCATTTCTGTTATATAAAGGTACCACGCCATCGAGCGTGGGGGACGACTGTTGTTATAATTATAAACTCAGAGCGATTTTGATCACTGAGCTTTGTAAGATCTGATTTTGTATACTTTTGTTAATGCAATTAATATAAAGGACTTGGTGTTCACTTCGTTTCTACATCTGAAGTAACTCTAAGCAGTGTACCATCGTAGCCAAGGGCCTAGCTCCGACGGTCACTTGCTGTTGTATCATACGGTGATTGGTGTGGTTTGTTTATTTCTCTTGTTTCAGTGATCCGATACATCTTTTATATGATAGACTATGCTTCTTAATTAATATCTGAATCTGAATAAGTTCTGTAATTCACGTCTCTGTATTACACAAACTGAATCTATTTGAATTGCATCCATTTCTACAGCAAGTTATTGGTATGAATGTTATCATTATTGGATTCATATGAAATAAGTATTTGTGAGGCTTGAAGATAACATCACTTTGTTCAGAATCATAGTCACATCACACATTACTCGCGGATCGCTACAGTAGTATAGACCGTGTACATACTTCGGGATTTGCTGTTCCATTTGGGTTTGCTGTTCCATTTGGGTTTGCTGTTCCATTTGGGTTTGCTGTTCCATTTGGGTTTGCTGTTCTATTTGAGTTGCTGTTCCATTTTATATGATTGACGTTTCCCGTTTATGAAATATTGCTGTTCCATTTCATTACTGCTGTTCCATTTGATTACTCTTGTTCCATTTTAAGAATTGTTGTTTCATTTCACTTTCGCTAATCTGCCTTTATTGCTTTCGCGTGATAGCAGGCCTAAGGCTGTCGTGAGCCCAGCAAGACACTGCCTAGCTCCCAGACCTATAAGCCCATGCTTTGGTTTTCTTTCTTTATCAGTTTCTAAAGGGAAGGGTTATTGGTTCCGTACCCTTGACTGATCATTTGCCTTGTGTGATTTCATTTTCTGAATTGGTTTAGTTACAGCTTAGTGTTTGTTTCCTTTCAAGTCATTAGAACGCTATACTACCGAGCACTACTTGGACAGAACAACCTCGGATTGAGTTACTCCTTGAAAGAACAAAACGATCCCGGATTGACTTAATAATGTGGAATAATTGGTGGTGTGAGAGACCCTAGTTATCGCTCTACAGCTGGAAATGCTCTTTTTGTCTATTTCCTTGGCTCTTGGTCACATTGTGGTGGCATACAACACTAGATGTAAAGCTAGGCGTAAAATGCATCACTTCCAGCAGCTTGATCCTGAAGCGGTAAGATAGTGTTTGATGGTGAAATGGGTTTTCAAGCTACATATTTGAGGTCTTTTTAGGATTTTGTAAGAACTGATATTTATATATTTTTGAAAAAGATGCAATTTTTATCCTTTGAAGGAGTAAATGTGAACCCATCATCACATTAAACAGTCGTTTCCCTACCCATACCTACTCTGTAGTGCGTAGAGGTCTAATTCATATATCTCTTTTTCTTGAGGTAATCATGTGGCTAAGCATTGAACAACTATTGAGTCCAAAATCAGGAATATGTCAATTTTAGTTACCCATTCATCTGGCAAATCTTTAATCTTCTCACACATCTCTTTCACCTCTAGAAGTAGAGAGTCACCACCCTCATTGCCTGTCAAACATTCCAGTCAGATTTGTGGCAGAGCCAAAGGTTCCATAGAAGGACAACCCACCAGTAAAGTTTATATGTAAACATATTGGTGAACAAGCATTGTATCCAAGTCCAGACCTCCTTAACGAATGGCCAAAAAACATGGCCAAGGTCTTCGGGTTTCCTGAAATAGCTGCAGTTTTCCATCGTTAATCCCATTTTATGAACCCTATTTTTAAGATTTGGTGCAATAAGTTTAAATCAATGTTGCACAAGACTGGGTGTGAGTATTGGGTATTGGGTATGGTATGATTAAGGATGAAACATTTTGAATTACAAGTAGGGGTAGTGGTTATGGTAATTTTCCTTTGTAGTGAAGAGTGCTGCCCTTGAAGCAAATTTTAAGAGTTGTCTGTTCTTTTCAGCTTTTAGGTTGCTTGGGTAGCCTTCCAGGTTTTTAATGCTATATATTTCTTGTGGAGGAGATTATTTGCTCTTCATAGGCTGTTAAATGTGATTCGAGTCTTCTTTTTGTGTGATTCAATTCTATTTTTTGTTTCTATATCCTTTTACTGGAGAAGACTATTTACTATTAATGGGTTGTTCAATGCAATTTGCCTTTCTTAAGTGTACTTTTCAGCGCTTTAACAAGTAATTAATTGTACAAAGATAGTTTCTTTACCTTCTTTTCACATACATTACAAAATATATTTTGATTGCAACTCAAAAGTTTTAGGTTTTACATTTCTGATTACTTGTTTTGTGGTTGATGAGGTTTACAATCTGTCAATCTGACAAGGAAAGAAAAGATTCAAGTTAGGAAATATAATCGATATCTCTAATATCTAAATGATTCGTGGTGTCATGACTGTTCGTGTGAACCAAAGATTATATTAAACATCATCAAATATGAGTACAATGATATCATCTAAGCAACCTCACCAATCTCTTCCATTTTAGTTTATTTAGGAAGTAAAGACAAGAAAGGGAATAATTTTCTCTGTATTCAACTCCAAAACATGGGCATTATTGGTAGTGTTTTGATCAGAGGGAATAGCAGGGCACCAAAAAGAGGAAGTGGTGATGTAGTACTAAGGATAAATTATGAAAGATTCCCTAAATGCAAGTTCATAAAAAATGTAGATGCAACTACTCCCTTATTTGACAAATAAAAATGCAATCAATGGTGTACTTGGGAAGAGTCAGTTACTAGCTCTCATCTTGCCATATCTCTTACATGTACAAATTCATAAGAAAAATAATAAAAACTGCACTAAATCCTATAGAATAAGAATCAAAGGTAAAAGAAGAAGGTTCAGAACTTGGGAGGATTTTGGCAGTCTGAGCGAGCCCATCCAATCTGGTTTTTCTCATTGTCATAAACAACAAGGTGCTCTTGCAAAGAGATATCTGCAAAATGCAACACACTTTTGTTACTTTATCTTAATACAATCACCAACATGTAGATTAAGAACATGCCTTAACTGCTCTAGATACAAGCCCACCCAAGGTCATTCATGACATGCTTGTAGAAAAATCAGACTGACAAACACACAAACAAAAAGCAGCAAAACAATATGTTGTTTCATTACCTCCAAGAATATTCGTGTCCACATTACCGATTGCAGTACCATTCAAGATTCCCGAGCAGACGTTACCTTTTTCCTGTGCATTGAAACTCATTCAGCAGTAATCTTTTTTTATCATAGCAATCATTAAGCTTAATGAATAAATAGCTTCTTCAACCTATTTTTCCCTCGCCAACGGAGTGGTAGGAATGAGTGTGATGAATCTTGCTCCAACTGATTCCTAGCTAGGTTTTCTTTAACCTGTCAGCATTGCATTATTAGAAACAGACAAATTCCTTATAGTACAAGGGAAGGGTAATTTGTGATATTTACAACTAAAAGGAAAGCACTATAAGCTTGATTTGTGAAATATGTGTAGGAGCTACCACTATCAAATATTATTCTTCCTAGTCTTTTTCCATCTCCATCTTTGTCAAGGGGTTTGTTCCCAAACATCATCTGTGCAGCCCCCACATCATAGTGTTTTCTGTAAAACAAGAGAACAGTATGATAATAGAAGTTCACAGATTATTTTAAATAACAAATTAAATCAAGAAAGTTTATTTTAAAGGGATTCCAAGTTCATTCTTAAAGCAGAAGACATGGGAGTTGTTTCTAACTAGAGGCCTATGATGCAACTCAGTGTCCCTAATACCTATGAATTATGGGCCAAGTCTAAAATGCAAGATGCTACTGTAAGTAAATAGCAAACTGGCTTTAGGATGGGAAGATACTTGTCAGAGAATATAGTTAACTCGTAGGAAATTCTGGACTGAGCTTCAAGAACAGATCAAAATATATTGTTAGTGATGTACTTCTCCAAGGCTTAGACAGAATGGAGTTGCATGTTTTCATGTTGATGTTTCTGAAGGAAGGAATACTGTTGCAATGACGTCTCTTTACTTCATCTTTTTCTTAATAAATATGCCATAGGGTATATGATAATAATAATTTCAGGTCTTAAACAAATACATCTCCTACAAAGTGGTTCTTAGCTGATTAACAATTATCTTGCAACGGACATAGTTTTACACCTACAAATAGATCATAATATGTGGAATGGACTAGAAAGCCTGTTGACAACATTTGTTTAGTAATTTGAGCTTAAATTGGACGTTAAGGAAGAAGTTATAGCCACCCATTCTATGAATCTATTCAAATGGAGTGATGGCTTCTTTAGCAAGGATGGAGATAGTTACAGAAAGAAGAAAGAAGTAGCCTCTATTGGAAACCATTTTTCCTACAAGTTTCCTCTTGCTAAACATGGGAGTGAGCTACAAATAAAATAAACATAACAAGTAAATATGAATGGATAACAGTTATATATACATAGTTGGGGAATCTATCATCTTTTGAAAGGGTCTTTGCACAATGTCTATTGATTATTCCCCTCCAAAAAGTAAGCATCTTGGTCACATGATTGCATTATAGTTTATAACAAATGATAAATGGTTAGATAGAAACTAAGCAAGTAAAATGCATGCATTAATTCTAAAGTGTCATGGAGCTAAAACAATTAGTTATTCAACACTATACATTCGGTACCAACTTCCAAGTATAAGGCGGTAGGCTAAACATATTAAAAACATGAGCCATGGAAATGGCTGATAATATGAAAGGAGAAAAAAACAACTTGCTTGAAAGCAGAAAGAGTTTTTCATATATTTAACATTATGTATATTATAGAAGTAAAAGATGAATCTTTTATCATATTGTTCAAGTTCCTTTGGAGACGATGGTGAAAATGTTCTCAGATTGTTATTCACATTTGTAATAACCTAAGATGGTCCTCGTCTTATCTGGTAATCTAACTCAAAATAGTTGGTATCCCTCTCTAAGATAGCTGAGGCAAATGACATTTAAAAGGCCGCAAAGAAGAAGAAACCTTGATGAAGATCAAGCCTGCTAAGTTGCATGTGAAAAAACAACTGTTTAAGATCTTAAGCTGGAACTAATGTACAGACACTTGAGTGACAACTAGAAACATGGAATCTAGCTCAATATCCTTCTCTAGGATAGCATGAGGCAAAGGAATGTTTCAAGACATCTGGAAGTTGGAACCTTAGATTTTTATATCAGAAAGGTCACAAAGAAAAGGAAGAACCTTGATGAATATTAAACCTGCTAAGTTGTATATGAGAAAAACATCTTATTAAGATCTTAAAATGGAACTATTGCACTTGGGTGACAACTAAAAACATGGAATCTAGCCTTTGACAATTTTAAATTAGTCGTTATCAAAACAAGATGAAAGAATGTAGTAAATGATATTTATAGACAATATCCACACTAAAGAATAGTTAGACAGAAAATGAGATGCTAATATATATGTCACATAAAATGTGTAACAAAAATGAAGGTGGCATTGTTTATTTTGGGAAATGCTAATCTATTTACAAGCGTTTCAGGTATTTTTGTTCCAGGGCATGGAAGTAACCTTTAAGGAAAATCAAAGAGAAAGATGTAAAGATGGGATTATACAATGTGATACAAACCAAGTCATTTGTAGATAAATTGTAGAAGAGGAAGATCTATGGTTTATATGTTAAGCTAAATGTGCAACTCTGAGTAGAAGCTATGGGTTCATACTATCACCTCAATGTACTATTATGGTTATTATTCTTCTCTTGAAATTGATGTAACTATTTTATCTCTATTTAATATCCTCGTTGTTGTTCAGCTATGGAAATCTCTTTTGAAAAAGGGTTCAATAAGATGCTAGTGTTGTTCATGGGGCAACTCGGACTGTCAGAACTTAGACCTATGATAGCATGGAGAGGAAGAAATAGTCACAGAAAATGCAGGGTTAGATAGCCTAAAAAATCTCTTCCTATACAGAATCCAGATTGCTGTGGATACTTGAGGAAGGGATGGAATAACATCAAGAGAAAACTATCAAGATTCAAAACTAGTTTAGATAGACGAAGAAGGACAATAGTTTTGGTGTTGTATCTCAGGGTATAGAAACCAGAATTACAGGAATTAACACAAGATGTGTCTGAGCAAGTTGAAAACTCTAGGAGATTGTTTGTTTGTAAAACAGAACACAAAATGAAGATGAAGAACAACATTGTGAATATTCTGGATCCTAAAATGACTATGGGGTGGATCTGGGGGAATTTCGTCCCATCCATACAATCAAGACTATAGATGAATAACCTTATCCAAACTCTCCATCATTCTTGTCCTTTGTGAAGGGGCTCATCAGCATGTGGGTATGGTCCAGGGGGATAGAAGTGGCCCAGGGGAATAGAACTATGATTTGAAATAATTTATGTATCTTACAGGTTATCTTATTTGTCATATAAAAGCTGCACTGAATAGGGCCTCCAAATGAAAAGAAAAGCCAAATTTCTGCACTCTGAATGACTCTATCTTTCATAGGTCTGCAACATGTACGACCTGCAAAGGAAATAGAAACCAAAGTCCGAACCTCGAAAGTAATATGCATGTTAGCTTTGCTATGTTTTCTAGAGTCTAAGGAGCGTTTTTCCACCATTTGAAGATTGCCACATAAGCAAGGGTGTTACCTGGCATACATTGTGATTGATATCAAGCAGGGGACAAATCTTAGAATGGAATGTTCGTAGATTTATCAGTCCATTTTTTTGCATGTCAATAATCATTTTTATTGACATCACATGGCATCCAATCCAATAATCAGAGGTGTGTTTGCACTGAATGCTGGCTGATGTACTGCTTTCCATCATTTTTTATGTATCTTGGGTTGAACCTCCAGTAAAAATTCTTGTTATATTTATCTCTAGTACAATTTCTAAATTTAATGATATCATATTGTACTAAATTTAATAATATCATTTTTGTGACTAAAGAACATCAGCAAGGTTGCTAGTACTCAGAAATAGGCTTTTCTTTTATCTTTAATGAGTCAAAATTTACTTGGGCATAATTTGGCAAAAGAAATTGTAAGATCGAGGCATGTTATTCAGCGCCTTTATGAGAATAGGGCACAGCTGAATTCGATATCTACGCACCTTGGAGAAAGTGTTGGTAATTTTTTCTTTACTACTCGTTCTCGGATCATCTTTCATGCAATTTAATCTCTGTTCTGTTATTGAATTTGTAGTTGTTTCTCCCTACCTTTATCTGACAATAGCCATTTTTTACTATATAGCAAGCAGTTGCAAGCTAAATATGATATTAACTAATTTCTAGTTGCTGTTTTTATTTCCCTTTTTACAATAGTTGGATACTAAGTTAACACTATCAGGATACATCTATGGGTTGTCCCAGAAACAAGGGGGTCTCGTAAATCTCAGATTTGATGTCTGGTTAGGTCATGACCTAAAGTTAGATTATATATATATATATATATATATAATATGTCAATTTTAGAAGATCCGGAGAGTATACAACTTGATAGGGGTAATGACATATACAGTATACTAAATATATGTAAAAAAAAGCTATGCAAAACAAATGCCATGGAGATTAGAAAATACTAACTCAATAGTTTGGATTCTGTTAATATAAAGATGCCAGTACAAAATGAGTGGCTTATCAGCGTTACAAATTATCAGTCACTCCACAAACTGATATATTATCAAACAGATGTTCACCTTCAGAACAACATAATTTAACAACAGTTTACATTTTCCAATTAGAAATTTCTTCACCGTGGTCAGCCCACCCTCCAGCAAAGTGTAAAAAAATCCAGCTAAAGATGAAAATTATGAAAACCCTGTTCAGAAAACAAAAATTCCTGATGGCCTGGGTTCCACATCATATACAAGTGTGTTCCATTTGGGTTTTGGTCCTGATGGCCTGTCTATATTTGTGGTATCCGTTTCACTTTCCACTACCACATTACTTTTATCTGGTGGGATTTTACATTTCTTTGGCTGTTTTTGAAAATGAATTCTTCCTTGTCGAAACATCTGGTTCTTCTCGTGCATATATTCAAATCTTTCAAGCGATGCCCACTAAGCTTTTCTAGGTAATCTAAGGACTTCAAATGTTTTATGAGGAGTGATCTCATAACATTGTGTTCTTACTACCATCAATTTACCTATGGTCTTGCAAATAATGTGATTGGCCACCCTTATAGGGATCTTATCATCTTTCTTGGTTTTAGAGGTGGTTTTCTAAATACCTCTTCCCAACAGAGATTAGAGATGATGCTCATCTCTGCTTGTGTCTACTACTGCATCAAAATTTCTCTTGCCCATTGTTAATGTAGGTACCTGTAAGCCTTTATGAAAGAATGTATTTTTTTTGCATATATTTGTTTTGTTGTGAATTTATGATCACCATGTTCATCTTCATTGGCATTTAGTAGGCGTTCAAGGAATCCATATACCATTTTCACGGAATGCTTGTCTTGAGCAAGACTTGGCCCCTTTACTTTTAACTTTTCTGTCCCTTGAGTTTCTATCACTTAGGTCAAGGCTTGTATCCTTTTGAGGCCTCTTCCTTGCCAGTGAATTGGAACCCCACATAGGTATATGCTGTAGCGATCTCGATTCTCTACTTCATCCCCTGTAGATATGAAATGGAAGTATGATTGTTCTTAGAAGTACTGAAGATCATAACCTTAGTCTTGTTAATGTTTACAATGATAAGTCTATGTTTGGTATTGAAGATCATAACCTTAGTCTTGTTAGGGTTCACTATCATAATCTATTTTTGGTATTGAAGATTGTACCCTTAGTCTTGTTAAGGTTCAGTGTGATAAGTATATGTTTGAGATCGAGGATCATAACCCTCATCTTTTTCAGGTTCACTGCCATTAGTCTATGCTTGCAAAAAGTTACAGACAACATCCAAGGTCCAACTGCCTCTAAAGGCCTTGAGAAGATATTTGGTTCTTTATGTGGGAATTGTGCCTTCAATACTATCACCTTATTTCTATCCACCAAAGTTAGAAATTTATGCAGTGATCTGTGCTATATTGGATGTATTCAGACATGGAAACTCCTTTTCTTTTTTAAATAAAATACTTCCTTTTGATTATTAGCATACAAATATGTACAAGGAAAGCTATGCAAAAGCAATGGGCTGCATTAAACAACCACCATGACCTAAAGTCCTAAAAGACATGTCACATCTCTGTCTTTCCCCCTCTATTTTAGTATTTTGTGTGTCTTCTAAAATCAAACAAAATCTCACCATTGAAAGGATGGGTGTTAATACATGTAGGTTTATGAAAGAACAATTCGATAGGCTGAATCATGCTTGAATAGGAGAAGTTGGAAGACTGTAAGATTACGCAAATATGGAGAACATCATTAAGAAAGCCCCCTCCATGGGAAATAAGTTTAGTAAAAAGAAAAGTAAGGATTTGTAATTTTCACAAGTCGAAATGATGATTAAATGCAAATGGGCATGCAACAAAATTTAATAGGTAAAGTTTTTCTTTCATGTTTTACAAACAATTGGGATAATGGATGGGGGTATCATCTAATTAGATATTAACAATAAGGAGTTAATCTTAAAGAGAGCCACACATCTTTTAAGTAAGAATTAACATTTGTTTGCCTCTCTAAATGAAGTGAGGTTTTGTGGTGAGCTAGGGTAATTTGTCCTAGGTTTTCCCACACAGTCAGATTTTTTAAAAGCATAATCCTTCATTTAGTATCATGATAAGAAGCTGAAGTTAGAGAGTAAGGATTTGTAATTTTCACAAGTCGAAATGATGATTAAATGCAAATGGGCATGCAACAAAATTTAATAGGTAAAGTTTTTCTTTCATGTTTTACAAACAATTGGGATAATGGATGGGGGTATCATCTAATTAGATATTAACAATAAGGAGTCAATCTTAAAGAGAGCCACACATCTTTTAAGTAAGAATTAACATTTGTTTGCCTCTCTAAATGAAGTGAGGTTTTGTGGTGAGCTAGGGTAATTTGTCCTAGGTTTTCCCACACAGTCAGATTTTTTAAAAACACAATCCTTCATTTAGTATCATGATAAGAAGCTGAAGTTAGATACTGATAAGCTCTAGATTTTTTTCACCTTTGCTGAAGTATGCAGAGGTCTGCTAATGAGTTTTTGATGCTCTTTTAGTTGTATTGACATTGCTATTTCCTAGAATCTTGTACATAGTCATCATACCTCATATCCACATGGATATGTTGAATTTAAGGTCTTATTAGGGATTTTGGACTCAAACTTGGGTTTGTTTCCTTATAGAGGCTCTATTTCCATTATGCCATACTCCCTTTTTTTTCTTTTTATTGTATAGTATATTGATTCTTATCTATTCTTTGATTACTGTTTAGATTGTATGCTTAATAGTAAGTGGGTATTATGGTATACATTTTTATTTGCTAGGACACCCACATTAGCCTAGGATTTTATAGCATAGGAAAACCTTTAAATCCCTGCAAAACCTTCCTCACGAGGATTAGATTGTGTGGATTATATTGGGTTTTTTCCCCCCAGAGACTATTAATTTGCATAGCACTGTACAACTTATGTTGGTTACTCACACAACAATGTTAAATACAGATACTTTGCCTTGGCCTACTCTGTTTTGTCACTGGGCGATTCAACTTTCAGCATTCAAGGACATTTCTGGACGTTTTCTGTATTGCTTCATCTCCGGTAACAGCCTTAATCTCCTTTCTGAGTTTTTGCTTCATTTCTATTTCATCCATGGACCATGATAGAAAATCCTCTTCCATCAATTGTACATTAGCCACTGAGCAGCTACAGAGTCTTATAAATTTGATTCAAAATTATTTCCCAATTGAATTGATTCAGTTATATATATGCTTTCTTGATAATTTAAACTTTATTCCTTTGTGTTAAACTAATGCAAAGTGGTGCCATCGTGACTTTCTTGTTTCTGGTGAATAGACTCTAGAAAATCTTAGATACAAACTTCAATAGTTTTGCTTATGTTTGTCAGAATTCTGGAATAGTCATATCCCTGTATTGATATTATATTCCACTTGGCATTTTTTTGTCATCCACACATTAAGAAAGCGGAAAACAAATACATGCATGTACATTTGCATTTAGAATGCATGCGGAAATTGATTTAGGACTTAGTGTGTGCTCTCTGCTCTATGTTGAAACAATTTCACTTCTCTTTCCTTAGTAGCTAGGATTTTCACTGCAAAAGAATGTAAACGACTGTTTATCATCTTAGATTTCATATTTAGGAATTGTATATGTACATCACGCGATCAACCTTAAAGGAAAACTTCTTAAGAAAGATCAACTGTAAAATACATTTCAATAAACATAAAAACACTTTGGAACCTAATGCACACCATTTAGAAGTCTAGGCTAGAGACGTGTTCCGGCGTCGTAAAGCCTGGTAACTATCGCTTTCATCGTAGGTTGGGTGATTCCTCCTCTTTGAAACGACAAGTGCCAGTACGGACTTGTGCTCCCACGTACTGTCGAGTATATATTGGGAGACCACAGTAGGCTATATCCTTTATCCTTAGGAAGCCGTGTCTGCCACCCTATCGATCGCAATGCATTGAACAAAACATTCGGGAAGATTGATTGCCGTACCATAAAAAGTATTCTGCAGTTTTGTGATTGGTTTGGTAATCCCCCTGTCTAGATATCCAGAGTAGTCACTTTCGTTCCTTTTCGGACTCCTTAAAAGAAAAGGTCCATCTTAGCACTTCTCACTTCAGGCTCATTAGAAATCGAAGGCGACTAGAGTCATCTTTAGCTTTTTCTCGACTCTTAAAAATTGAAAAAGAAAATTATGTCAAAGCGTCATAAAATTTATTTAAATCGGAATAACCTCACTGTTCCCTCGTTGGTCTTAGGGTGAGAAAATGGAGTCCACCAATCAAGGATTTCCCCTTGGGGGAATCCTACTCCCTTTTCCTCTAGGCGAGATGTTGGTGCCCCTCATATGGCTACATTGTCCCTTCCAGGGCTTGCAATTGGCCTACCAGTATGGCTTTTCTTGACCTCTGCCATTCAAAACACCGTGATTCTTGAACAATCAACTCAGCAACCAGATGATACTAGAGATACCCAAATCGAAGGTGACTAGAGTCATCTTTAGCTTTTTCTTGACTCTTAAAATTTGAAAAAGCAAGTTGTGTCAAAGCGTCATAAAATTTATTCAAATCAGAATAACATCACTGTTCCCTCATTGGTCTCAGGTTGAGAAAATGGAGTCCACCAATCAAGGATTTCCCCTTGGGGGAATCCTACTCCCTTTTCCTCTAGGGGAGATGTTGGTGTACATCATATGGCTACATTGTCCCTTCCAGGGCTTGCAATTGGCCCACTGGTATGGCTTTTCTCGACCTCTGTCATTCAAAACACCATGATTCTTGGGCAATCAAATCAGCAACCATATGATACTAGAGTTACCCCCCAACCTTCTCCTTCGTTTGTTTCTCCCTCTCCTTCTTCCTCTTTGCTTGGTGGAACTATGTTTCAAAAAAATGATCGTATAAAAGTTGTTGTAATAAATATCTTTCTTCATTATGTTTACAAGCTTAGATGCCCACTCATTTAGAAAAAAATTGAACATGCTTCTTGCCCTTTGCCCTTTAATTCATATATTTTCAAGTAATGCTGTAGGAATGTAATGAATATTAAACATCTTACGCGAAGAAAACAACATTTTTGTGTTTTGTTTTGTACCAGAAAATGACAACAAACCTTACTCAAAATGCAATTTCCTCAATGTTATCTGGATCAACTCATATTCAACCATACCTACAAATTGTTGAACTTGAACCAATACAATCAATGCAAAATTCAACTCCACGATATCGTACTGCAATTTCAGATGGAACACATAAGAAACACATCATGCTTCCAAAATATTTCAATGATCTCGTAGCAACAGGCTTGCTACAAAAGGGTTCTGTTATAAATGTTAAAAGTTGGACTACCTCAGCTATCGGTCCATCAACGTAAGTTTGTTATAAATTTCTTATTTCAAATTTAACATTTTTTATTTATAACACAACTGCTTCTAACAGTTATTCCTATGACTCTCATTTGTCGTGTAGGTCTATAAAGCTAATAGACTTTGAAATATCTACTTCATTTGCACCCTTAATTGGCAATCCAAAAACTATGAGTATCCCGATCACATCTGATGAAAACACTCCATCCTCATCGGACCCACATCCTTTATCAAAAAGACACTGCCCCCTTCCAACTACTCCAACTCTGTCCGTTCTACCAGTTCAAATTCCCATCAAATCGTTAAACCCTTACCACTCAAATTGGTGCATAAAAGGATATGTCCAAAGGAAAACAACTCTTCGACAGTTTCAGAATCAATACGGACCCGGTAAAGTGTTTGGTTTTGACATGTTCGATACAGAGGGTGGAGAAATACATATTACATGTTTCAACAATGTCACAGATTATTTTTTCGACAAAATCCAAAATGAAAATGTCTACATTGTCTCTAAAAGGAATGTAAAAGTGGCTAATAAGCAATACAACCACTTGCACAATGACTGGGAAATTTTGTTGAATGCAACATCTACCATAGAACATGTTGCCAACGAAAAAAAACATAATCCAACAGTGCGATTCAATATAAAATCAATTAATGATATCAGAACAACAAACGTCAACTCCATTGTTGATATTCTTGGTGTTGTCACAGACATTTCCAGTGTATGCACTATACGTAGAAAAGATGGCTCTGAAGTCAATAAACAAACAATACAACTTCGAGACATGTCAAGGTATAACATAGATGCAATCTTTTGGGGAGATAATTTTAATGCTGTGTCACAGGAAATCTCCTCCCTATGTGCTATAGGAAATAACCCCATCATTGCAATCAAATCTGCGTGTGTTGGAGAATTTAATGGAAAAAATATCGGCACTACAACGAGATCCATTGTTCTTGTAGATCTTGACATTGAAGAGGCCCATGCGCTAAAGTCGTGGTTTAAAAAAGAAGGTTCGACTGCAGCTTCTACATCTTTGACAGCAAGATCTCCTTTTCGCCATCAACAAAAAAAAATAACAATTGCTGACATTACAGTATGGATTCCTTAGAGAAACCAACGTTTTTCCAATTAAAGGGCACAATAACAAAAATTGGGATGGATAGTTTTTACTACATTTCTTGCCCGTCGATCGTTGGTGGGAAAAAATGCATGAAAAAACTTATTTCACAAAATACAGGGATTTGGTTCTATCCAAAGTGCAACGCTGAAGTAAGTGACTGTGATTACAGATACTTATTGAAAATCGACATACAAGATCACACTAGTGAATTGGCTTCAATTGTTGCTTTCGAAGACGCGGGATCTACAATTCTTGGAAATAATGCCAAAGACTTCTATTTATTATCTTCAGATCCAGAACTGATCAAGGAAATTGTCTCTAGAGCTCTATGGATAGATCATATCTTCACGCTATCAGTGAAGACATAAACTTTTAAAGAAGTGCCATGATTGAAATGTGTTATCATAAAAGAAGAAAAGTTGCATTTCACAACATAATGCAACAACATCCTTCGAGAAATTCAGAACATCTTGACATTGTAGATAAATATTGCAAAATGTATTCCTTGCTTTTTGGCAATTCCTATTGTCCAATTTTATAAATACAACTTTACAAGATATACTGTTGCATGCCTTCTTATGAAATTTTCTTATATACCATTGAAATAAGTATTCGTCCTCCATTGTATCTAGCATTATGTGAGTAGACAAATTCACATTTTTTTTTCCTTTTATCAGCTTCTTCCTTTTAAAAAATGTCGTAACTTGGTACGTTACACATGAAACTACCTACATGTATACAAAAAAAATACTAATATGTTCTTTCAAACACATTATTCAAATAAAAAATTTCACATAAAACTATTCAGAACTTAGATTTTTTTCCCTTCTTTCGCTTTCGCTTGAATTTTTTACCCTTCTTTCGCTTTCATACAATAACATGGTTGTTGTCTCCAAATAACATTCTTCTTTTCCCCTCTCTTGCTTATAGGTACCATAAATTTTGCAAATGGCTTCTTCTTCTAATAATGAACGTGCTCGAAGATACTATGCAACAAATAAAGAACGAATAAATGCACGGCGCCGTGAGCTTTATCAAGCAAAAAAAGACATCAGAGAATGTCAAAAACACAAAAAACAAAAGGAAAACCAACCTTCCTCGTCTGAAATGGCCCACCCTGAAAACAATCCTCCCTTGCAATTATCAAACTCTTTATCTTCTCAGCAAACCTCTCAAACAAATACATCCATGCCTCATTGCCCTAACCCCTCCTTCGCACATGCTTTCAACAACATTTATACTAATCAAGCACATCGAGATTTCCATGCAAAGATTGATAAACTTCCACCTAAATGCCCATGTTCCATTTGTTTTGAATCATATCCTGAAATACATATCCACAATTCCAACCACATTTATTGCTGCTCTAGATGCGTCTCTGAAACAAAGGGTCATCGCTTCTCATTATCAAACAACATGGACCTTGGTCCTCAACCAACTACCCTTTCATCTCTTTCAAAAATAGAAGAAATTCTCATTGCTAGGGTTAACCCTAGCCTGCAAGTAACACATGCACGTGGTGGGCAGTATAAATACAGTGGCCACACAATTTGTTTTCCTCAAGACATTACAAAAATCGCAAACATGTTGCCACGACGTGTTGAACACTTGGACATCCTAATTGTCACTCGTCATAGTAATGACCATAAGGCTTATGATTTCATTGTCAGTCAACATCGCATTCTCGCTGCATTAGAATACAAATTGGCAAATGACCCATACTATAAGAATGTTCGTATTGATACCAATGCACTGGCATCCTTACCAGCAATCCCCACCGATGTCTCCTCCTCCCTTCACCATTCCAATACTGCAGAAACCACTGTCCGCCTTTCACTTGAACCACCCCATGAGCTCACTGAAGATTTCACAGACCCATCTGTAAACCAAACATCATCATTCGTACCCATCATACCTAATACAAATACAGAAATCCAAGAAATCCGTCATTATTTGCATGCTTACAACCACCAATCTGATACTACAATTGAGTGGCCAACAATTGGTTTAACGCCAGTCAATGAATACAACACAGAAGGTCTACTCTCTATGGCTTTCCCCGCCCTTTTCCCGACAGGAGCTGCAATGCCAAATCAACCAAGAATGAAAGCAATGCAGTTACATGAATATGCACTTCATCTCATACGTTACTACGATAACAGATTCGGAAAGCACCCACGCTTTCGTTATTACATATATAATCTCATGATGCGGCATCGCAGTCAAGCAACAACATCGATTTTTGTGAAAAATAACATCATAGATAACTTTCCAATATCTATTCAAGAACTGAACATCTGATTAGAACAATTTCTAGATGAGCAATTGGCAGAGCAAGTCATGCGATTCGGTAGCTCTTTACGTGGAACAAGGTCATTTTGGCACAAAGCTAAAAATGAACTAACGGACATGATATCTCAACTCGGTTGCCCGACATTCTTCTTCACATTAAGTGCAGCTGATACAAAATGCCTTGATCTTCATGCAATCATGCCTGGATGTCTTCCTTCTAATATTGCAAAACAACAAAAGTGGAGAAATGATAACATTATCTCTAACCCACATTTAACATCACTATATATGCACCATAGATTCACAGCATTTCGTGAGATTATCTTAGAGAAACACTTGAATTCAAAAGATTACTGGTACAGGTACACATTCTACCGCATTTTTTTTTCCAAGAACTCTAAACAACATTCCTCACCTATTGCAAAATTATCTTACAAAAATGCATACTTGATAAGTATGAATGGCAACATAGGGGATCTGCGAACATCCATGGTTTCCTTTGGATAGAAAATGCACATGATATGGAAAACCTCAACTGGGAAGACACAGAAGCAGTTGATATTACAAGGCAGTTCTTCGACAAATATATTTCCGCTTGGAACCCTCGTGCTCCTTCGACTTCAAACCAACCAAATGCTTGGACAAATCCCAAAGACCCTTGTCTATTGTCCACACCGCAAATCTTCAGAACCAATCCTTTCAGTGACTATGAACAGCTCGTCAATTGTGTTGAACGTCACACAAAATGCTCAGAAAGCACATGCCTAAGAAAAAATGGAACCTCACTCCAATGTCGTTATAAAGCACCATGGGAATTACATCCAAAATTGGCCTTATTCATTGATTCCAATGGCCAAAAAACATACACCCCTGCTCGCAACGATGATCGACTCAATAGCCATAACCCTACCATCCTATCTATTTGGCGTGCAAATGTTGACTGCCAACCAGTACTCTCCATACACGTTGTACAAAAATATATTGCCAAATATGCATCCAAAGTAGAAAAAAATCTGAAAGCTTCCACCACATGCTATGTAGAATTGTCCTGGCTTCACCCATTGCTGACCCAGCAACATCTGCATTTCTAAAATTTCTTGCAAAAACCATTGTTGATTGTGACATTGGAGCACAAGAAACCTGCCATATGCTGCAATAATTACCATTAACATTATGTAGTCGACTATTCATTTCTTTAAATGTAAACCAAAAAATTCTTATGCGCCTTCCACAAACAAACACCACCTCCACTACATCCCCACACATCATAGATACATATATCCAGTGCCCTTCTACCCTAGAATCCACATCACTAATAGAATTGGCAAGATCCTGGTCATATGATCCTCGTCGCAAGACAAACAAATGGAAACAAAGGCCTACAAAAGCAATTGTTCGGGTCATACCACGTTACTCCTCCATACCATCCACAACAGAACCTTGCTATGCTGACTTTTGCAGGGTTGAACTTGTGCTATACAAACCTTTTCGCCATATCGTACAAGATATAGGAAATTCTGCTGTAGAATTCATCGCAAATTGGCAAACATTTCGTCCATTCTACAAACCTTGGCATCAACACTGCACACTATCTGATATTAAATCTGTCACAAATGATACCTCAACTATTCATGAACCCAATCCTCCAGACACCATGGAAATAAATGAATGGGAATTACTTTCCCAATTACACCCTACAAATGATCTTCTCATAAATGACCTTGACATGCTTGGTCTTCGTGGCTTTGATGACACCCATAACTGGAATCATACCACTATCCCATTGGATCTACAAAATAATGCAATACAATTCATTGAGAATAGCTGCTCCATCCACCACATTCTTCAAACAAGTCAACATATCCTGGTGACCCTTACTACATTATCTCCAATGCAAAGAAAAGCTCTAAATATTTTTTCTAATCATTTTGCTAAGAAGGATTATTTACCCGCTCTCAGAATGATAATACAAGGCACTGCTGGTACGGGAAAATCTCTCCTTTTTAATTGCATCAAAGATATGCTCATAGGCCTTGCAAGCCTGGGACCTTCACCGATCATGCTCCTCACCCCTACATGGGTTGCTGTCTTCAACATACAGGCATCGACAATCCATTCTGCTTTGCACCTTCCTATAAAGGATCTTATGCCCTTAGAAGGTAATGCTCTTGCAAAATTCCAAGAAGAACTCAGGCATATAATATACATACTAATCGATGAAATGAGCTTCATTGGGCCAAAGCTTCTCAGCCATATTGATGAATGTCTTCGAGAGGCATTCCCCACCAAAGAAATGTTCCTTTCGGCGGCTGTTCCATAATACTGGTTGGTGATCTCGGTCAGCTACCACCTGTCAAAGACATACCTCTATATGCAGGGACGAGCCACGGAAGCGCACTGTGGAACACCTTCAACACAGTCATCACATTAGAGACAATATTTCGTCAACAAGGCAACAACATCGCACAGGTTACTTTCAGGAACATTCTCCAGAACATTAGAGATGCAAATCCAACAATCGACGACTACAACGTACTCATGTCGCGCACAGATTCCTTTTTATCAAAAGAAGAAATATGTTCATTCCATGATTCCATGCATCTATTTCCAACAAATGCTCAAACAATGGTCCATAATAAGCAAATGATGAAATCTCTAAACACTCCTATCGCAAGATCCATTGCTGAAGATGACAACACATATTCCAATATTTCCTCTGAAGACGAGCAACTTGAACGAATTGTATTACTATGCAATGGCGAAAAAGTTATGTTGACTTCCAACCTTTGGGTTTCAGCCGGACTTGTTAATGGTTCCCTCGGAGAAATTGTAACCATCTTTTACAAAGAATCAACTGCACCACCACAAATTCCAACATTTGTTGTCGTAGATTTTCCCAAATACATTGGGCCTCCTTGGGATGAAAGAAACCCCACTCACTTGCCTATTCCAGCAGTAAAAAGAAATGGACGTGCACAAATTCCACTGAAGATGGCTTGGGCTTTAACCATACATAAATCTCAAGGTATGACACTTCCAAAAGCAATAATTGACATTGGAAAAACAGAACGTCAAGGTCTCACATTCACAGCTATTTCAAGAGTGCCTTCTCTACAAGATCTCCGGATTAGCCCCACATTCAGTTTCGATCGTTACAGTAAAATGAAGGACAACAAAAACATTGCTCGCAGAAAACACGCAGAAGAAATTCTCCGTTCAATGCCGCCTCCAGATAATCTGCTCCAACCCATACTTTAACATCACTAGAAGGTTTCGTCCATTTATTTACCTCATTCTATTTCATAACATACTTTTCATATCTTTCAACAACAACCAACTTTAATCAATATTAGTAATTAAGAAAATATTAGAATGTCTTTATATTATCTATACATCTCATTCTAACCTTTTCATTCTTTTGCAACAGGCCACATGGACTTAGAAATAACATACCTACGCAACTACAAGTAGACTGGCAAGCAAAAAAAAATGCATCTCCAACTACGCATTAACCTCCAATGGTGTTCAATCTGCCGTTATTCACCATGCATCTTCCACTAACAATATGTAAATCCCCATAGCAAAGGTAACTTCATTTCCATTCATTCCAGATTCATTTTAACACAACTCACCTGCAAAGTATTACTAATAAATTTCCGCTGCTGATTTACATATTACTAATTCTAACAAAATATGCTTTTTGCAGGTCCATTACTGCTTCTTCAGGTCTTCGCTGCCTCCAACATGTTTTCATACAACTTAAAATATGGAATGGCAAGCACAATGTTCTTTAGACTATTATATTCCTTCTCGAACCTCTTTTGTTACAATTCACTATTTGTATTTTCCATTTCAAACTTAAAAAAGGATGTTTCAAGATCAAATATTGTTTTGATGGTTTGTGTCCTCACAACTATTTGTGTTTTCCATTTCAAACTTAAAAAAAGATGTTACAATACACTATTTGTATTTTCCATTTCACACTTAAAAAAGGATGTTTCAAGATCAAATACCATTTTGATGGTTTATGTCCTCACAACTATTTGTGTTTTCCATTTCAAACTTAAAAAGGATTAATGTTTCAAGATCAATACCATTTTGATAGTTTATGTCCTCACAACCAATTCATTGTCAATGGGTTTTAACATATTTTGTTGAAAAAATCAATTGATTTTAATGAATATAATGCATGTTTTCAATATATCTTCATATTAATTTAATTTCCCATTTGAATAATGATTTCTTAAATACCCCTATCCAAATCAATATGGATACCCGGTTGTTGTTCGCATGGATTCATTCATTTATCTTCACCTTTAACTCCACAATTTTTACCAACTACAAACAAAGGTCTCTAAACAGGTTCAATGCATATTTATGGCTGCTTGCATTCCATTTCAACGGTTTTCAGCATGGTTTCCTCAAATTAAAACTCGAAATCATCGACCCTTGCTTTCAAAAAAGCCCGCAAAAGCCTATTCACATTTCAGTATTCTTCCACACACTATGCCTTATGGCGTTTCCTTTGCAACATTAGGTGCAAATGATAGTAACAATTACAAATCATAACCATCATGGTTGCGCTGCCAGTTCGGTCATGTGAAACCTTGCTGCATTCGGTGGACCATTTGTCACTCGTCCCTGGAAATACGACATCAATTAAATTGCTGTAGTCTAAAATTTATGTTTTTTAGGTGAAAGTTATGGAAATTTTGGTTATATTTTAAAAGAGATCTTTGTAAATCTAAATAAAATTTGTGGAAATTCATAATTTTAGAGGTTTTATATGTTTTTATGGTGTTGAATTTATTTCCACCATCAAAAGCATATTCAAACACTGCATCTACAAAAAATTTTGAAATTATTTTAAACAGTTTCCAACCACTTTTAACTAGACAATTCCTCAGCCTTCGTAAACTAGGACAATTAAATTTGTACAAACTTTTCCGAGCTAAAACGGTGTACAGTCTACGGTTATGGCGAATTTGACGGGAAATTTTGACCACCACCTAATTTGAAAAAATTCTGTCACAGTGTCATTGATTTGAAATTCCAAATCCTGCTTGTACCTGCCGGCTCCTTGCCCAAATATCACGGCACTCGCCTGTTCGAATTTGGTTTCATTTTTATCTGTAACGTAGGGTTTTCTAAGTCTCTACAATTCAAACCCAAGTGCCTCTGAAATATTTTAAATTTTTGTATTTATTTATATATAATTAAAACTTACAATATCACAAAGATGTATATTATATAATTGTGAAAATTAAATAAATAAATAAATTATTTAAATAGAATAATAAATTATTTAATTATGTTGTAAAGTGTTTCTCTCTGAAATTAACTCCCCTTTGTCTTTATCTTTGTTTTAGGTGTCTTACTATTAAAATATTTGCCACCATTGGATCAAAACTCTCTCTTTATAACTGAAACAATACCCATCTTTAGTCCATACTCATCACTTAGGCCTGTAATTTTTTGTGTGTTTCTTATTGTTGTTGTAGGACTCTGTGGGAAGACGATATTCATCCAGCCAAATGATGGCGAACACTGGGAAGAACGACCGGCAGCAGAGTATGTGATTTCCAGGGGATGAATCAAAGGTGTTTTTGAAAAAACCATGGAGTCTTTGATTTCCCCGTATCCATGGACGAATGCTGAGCTTTCATGGCAACGAACAAGGTTTCATTTCATTTTCAACTTGAGAAGAATTGGATGAACGATACTGTGTAGGAAGAAATTTAATACATTTGGATTTACTGTTAATTTTATTTAATTTCTTTGGTTTATTCCTTGAATGAACGATACTGTGTTGGAAGAAATTTAATACATTTGGATTTACTATTAATTTTATTTAATTTATTTGGTTTATTCTGATTTTTGTCTATTTTTGTGTGTGGGATTGGCGTTGGGGTTTGTTGCAGTCAATTCCATTTGTAAATTCGTGAGCCAGTTTTTATCGGGTGGTTCCACTGGTTCTTTTGCCTTTGGGAACACGGAAAAATGACTGGCAGCAAAATATGTGATTTCCAGAGGATGAATCAAAAGTGTTTCTGAAAAACCATGGGGTTTTCGATTTCCCCATATCCATGGATGAATGCTGAGCTCTCATGGCAGCGAATGGGGTTTCATTTCATTTTCAGCTTAGAAGAATTGGATGAACGATATTGTGTTGGAAGAAATTTAATACATTTGGATTTATTGTTACTTTTAATTTCTTCCGTTTATTCTGATTCTGGTCTATTTCTGTGCGTGGGATTGGTGCTGGGGTTTGTCACAGTCAATTCCATTTGTCAATTGGTGAGCCAATTTTTATCTGATGGTTTCACTGGTTCTTTTTCTGACTACATAGATATTCACAGGTACCCTCATTTCTCTTGATCAAATTATCACAAATCTGAGAGTTGTTCTGGAAATCTACAAGTATTATGTTTGAGTTTGTTTTGATCACGCGGATGGAGAATGAACAGGAGCCATCATGAGTATGGTGGGAAGAAATGACATGCAGTTCTCGAGTCTATTTGTGTTCTTCCAATAAAAACGAGCCTAGATCCATCCCAAGCTGAGGTACAAGTATTTTCATCCCTGGCAGTGTTGAAAATGTCACCTGTTCTAAGTGAAGGTGAAGACACGTGGAATTTTTTGTTGTATGAAAAAAGCATGCTTTTGTATTAATTTCAGATGAGTTGCAAATTTACATATAGTCTGGCAGAGATATACCAGAAACAAAAAACATAGACTTAACAAGTCTATAAAAAGTCACCATAAAAACATTACCTCCTATAAACAGTACAAGGAGGGAAAACAGAGATATGTGACAAAACATAGGATATATGTATGAAATCAGTATACAAACCAAAAATTTAGGCAAGAGTTAGGCAAGAGTGAGATAAATCCCTGTTGATATAGGAACATCACCTGCAAAAGATGAAAAACTTGCTTTGCAAAGGACATTGTGAGAGACCTAGTGGCCAGAAACAAAAACAAGGAGAGAAAGAAAATGATACAGATTATGTTCCAGGGAGGGAAAAATCCTCTATCTGATAAGTAATATTACCCAGAAGAATGTCCATTTTCCATTTACCCAGTTGTATTAGTAGCCCTTTCTTTGACAAACTGTCTGCTTGTACATTTTGTGATCTGTCCACATGTTGAATAGAATAATCCTTTTTTCTTTTCTAGAAAAAATCGATTCTGTTCATCCATCCTGTTAGCATTTGATTTTTTATGGAAAGTTTGCCAGTGACATGATCAATTATGATTTTAGAATCTCCATAGATATGAAGAGCCGGGATGTTTAGGAAAGTACTGAGATATAGGAGACCTGAAAGTGCCATTGCTTCAGCTTTGTTATTTGTGCCTTCTCCACCATTCCAGTGAATGGAGAAATTTTGATGTTCATTCATAGAAATGAAAATACCGCAGGCACATATCCCGTTTTGCACTGCCCCATCGAAAAAAGCCCTAGGGAATTTCAATTGAGAAATTTTTTGTTTCCTGATTTTGTTTTTATATTGTATGATCTGGGGCGAAAAAGAGTTATAGAGAGAGATGATCTTGTAGAAAACTAGCTGAAAATATTCCTGTTTGTTTTGAAACAGATACTTGTTTCTCCACTTCCATTGCCAATCAATAAGATTAAATCAATAAATGACAGTTGAAACATGTGGCAGCAAAAAATAAATACGTCCACACTAACTACTACCGGTCTTCTTTTATATCTTTGTGCTTAGCATTAGTTTACACAAAATGCAAGATTAGACTATCTCTTGTGCCCTAATAACAGCAGCAAGCATCTTACATCCTTTGTTCTAATATATGTTATGTCTTCTCCTATTGTGAGAACAAACTTCTTCTAACTTGTGTTGCATTGTATTGATTGTAGCATCCTTTCCCCATTTGCAAGCTATCTGTGCATCTTTTAACTCTCCTACCAAAGCAAGATTGGTTTCTTGCTAAGTGCTAGTTTGTTGGCTACATCTATCTCAACCCCAATCAAGGGATAAAACAAATTGCAGTGTAACTCCTTTTGAATCAATGGATAGAACTTCTTTTCATGTTGTCAACCAAATCTTTTTGGAAGAAACTGTGTTGGGTGTGGGGAATGTTTGATGTTTTGAGGGACGCTCTACCTATGAAAATAATGTTGTTTGTTCCTGATGGTGGGTGGACCATCCTCAGAAAATTTCCACACACAACACAATTTCTTTTAGAAGCATTTTATCCACAACATCAGTTCAAACTATGGAAATCTTCATTCCCAAACTTCTTTTCATTTAAAAGATTCAAGGTTAAGATATATTTTCTCTTTGGTTTCCCACACAAACATAATTTCCTTTAAAAACATTTGATCGGAAACATGAGTTCAAACTGTGAAAACATTTTCATATAAAGATGAAAAGATTTAGGGTATATTTACTCTTTTGAGATTATGCACATTCATACTTTTCCATCATTATTAGCTCAATGATGATATTACACAACGTGACATACCCATCTTTCACTGAAATGAAACATCTTTGATTGCTTATCTTGGTGCAATACTCAATCTTTTTACAGGGTTTCATATAGTGAATGATAAGGTTATTAGCCTGCCCTTAACAAAATTAACACCAAGGTATCTTTCTGCACAGGATTTCCGAGAACAGTGATCGAGACTGTCATTTCTCGTTTGTGAAAAACTAGACGCTGGTTCACATCGAAGACTATGAGAAGACACTGAAAATGCCTCTGTTATTCTCTGAATTTGGAATCCCTAAAAGAGATGGAGGATATAAGGAGAGTTTCATGGAGGTTGTGTATGAGAGTGTGTTAAGGTCTTCAAGAATGGGTGGAGCAGCAGGAGGGAGCCTGGTATGGAAGCTAGTGTCTCCAGAGGACAGAGATCATATGGGAGATGGGTTTGAGATCGGGTTTTCATAGGTTCAGTCATATGAATGAGTCTTAGCCCTGATGGTCTGTGTATTGTGAGGTTTAACAATAGGATGTTCTATGAGAAGGTAATCAGTGCATGGAGAGATGGTACAGATTACAGTAGGATTCATCTTGTTGTGCAGTATTTTCAATGTGTGACTGGCTTCACACAACCTGAGATAATAAAAAACTTGAAGAAGCCTGTGAAAACAAATTCTCCATTTGGTTGGCCTTCGGGGTTTCTGAGAATGGGGAGTGACCCTTTTAATGCATTTATTGCTCATAGAAATTTTAAGCCCATTTGAATATGCGGCATAGTGCTCAGAATTTCATTGGAATTGGGCTTCTTTGCTCAGGTAAGGTCCTAGTCTGGAGATCTGCCAAGTAATCATAAAAGAGAGAGATGTACCCCATGGGTGCATGGTCAACATTCCAATTTAATTTGTAGAATTTATCCTGGTATTTATTCTTCTTATTTAATGTGGGTTGTGGAGTACCCTGTTGAAATATTGTCATCATGTTTTGCATATGGGTTTCAGTAAGAGCACTAAGTCTAGTGGGATGTGACCTGTAAGCCAAATGAAAAACTCTGTTGTTCGATACCAGAATTAACAGTATGGTTGAACACTTAAAGGTCATCGTACACATGGTAGATTTCTATTAGGCATGTTAATTTTAAGTGTGCCTTTCTTTCATTTTTGGAAAATGCATCTTATAGTTCATCAACAAAGAATACATTAAGAATTATATATTATGGAGCTAATGCTTGAGCTGAAAGGTTACCCATACCTACATAGACAAGGAATAATAGTCTATCAGCTCTGACACCAATTGCAAGAAAATCTTTATCTGCATCTTTCTTGAAAATGATATTCCTGAATGAAATCTGGACAGCCAATTATGAACCATAATCTTAAAGTTGTGGGTTCTCCCAAACTAAATGGATTAGTCACTGAGACTGTCATTTCTCGTTTGTGAGAAAATGGACGCGGGTTCACATCGAAGACTGAGAAGACACTAAAAATGCCTCTGTTATTCTCTGAATTTTGAATCCCTAAAAGAGATGGAGGATAGAGGGAGAGTTTCATGGAGGTTGTGTATGAGAGTGTGCTAAGGTCTTCATGAATGGGTGGAGCAGCAGAAGGGAGCCTGGTATGGCAGCTAGTGTCTTCTTAAAGTTGTGGGTTCTCCCAAACTAAATGGATTAGTCACCCCCATCAACGATTGGGCACAGAGGAGAAAAAGAGTTGTTGTGTAAAAGAAGAAAGTGGATATTAAAGCACATATAAATGCATCTAGTTCTTTGTCTATGACATAAGCAATATAATGCCCACAGTGGGTAAAACAGTTAGTGAATGGGTGCCCTATGGGTGTTTCACTAGTGTAACCCTCAACTAGATATTATAGCGGTAGTAGTTGTAATCAACACCATGTCATGTCAGTACAAGACTGGCTTATTTTTTGATTCCTCTAGTCTCTCTCACACACAAAAAACAAAAACAAGACCAAAAAAAAAGTATAAAATGCTTTGAGTCCTACAAATTATTGTTTTAGGAATTTGAATGTTGATGGAAAAGATAATCTACTTTTGCAAATCTTCAACCAGCAGTATTTATTTTTATCTTATATTTGGTGACTCGATTGATTCTTGGAGTTCTAATTGATTTTCAAGAGTTTAGCCATCTAGGATTTAAGTTGTTGCCTAAGGTTTCCTGTTATTTAAATTTTGTCTCTAAGGTTCTTGTAGCTATTCATGTAAGGCTATAATTTTGTATCTGTCTTGAGTCTATTTGTGTTTTTCCAGTAAATACCAACCTAGATCCATCCCAAGCCGAGTTACAAGTATTTTCATCCCTGGCAGTGTTGAAAACGTCACCTGTTGTAGGTGAAGAGACATGGGAAAATTTACATTGCCAATCAATAAGCTTAAATCAATAAATTATAGTTGAAACATGTGACTGGCTTCAGACAACCTGAGATAATAAAAGACTTGAAGAAGCCAGTGAAAATAGATTCTCCATTTGGTTGGCCTTTGGCATTTCTAAGAATGGGGAGTGATGAGCCCTGGAATTGGGTAACTTATTGGGCTCACTTTGCCTAATTGTTCTTCGTCAATCCACCATTTTTCATAGTTTATGCATGTTTTTTGAGTATATTTATGTTGATTGAACGAATGAGGAAGGTCACTTTACCAAGAAGGCTAATACATGGTTATTTCAGGTTTTTGGACAAATTTTGGAACAAGGCCAAGCAATTATGAGCCAGATGATAGCCAAGCATGAAGGAACAAGGGTGAGGATTCGTAGGAAGGGTGTCTCCTGCCTTAAATGGCCCCTTCCTCGAAATCTCCACCCTTAGCTCGGAGTTCAGCAGGCCATCAAAACGAATCCCAAAGGCAACCGAGCAATTTTGTGAAAAGTGACTGTTTACTGGCAGTTTGAACAGCCAAGCCCCTTGAGTTAAGGAGGGATGTTGAAGACCCTTGTAGTGCATAAATAGGAAGGCTTCCAGCCTTCGTAGGTTACTTTTTGAACTGTTGTGTTTTGCACTATAGTGCTGTCATTTTCTCAGCTCATTTTCGTAGCTATTGCTGTATAACTTTCTTGTGACATGGTTATTTTTTAGTAATGAAAAGCAGCTTTATTTGGCATCAGTTCTGAGTTTTTCTTAGGAGCCTATAGCTCTTTGGGTTGGGCCTAACCCAAGTGCCAAGGCTTCCTTCTTGTACTGTTAGATATTTTGAATGTCTTCATCAAATAATTTCTGTTAAGTAGATTACAGTTTTGCTTGATTATGTAGGTCATTGTTGATGATTGAAAATGTTTTTTTATGTTCAGATCGATTTGATAGGTTAATAACAGGGAATATCTTCAGAAAAAGGCTATCAAGCACCTCTGATCTCACCTCTACCTCAGTGGGATCGTGAGCTGGGACAAAGGTGACCTTGCTGCCAACAAAAACACTATATTTGCCTCACCATGCAATCATTAGTGTTAGATTCTCATTTGCATAAATTGATGCCATTTGTGGTTACGTGTTCAGGATCATGATTGCTTCGTTTGCATAGCTATTTCACATGATTTCGTTGCAAATAAACTTATGTTCATTTCCTTTGTTGTTACTTAGGTCAGATTAGAGTAAAGTAGCTAGGTCATTGGTTTTCCAAGTCGTTGTTCGTTCAGTTTGAGAAATAACTTGCAGAGTGCCTGTAATACCTCTCCATCTACCTATACTCCATCAATCCCATCTACTCCATCCCTTAACTTAGGTTCTTGCCTCACGTTTGCCACATTCGCTCGCATAGCCCTAATTTTTGTGCAACATTGCTCTACTCCTCCTTGGACAAACCCAACCATCCTCATCACTCCTCAGCTCCATCCACCAAGTCCTGGACCTCCTCACACCCTCATCTCACCTCCATACCCACTTCTTCACCTTTCTTCCTCCATCAACCCTCCAAAATCCCATTTCTGAACATCCTGTAGAAATTACAGAACATCCTGTAGAACCCCTGCAGACTTCCTGTAGAAGCTCACGAAAGCGGTTTCTTGATAGCCAAACTCTGTGAAACTCTCTAGAAGGGTGCTAGGGACCCCTTAGGCCCTCTTCTAACCTTCCCAACCTCTTGCAAGCATTTCCTCTCACCAATCCACCTCTGCACAGTCAAAAACCAGTTAAAGCACATGCGTGATAATTCTGACACTTTACTCAAAAATACAAAAAGATGTTTTTTTTTTTAGATTCTACTGTAGAAGTAGCTTAGACACATGCATCTCACCTTCTTAGAAGTCAATGGCATCTCTTTCAGTAGCTTTCGTCCTCTTTCTTGCATCAGTAGGACTAGCTGGTAAAATTAGGGTTTACTAGGGTTTGCATCTCCTTTCAGCTTTTCAGTTTCTTTCTGCAAGTAGGTTAGCCTCCTTTGAGTTAGCTTCCATCCATCAGTTAGAAAGCTTCTTCTCAGAGCTCATAGAAGTTGGCTTAAGCCCCTAGCGGACTTGTGCCAGCTGACCAAGTGACAGCTGCGGCAAGAGCTAGTACTTGTGCATACAGCACCGTCGCTTCCAAGTTTGTTACGAACTACCGGGTTGATAAAAGTAAAGAAGGGAGTCCCAGGAGTTGCATCATTATTGATGCAATACTAGAGCCCACCATTCTTTTTGGCGTCGTTTCCAGGGAAGCATCAGAGTATTGGTGATTGCTACTTTTCTTCTATTTTCTACTACAACATTATGCTAAGTAGTTTATTTCATTTCCATTCTGCAATTTCATTTCCGCAACAGTAGATTAGATCTTTCCCGCTTTCATAGATTAGCATTTCAATTCCGCAATTTCAATTTGCAAGCGTAGATTAGCATTTCAATTTTGCAATTTCAATTCTACAAGCATAGCCTGCAATTTCAGTTTAGCAAAAATAGATTAGTCCTTTCCTGCTTTCATTTCAATTCCGCATTTTCATTTCAGCAAGATCGTTAGTTGCAGTTCAATCTATTTTAGTTTTTGCAGGTACAAGCAGAAAAAAAAAAACAAAAATCAACGAAAAAGATTTCATTTCATGCCTTGTAGGAGTAGAGATAAGTCAGAAAAATATTTGCACAACACCCCCACTGCTTCACACAGCCAACCTTCTCTCTTCTTCGATGGCTGTGATTAAGAAGAACCCTTAGGTGGACAACAAGACATATTTGAAGAACCTCAAGGGAAGAAGAAGAAGAAAACATTCCTCTGGAGCAAATGGCTGGAAACAGAAATGTTGGGAGTAGTACCTTTTCTTCCAACCCAATCCCTAGAGGTGAATATGAAAATCTGATGGAAGATGTCAAGAGCGAGATGAGGCAGTTTCTTGCCATGCAAATGGATACCTTGCGGATCCAAAAGAAGCAAGAGAAAGCTGAGAGGGCTTTGGCCATCTTTTGTCCTAGGTGCACTAGAAAGCATCCTAGGAACGAATGTCCCTTGCACTCTATAGAAGTGTGTTTTGTCTGTGAAAGAGACCATCCTACGAACCAGTGCCCTTCCTTACCCGAACTCAAAGCTGCATATCAAAGGGCCAAAGGAGTCATTGAATCACTCTATTATATGAACCAAAGGAGGCCAAATGGACCCATACCTTACTAGCAGGGAATGCAAGGGACATCCCAGACCTATTACGACCCCTATCAAACCACTTCCATGCCTTCTTGGGGTCCCCCTAATTATCCTTCCTGGTCCACACCCCCTCCTTGGTCGTATCCATCTCAATATCATGCTCAACCAGCTGCTCATTCGTTTCACTCTTATGCTCAGCCACAACCTCAGTGGAATGCACCTCATCAGAGGTGGAGGCCCTAGTACAACTCTCATCCCGCTCCTTTGCCTCCACCACCTGCCCAACCACAACCCCATCCACATCCATCTCAAATATACACCCCCACACAACTACCTGTACCACCATTTCCAAACCTGCACATTGGAGTAGCTCAACCCAATTGTAATGCTGAGGCACAACATGTCCAAATGACTCCTCTTGAGCTCAATGATCTTCACCATAGCTCAGGAAGAGTATTGCAAAAAAGAGATTATCCTGAAAGCATTGAAGGACCACATCCAGCAAAAGAAGATTCAAAAGAGGAGATCAAAGAACCATGGGCTGCACTTGATGAAGAGAAGACATCAGAATCAGAGATCGAGAGAGCTCCCTCATGGTTACCATCAAATCTTCCATGTATTCAAGAGAAAACTCAGCAAAAAGAGGAAGATGTGAAGGTCATGATAGAAGAAGATATGGAGAATGATCCAGATCAGCAAAAGGACCAAGGATATTAGAGCTATATTGAGATATGGTTCCAGACAGTCACTAAGTTGCAGTAGTACTCTCTTCCTCAGCTATGTTTGATCCCTTCAAAGTCAAATCATTTGGTCTCTGAAATCCGAATAGCTGTCAAAGCACGCATTTCAAGCCTCCACATCATTTTGTCTCTAATCTCAATGTGCACATGGCTCCATTGGAAGTATTCTTATACTTGAAAATGATTTTGTTTTTCAAGTAGGGTAGGGTAGAAAAAAAAAAAAGGAAAAAAGAAAAAAGAGAAAAAATGAAAATCAGAGGAAAATAAAAATCTAAGGTGAAAACCTCCTCGGAGGCGCCTCAAATTGGCTCATTGATTGAAAACCTCCATGAGGTGGTCAATGGGTTGAAAAGAAGAGAAAATAAAAAAAGAATAAGATCCCTGGGTGAAAACCTCCCTTGGAGGCGCCCAGGGTAGGCAATTAGGGTGAAAACCTCCATGAGGCACCCTAGTTGTTTTCAAAAAAATAAGAAGAAGAAAAAACAGGCCTAATCTCTATGGAATAATTGCACGTTGCATGGAATACATTGCAGGTAAGGACAGTCACGCAAAACAAGGATAGGGGTCCATACCAGGCTACAGGACATCCCTACAGACACTGCCTCCATGACCACTTGCCTTTCCTAGGATTTGATCACATTCAGGTCGAGATTCCACCTTCTACAGGAAGTTCTGGGCTTTCTATGGGAAGTTCTGGGCTTTCTACAGGAAGTTCTGTATTTCTATAGGAAACATCCTGTAGAACCTTCGGGCGAGCCAAATTTGATTTTGGAAGGGAATCTGAAGCTTGGAATCTGTTTGTTAGGCATGCAGCCACCCCTCTATTCAACCCATCACCATATGGCACCCTGTTTCATCTCTTTCCACCTCCATTGCACCCACCTGGTTATGTGTTCCTGCACAGTAATGCAAGAAACCCTGTTTTTTTCAGATGGACAGAAAAATTTTCAAGTGACAAGTCAAGTAGCGAAGGCTCGCACACTCTACCTATTCAAGCTCCATCTAGACTCTTCATCAGCGAATATAGCCCTGCTCGTTTACTCTGCATCCTAGGAGGAGAAGAAGCTAAAGGACATCCTACAAGAATCCTGTAGCGGCTGATCCCTCTGGAAGACATACTCTAGAGGCAGGGGTAGCCGAAACCAACAAAGGAAACATATAAGAAAAAAGCTCCTCCTGGACATGAAAACATCCTCGACAACTGAAACCAAACAGAACTTGTGCATGCAGCATTGCCAACCGAAGGATCGGGTTCCAAAGCCGTGCATACAGCATCGAAAAATGAAAGAATGGGTTCTAGCACCTGTGCACGAGGCAGCAGCAAGCGAAGTAGTGGTTCCAAGTCCCGAAGTCTGCATAACGCGTCCACGGCCACGCAGGTAAGTGTCTAACCTCATTCGTCAATTGCATAAACTATATTTCGAAAACTGCATGTCTGTGAAAATGGTTCGGATTGAACGAATTCGGTGGCCAGTCAACTGGCCACCCACAGCCAGTCACATAGCTTCGTGGGATCCAAACAAGCTCAGTTACGTTCGAATTTGCCAACGAGACGTGCAGCTGACACATGTGGAGTGTCCAGTCAGGGAAAATCGGCGGGACTGGCAGTGGTGGCGGCGGTTAATGGCAGAGGAGAGGTAATGGCGGTTAGGGACATGTAGAGAAATGATGGCCATGATGTTGGCTAACGGTTTGGTCCGGCCACCTCACCCCCTCGCCACGAATTGCGCCATAGTTAAGAAATGCTCGACTGAAGACTCGCGTTACCTGCTGTTCATTTACACTTACAAACGTCCTCGGCCGAAGTACGCATCCTCTGCTTCCACAATCTGTTAACCCATCGTCCTCCACCGAGCTTTTCGGCCTGTTTCAAAATTCTCCCGCGTACCAGGCTCGTTCAGAAGTGTCGTGACATCCTGCAGAAGCTGACAAGAATTCTACAGGAAGAAGCTTTACAAGAAGTGAGGCACAGTTTTATGGAGCAGAGAAGCCTGGACTTTTCTTCATCGAATTTGGAGTTCCGAGAGAGGTAGGCTCAAAAACACTCTTCCATGCATGATATATTTCGAAAAAGTGGTGAATTGAGCTATCTTGAATTGGAGGGTTAGAGACAAGTCTGCTTGTGAGTCGAAAATAATAGTTTACCTATGTGTTGCACGAAATTTCTCAGTTGGTTCTGCGTCAAAATTCTCCTCCACTGTTCCTGTTAAGAAAATTCCTCCTGTAGAAAAGATAAAACACTGTGAGGGCTAACCTGTGTATGAAGAATGTGAATTTTACATGGTTGTATGTATGCTGGGGATGAAAATTGAGCTCTGCACTCTGTCTGTGGAAACCTAATTCTTCCTTTTATACACGGACAACCGAGTTTTGGGCAGCAAAAGCATTAGAACCAAGGAATTGGTGCAGGTTAAAAAAATAATAATAATAAACACCTGAGAGTTCCTATCCTAAGGTTCAAAGGAGGAAACCATAAAAAAACAGTCCCTCTCTACTCAGAGCATTAAACAGAGCACTCTCACTATGCCAGGGGGGTTTATCAGGAAGGAACCCCCGGATTCCAGAAAATTGCGTGAACATCCCGAGGTGGTGAACCTCTTCACCCGTGCCAATTGGATGACATTTTGTGACAAAATTCAGGGTCATGACGATGAGATAACGGAGGAATTCTTAATGTCCCTGCAACCTAAATCAAAGACACTGGCCATTGTGAATTTCAGAGGGTTGACCCTAAAGCTTACCCCTGAACTCATTAGTCGAGTTACTGATCTGCCATTGGGGATACCCTGGAGCAAAGAGGAGAGGGCATTGGGCCAAAAAGCCAAGAAAGAATTCTTCCTACCCAAGGAACAGTTTGCAGAAGATAAGAACGGGGTCCAGAGAGCCAACCTACATCCTTTTTGGAGCGAAGTCAGTTTCCAAATCATGAAATACATTACCTGTGAGGGGCAGTTCAGTATTGTCTACAACTATCATTTTTGGTTGCTGAGTGAACTCAGACATGGGATGGATTTACCTCCAGAACAGAATTTAAGCATCCCCTATTTTCTTCTGCAATCATTAATTGAGTGTGGCACAAAATTGAAGGAAGGGACACCGGATCAGCTAGCCCATCATGGGCTCATCAAGCTTTTAGTGGAAGATGGCCTTCACACCTACACTGTCCCCCTCTCCTGGGAGATTTTCCACAACATGTCCAGAGATGATGATATTCGAATTCTGGCTGAGGAACTCACCTCATCCAGTAGTGAAGAAAGGGAACACACTGAGGCAGGAGAGAAATCCAGTGGTAAAGAAACACAGGACAGACCACCACAGAAAGAACAAGAAGAGAAACGAGGGAAAGGCCAAGTTGCTGAGCCTAAAACTGTGGGAGGAACAATGGCACAAACACCCAGGGAGAAAAGATTGCAGAGTAGAGCAGAGAGGACTGAAAAAGTCCAAACAAAGGAGGGCACAACCAAGGCAACCACACAGAAATTAAAAGGAAAGGCACATCCAGCCAAGCAAACCGAAACAGTTGAAATAGTTTCTACAGGAAGCATGAAAACAATTTTTGTAGGAATCATGAAAACAATAGACACAGGACTTTCTACAGGAAGAATGGAAACAGAGCAACACAAGGAGAAATCACCGGAGATTTTAGCCAGGGAGGCAGCAGCTGTGCTGACTGCCTTAAGCACATCTCCAAAGCAAAAAGGGAAGCGAAAAAGGGAGCATTCCATGTATTCTAAGACAAGAAGGAGCATGTGGATAAAAACTGGCAGACCCCAGCCACAGTCAAAAGAGCCAATTACGATTGTGGACACCCCAGCTAAACAAAAGGAAAGGTCCCCCTCAAAGGCATCCATCACCTATGAACGGGGAAGCCCGAAAACGTCCACCTGGAGAGAAAGGATTAAAATGATGGACACAAAGACCTCTCTATAGGATGCTGAGACAATTCTACAGGAAACATGGAAAATTTTAGGGGCTAATGTTCGCCCAGTGGGCTAATTTTCCATGATTTTTCCACAAAAAAGATTCGCCAATTTCCAATTTTATAAAAGACGATTCGCCCAAATTTTAGAATATAAAATTATTTTACCTTAAAAATCGCCAACATTATATAGAGACTATATATAAAATAATTATAAATTTGATTAATTTTACAAATATATCAATAAACATTTATAATTTGCATATTAGGGATTAGTGAGATTCGCCAATGTTTTAAACTTCAAGAAAATTTTCCATCCTTAAAATTTTCCTTGACAGGAAACGATGGCTAGGCTAAAGGAGACCTAAGAATTGGAAGAAAAGGTAGCTAAATCACCACAAGAGGAGGAAAAGGCTGAGAAAATTGTGGAACCAAGCCCTCAGCACAGCTTGGGCTCCTACTATAACTTGTTAGAGGCCGGAAAGATCATTCCCCAAAAATTCGCAGTGCCACTCTTTTTTGCACTAGAAGAAGAAAGAATTAGGACCCACACGTGGATGAAGATCGCCAAGTCCAAGGGTGTGGCAGATATAGGTCCCCTGGAGGAACAACTCAAGAAGTCACGAGGAGAATTGGCCATGGTGAAGCATGTGGAAAGCATTCAGAGGGCCAAGCTACAGGAAGAGAACGAGCTACTAAAACAGCAGCTACAGCTACAGGGAAAGCCTCCAACAGACAAAGAAACCCCTGATGAACAATAGAGAAGAGATGGGTTGCAGGCTGAAATTGAAACATTAACTAGACAGCTACAGGAGAAGGACTTGCAAGCAGCATAGGAGATACAGTCTCTGAAACAGCAGGTGCAAGAAAAGGAGGCCCAACTGGCTTGCATGGCCAACTGGGCGATGGAAGCTCTGCAGTGTAGGCAACCGACCAAATCATACACCCTATACCTTAAGGATCAATGGTTGCAGTTCCAAATTAACACCTTGGCCCAAAGGGGCACTATTCAATTTCAAAACTATCATCAATTTATGGCTTTATGTGCCAGCAGCTCATCAGAGGACAAGGCTAAATTATCAGAGTTTTATTTGCACAACTTAGCCCTTCCAAATATGAATTCGTGGGATCCCAACGCTGTGGTAGGAGACGTACAACTTATGGCCATGGCCTCTTGGATGAATCATGAGGAAAAAAGAGCAGCAGAGGTCTGAAATATTATGAGCAGGGAACTAAAGGAACCACTATGGATCAAAGCAGAGCCGGAGGATCCCTCAACATTAATCTCTGCCCACCAGCACTTGGCCAATGACTCTCAGGCCCTACCAGATTACATGGATCGACAAGCTCAAGCCATAGCCCATTTTGAGGACATGGAGAGGCTGTTGGGGGAGAACTGTGTTCATGCTTGCACACGAAGGTGGAACACACTGTCCCACAGCCTAAAAATAAGAGAATACCACTCCCCAACAAGGATGAGGGAGGCCTTGGCAAGAGTACCCCTCTACAAATAGTCCATGCAGAATCTTCAGGCCAACTGGATCGGCCTCAAGTTCAGTCCTCCCTTGCTTTTGGGGATGCTGGAAGGAGGCAAAGAAGAGGAGGAACACAGGCAGTGGGAAGAAGTGGAAAGAAAGGCTGGATTTCATGACTGTAAAGAAGATATCACCTCGGAGGCCTGGGATGTGAGAGAGGCGGTCAAGGCAATCAAGGATGAGGAGCTGGATTAGTTGCTCAGAGGATGAGCAACCCATTTAGCAGGGGGGTGATGATGAGCCCCAGAATTGGGTAACTTATTGGGCTCATTTTGCCTAACTTTTCTTCATCAATCCACCATTTTTCATAGTTTATGCTTGTTTCTTGAGTATATTTATGTTGATTGAATGAATGAGGAAGGTCACTTTACCAAGAAGGCTAATACATGGTTATTTCAGGTTTTTGGACAAATTTTGGAATAAGGCCAAGCAATTATGAGCCAGATGACAGCTAAGCATGAAGGAACAAGGGTGAGGATTCGTAGGAAGGGTGTCTCCTGCCTTAAATGGCCCCTTCCTCGAAATCTCCACCCTTAGCTCGGAGTTCATCAGGCCATCAAAACGAATCCCAAAGGCAGCCGAGCAGTTTTGTGAAAAGTGACTATTTACTGGCAGTTTGAACAGCCAAGCCCCTTGAGTTAAGGAGGGCTGCTGAAGACCGTCGTAGTGCATAAATAGGAAGGCTTCCAGCCTTTGTAAGTTACTTTTGAACTGTTGTGTTTTGCACAATAGTGCTATCATTTTCTCAGCTCATTTTAATAGCTAATGCTGTATAACTTTCTTGTGACATGGTTATTTTTGAGTAATGAAAAGCAACTTTATTTGGCATCAGTTCTGAGTTTTTCTTAGGAGCCTATAGCTCTTGGGGTTGGGCCCAACCCAAGTGCCAAGGCTTCCTTCTTGTACTGTTAGATATTTTGAATGTCTTCATCAAAAAATTTCTGTTAAGTAGATTACAGTTTTGCTTGATTATGTAGGTCATTGTTGATGATTGAAAATGTTTTTTTATGTTTAGATCGATTTGATAGGTTAATAATAGGGAAGATCTTCAGAAAAAGGCTATCAAGCACCTCTGATCTCACCTCTCCCTCAGTGGGATCGTGAGTTGGGACAAAGGTGACCTTGCTGCCAACAAAAACACTATCTTTGCCTCACCATGCAATCATTAGTGTTAGATTCTCATTTACAGAAATTGATACCAGTTGTGGTTACGTGTTCAGGATCATGATTGCTTCATTTTCATAGCTATTTCACATGATTTCGTTGCAAATAAACTTCTGTTCATTTCCTTTGCTGTTACTTAGGTCAGATTAGAGTAAAGTAGCTAGGTCATTGGTTTTCCAAGTCGTTGTTCATTCAGTTTGAGAAATAACTTGCAGAGTGCCTGTAATACCTCTCCATCTACTTGTACTCCATCAATCCCATCTGCTCCATCCCCTAACTCAGGTTCTTGCCTCACGTTTGCCACATTCGCTCGCATAGCCCTAATTTTTGTGCAACATTGCTCTACTCCTCCTTGGACAAACCCAACCATCCTCATCACTCCTTAGCCCCATCCACCAAGTCCTGGACCTCCTCATACCCTCATCTCACCTCCATACCCACTTCTCCACCTTTCTTCCTCCGTCAACCCTCCCAAATGCCATTTCTGAACATCCTGTAGAAATTACAGAACATCCTGTAGAACCCCTGCAGACTTCTTGTAGAAGCTCACGAAAGTAGTTTCTTGATAGCCAAACTCTGTGAAACTCTCTGGAAGGGTGCTAGGGACCCCTTAGGCCCTCTTCTAATATTCCCAACCTCCTGCAAGCATTTCCTCTCGCCAATCCACCTCTGCATAGTCAAAAACCAGTTAGAGCACATGCGTGATAATTCTGACGCTTTACTCAAAAATACAAAAAGATGTTTTTTTTTTTAGATTCTACTGTAGAAGTAGCTTAGGCACATGCATCTCACCTTCTTAGAAGTCAATGGCATCTGTTTCAGTAGCTTTCATCCTCTTTCTTGCATCAGTAGGACTAGTTGGTAAAATTAGGGTTTACTAGGGTTTGCATCTCCTTTCAGCTTTTCAGTTTCTTTCTGCAAGTAGGTTAGCTTCCTTTGAGTTAGCTTCCATCCATTAGTTAGAAATCTTCTTCTCAGAGCTCATAGAAGTTGGCTTAAGCCCCTAGTGGACTTGTGCCAGCTGACAAAGTGACAACTACGGCAAGAGCTAGTACTTGTGCATACAGCACCATCGCTTCCAAGTTTGTTACGAACTACCGGGTTGATAAAAGTAAAGAAGGGTGTCCCAGGAGCTGCAACATTATTGCTGCAATGCTGGAGCCCACCACGGAGTGACCCTTTTAATGCAGTTATTGCTCATAGAAATTTTAAGCCCATTCGAATATGCAACATTGTGCTCAGGAAGTCTATTAAATAAAGTCTCCGAGGATTTCACTGGAATTGGGCTTCTTTGATTTCACTGGAATTGGGCTTATTTTCTCAGGTAAGGGCCTAGTCCAGAGATCTGCCAAGTAATCATAAAAGAGAGACATGTACCCCATGGGTGCATGGTCAAGATTCCAATTTAATTTGTAGAATTTATCCTAGTATTTATTCTTCTTCATTAATGGGGGTTGTAGGGTACCCTGTTGAAATATTGTCATCATGTTTTGCATATGGGTTTCAGTAAGAGAATTAAGTCCAGTGGGTTGTGACTTGTAAGCCAAATGAAAAATTCTATTGTTCGATACCAGAATTGACACAGTATGGCTGAGCACTTAAAGGTCATGGTACACATGGCAGATTGCTATTAGGCATGCTAATTTTAAGCGTGCCTTTCTTTCATTTTTGGAAAATGCATCTTATAGTTCATCAACAAAAAATACATCAAGAATTATATATTATGGAGCTAATGCTTGAGCTGACAACTTACCCATACCTACATAGACAAGGAGTAATAGTCTATCAGCTCTGACACCAATTGCAATAAAATCTTTATCTGCATCTTTCCTGAAAATGCTATTCCTGAATGAAATCTGGACAACCAATTATGAACCGTGATCTTAAAGTTGCGGGTTCTCCCAAACTAAATGGATTAGTCACCGAGATTGTCCTTTCTCGTTTGTGAAAAACTGGACGCAGGTTCACATTGAAGACTGAGAAGACACTGAAATTGCCTCTGTTATTCTTTGAATTTTGAATCCCTAAAAGAGATGGAGGATAGAGGGAGAGTTTCATGGAGGTTGTGTATGAGAGCGTGCTAAGGTATTCATGAATGGGTGGACATCAGGAGGGAGCCTGGTATGGCAGCTAGTGTCTCCTTAAAGTTGTGTGTTCTCCCAAACTAAACGGATTAGTCACCCCATCAACAGTTGGGCACTGATGAGTAAAAGAGTTGTTTTGTGTAAAAGAATAAAGTGGATATTAAAACACATATAAATGCATCTAATTCTTTGTCTATGACATAAAGAATATAATGCCTACAATGGGTAAAACAATTAGTGAATGGGTTCCTTATGGGTGTTTCACTAGTGTAACCCTAAACTAGATATTATAGCTGTAGTAGTCGTAATCAACACCATGTCATGTCAATAAGACTGGCTTAGTTTTTAATTCCTCTGGTCTCTCTCACACACAAAAAACAAAAACAAGACAAGAAAAACAATATAAAATGCTTTGAGTCCTACAAATTATTGTTTCAGGAATTTGAATGTTGATGGAAAAGATAATCTACTTTTGCAAATCTTCAACCAACAATATTGATTTTTATATTGTATTTGGTGACTCAATTGATTCTTGGAGTTATAATTGATTTTCAAGAGTTTCGGCATCTAGGATGTAAGTTGTTGCTAATAGTTTCGTGTTATTTAAATTTTGTCTCTAGGGTTGTTGTAGCTATTCATGTAAGGATGTAATTTTGTATTTGTCTCGAGTCTATTTGTGTTCTTCCAATAAATACTAGCCTAGATCCATCCCAAGCTGAGTTACAAGTATTTTCATCCCTGGCAGTGTTGAAAATGTCACCCATTGTAGGTGAAGACACATGGGAAATTCCCAATCAATAAGCTTAAATCAATAAATGACCGTTGAGACATGTGGCAGCAAAAAATAAATACATCCACACTATCTACTACCGGTCTTCTTTTATATCTTTGTGCTTAGCATTAGTTTACACAAAATGCAAGATTAGACTATCTCTTGTGCCCTAATGCCAGCAGCAAGGATCTTACATCCTTTGTTCTAATATATGTTCTGTCTTCTCCTATTGTGAGAACAAACTTCTTCTAACTTGTGTTGCATTGTATTGACTGTAGCATCCTTTCCCCATTTGTAAGCTATCTGTGCATCTTTGAACCCTCCTACCAAAGCAAGATTGGTTTCTTGCTAAGTGCTAGTTTCTTGGATTCATCTATCTCAACTCCAATCAAGGGATGAAACAAATTGCAGTGTAACTTCTTTTGAGTCAATGGATAAAACTTCTTTTCATGTTGTCAATCAAATCTTTTTGGAAGAAACTGTGTTGGGTGTGGGAAATGTTTGATGTTTTAAGGGATGCTCTACCTATGAAAATAGCTTTGTTTGTTCCTGATGGTGGGTGGACCGTCCTCAGAAATTTTCCACACACAACACAGTTTCTTCTAGAAGCATTTTATCCACAACATCAGTTCAAACTGTGGAAACCTTCATTCCCAAACTTCTTTTCATTTAAAAGATTCAAGGTTAAGATATATTTTCTCTTTGGTTTCCCACACAAACATAATTTCTTCTAAAAACATTTGATCGGCAACATGAGTTCAAACTGTGAAAACATTTTCATATAAAGGGTATAATTACTCTTTTGAGATTATGCACATTCATTCTTTTCCATAATAGTTCAATGATGATATTACACAGTGTGACATACCCAACTTTCACTGAAATGAAATATCTTCGATTGTTTATCTTGGTGCAATGCTCAAGATTTTTACAGGGTTTCATATAGTGAATGATAAGATTATGAGCCTTCCCTTAACAAGATTAACACCAAGGTATCTTTCTGCACAAGATTTCTGAGAACAGTGATTGAGACTGTAATTTCTTGTTTGTGAAAAATTGGACGTGGGTTCACATCGAAGACTGTGAGAAGACACTAAAAATACCTCTGTTATTCTCTGAATTTGAAATCCCTAAAAGAGATGGAGGATACATGGAGAGTTTCATGGAGGTTGTGTATGAGAGTGCTAAGGTCTTCAAGAATGGGTGGAGCAGTAGGAGGGAGCCTGGTATAGCAGCTAGTGTCTCCAGAGGACAGAGATCATATGGGAGATGGGTTTGAGATCGTGTTTTCGCAGGAACAGTCATATGAATGAATCTTAGGCCCGGGGGTCTGTGTATTGTGAGGTTTAGCAATAGGATGTTCTATGAGAAGGCAATCAGTGCATGGAGAGATGGTACAGATTACAGTAGGATTCAGCTTGTTGTGCATTATTTTCAATGTGTGACTGGGTTCACATAACCTGAGATAATAAAAGACTTGAAGAAGCCAGTGAAAGCATATTCTCCATTTGGTTGGCCTTTGGTGTTTCTGAGAATGGGGAGTGACCCTTTTAATGCAGTTATTGCTCATAGAAATTTTAAGCCCATTTGAATATGCGACATAGTGCTCAAGAAGTCTATTAAATAAGGTCTCTGAGGATTTAACTGGAATTGGGCTTCTTTTCTCAGGTAAGGGCCTAGTCCGGAGATCTGCCAAGTAATCATAAAAGAGAGAGATGTACCCCATGGGTGCATGGTCAAGATTCCAATTTAATTTGTAGAATTTATCCTGGTATTTATTCTTCTTCATTAATGGGTGTTGTAGAGTACCTTGTTGAAATATTGTCATCATGTTTTGGATATGGGTTTCAGTAAGAGCACTAAGTCCAGTGGGTTGTGAGTTGTAAGCCAAATGAAAAACTTTGTTGTTTGATACTAGAATTGACACAGTATGTCTGAACACTTAAAGGTCATGGTACACATGGCAGATTGTTATTAGGCATGTTAATTTTAAGCGTGCCTTTCTTTCATTTTTGGAAAATGCATCTTATAGTTCATCAACAAAGAACACATCAAGAATTATATATTATGGAGCTAATTCTTGAGCTGACAGGTTACCCGTACCTACATAGACAAGGAGTAATAGTCTATCAGCTCTGACACCAATTGCAAGAAAATCTTTATCTGCATCTTTCCTGAAAATGCTATTCCTGAATGAAATCTGGACAGCCAATTATGAACCGTGATCTTAAACTCCCAAACTAAATGGATTAGTCACCGAGACTGTCATTTCTTGTTTGTGAAAAAATGGATGCGGGTTCACATCGAAGACTGAGAAGACATTGAAAATGCCTCTATTATTCTCTCAATTTTGAATCCCTAAAAGAGATGGAGGAGAGGGAGAGTTTCATGGAGGTTGTGTATGAGAGTGTGCTAAGGTCTTCATGAATGGGTGGAACAACAGAAGGGACCCTGGTATGGTAGCTAGTGTCTTCTTAAAGTTGTGGGTTCTCCCAAACTAAATGGATTAGTCACCCCATCAACGGTTGGGCACTGATGAGTAAAAGAGTTGTTTTGTGTAAAAGAAGAAAGTGGATATTAAGGCAAATATAAATGCATCTAGTTATTTGTCTATGACATAAGCAATATAATGTCCACAGTGGGTAAAACAGTTAGTGAATGGGTGCCCTATGGGTGTTTCACTAGTGTAACCCTCAACTAGATATTGTAGTGGTAGTAGTCGTAATCAACACCATGTCATGTCAGTACAAGACTGGCTTAGTTTTTTATTCCTCTAGTCTCTCTCACACACAAAAAATAAAAACAAGACAAAAAAACAATATAAAATGCTTTGAGTGCTACAAATTATTGCTTTCGGGAATTTGAATGTTGATGGAAAAGATAATCTACTTTTGCAAATCTTCAACCAGCAGTATTGATTTTTATCTTTTATTTGGTGACTCGATTGATTCTTGGAGTTCTAATTAATTTTCAAGAGTTTAGGCATTTAGGATTTAAGTTGTTGCTTAAGGTTTCCTGTTATTTAAATTTTGTCTCTAGGGTTCTTGTAGCTATTCATGTAAGGTTGTAATTTTGTATTTGTCTTGAGTCTATTTGTGTTCTTCCAATAAATACCAGCCTAGATCCATCCCAAGCTGAGTTACAAGTATTTTCATCCCTGGCAGTGTTGAAAATGTCACCTGTTGTAGGTGAAGACACATGGGAAAATTTACATTGCCAATCAATAAGCTTAAATCAATAAATGACAGTTGAAACATGTGGAAGCAAAAAATAAATACATCCACACTATCTACTTCCGGTCTTCTTTTATATCTTTGTTCTAATATATGTTTTGTCTTCTCCTATTGTGAGATCAAACTTCTTCTAACTCGTGTTGCATTGTATTGACTGTAGCATCCTTTCCCCATTTGCAAGCTATCTTTGCATCTTTGAACTCTCCTACCAAAGCAAGATTGGTTTCTTGCTAAGTGCTAGTTTGTTGGCTTCATCTATCTCAACCCTGAATCAAGGAATAAAACAAATTGCAGTGTAACTTATTTTGAATCAATGGATAAAACTTCTTTTCATGTTGTCAATCAAATCTTTTTGGAAGAAACTGTGTTGGGTGTGGGAAATGTTTGATGTTTTGAGGGATGCTCTACCTATGAAAATAACGTTGTTTGTTCCTGATGGTGGGTGGACCATCCTCAAAAAATTTCCACACGCAACACAGTGTCTTCTAGAAGCATTTTATCCACAACATCAGTTCAGATTGTGGAAACCTTCATTCCCAAACTTCTTTTCATTTAAAAGGTTCAAGGTTAAGATATATTTTCTCTTTGGTTTCCCACACAAACATAATTTGTTCTAAAAACATTTGATCGGCAACATGAGTTCAAACTATGAAAACATTTTCATATAAAGATGAAAAGATTCAGGGTATATTTACTCTTTTGAGATTATGCACATTCATTCTTTTCCATCATAGTTCAATGATGATATATAACACAGAGTGACATACCCATATTCATTGAAATGAAACATCTTCGATTGTTTATCTTGGTGCAATACTCAAGCTTTTTACATATAGTTAATGTTAAGGTTATGAGCCTGCCCTTAACAAGATTAACACCAAGGTATCTTTCTGCACAAGATTTCCGAGAACAGTGCTCGAGCCTGTCAATTCTCGTTTGTGAAAAACTGGACACGGGTTCACATTGAAGATTGTGAGTAGACACTGAAAATTCCTCTGTTATTCTCTGAATTTGGAATCCATAAAAGAGATGGAGGATACAGGGAGAGTTTCATGGAGGTTGTGTATGAGAGTGTGCTATGGTCTTCAAGAATGGGTGGAGCAGGAGGAGGGAGCCTGGTATTGCAACTAATGTTTCCAGAGGACAAGGATCATATGGGAGATGGGTTTGAGATCGCGTTGTCGCAAGACCAGTCATGAACGAGTCCTTAGGCCCGGTGGCCTGTGTATGGTGAGGTTTAGCAATGGGATGTTCTATGAGAAGGCAATCAGTGCATGGAGAGATGGTTTGAGAAGAACTCCCCTCCATGCCACTATGTGCAGTGGTAAGTCCCCTTAGATTACCAAAGTAATACTATCCAAGTTTCCCCAACATGCTTTAAGGCGTTCTTATTGCAACATGTGGTGCAATTGCTAGTTATATTTACACGGAAGGTGTTCTTATGATGAGTTTGGCTCCACAGATTCAACCAATAGTATGGGTTTGGCTTGACAGATTCACCAATAATAAAGCCTTAATTTCATTCTCCTCAAAACACAAAAATTAGAAAATTTCAAATTAATTATACTTTTTTGGACAAGATTTCACTGAGTAGGGTTACCAGTGATTAGCATAATTATGTCTTCTTTCTCGACGTTCCAAAAGATTGGCAGTTGCTCTTTTAACAGATCCAGAAACCGCTAGAAGACAATTGCTAGCCATACTTTTATTGAGTAGATGAAGCTTACTGATGCAGTGTTGGGCTTGCAGCTATTATGCATTCACTTTTTTACATATATGGATGAGATTACAACAAGTGAGTGAATGCGTGTGGGCCTCAACTTCACATAAACAAATGATTTTCTATTTCTTATTATGTCAGTTTTTTGTCGGACTTAAAATGATTCAGGCGAGAATTGCGCTATAGCCAGCTGTTATATTTTTTTTTATTATTTTTTATTTAACTTCACATAAACAAATGATTCTCTATTTCTTATTATGTCGGTGTTTTGTCATAAACAAATGATTTTCTATTTCTTATTATGTCAATATTTTGTCGGACTTAGAATGATTCAGGCGAGAATTGCGCTATAGCCAGCGGTTACATTTTTTATTATTATTTTTTATTTTATTTTTTTAAATCTAGGATAATGGGTAACTGGTGAAAGTTATCCCGAATAGACTCAGGATCAAATACTCTTCTAGCCAAGACACAACAGGTCATATATATACTCAATAAAATTTGAACCCTTATCTCGTGGGTTTCACCCAACGAAACTTACGGTTAAACACCACATCACTATATTCCAGCTGTTACATTTACATTCTTTTATCCTATATATCAAATGGAGGGAGGCGTACTTCATAAATGCGTGGTACCTCATGCACACAGGTGCAGACCGTTCATAGAACTGCAGAAAGGCAGGGAATAGGGGAAGCCATGGGCAATTCTGTTTTGTGCGCTTCGAACTCTATACCTTCCAACACTATGAAAGTCATACATTCAGATGGAAGCGTTCAGGGGTTTCAGAGGATAATAAAGGCAACAAGCTTACGTTGGACAATCCTGAGAACTTTGTATGCCACGCCAGTGATCTCCAGATCTGGATTTGGGGCATTTTTATTTTTTTCTACCCATGACCAGGCTATATTCGGTACTCTCTAAAACAGACATGACCTTCCTGGCATTCAAGGTTGATTCCACCATGAAAACTGCAAGCAAATGGAGCTCAAGCACCAGAATCTTGCCGCTATTCGGAGACTTCCTCATGCATCCCATCATGTCAGAAAGGGAAAATGATGATTTATTCATGGAAGAGGAGAAACAAATTAGTGAGGAGGTGCAGGAGGAGTCTGCGGTGCCGAAGCTAAATTTAGAGGGCGTTCCAGAGCTTTCAATGGCGCTTGCACAACTAAGATTGAGGACATGTAGATCTTGGAAGCCAAATCTGGAGACCATTAATGAGTTCCAACCAAAGCTTCAGGATCTGATGCAGTCAAATATCGAACAATTTTGTTAGCTAAATATTGAAATACATATCAAAGGAATTACTGATCAAACTGAATGATCACATTATATATTGTATTGTTCTGTGCACTACCGATGTGTATTACGCCAAACAAAACATAAAGTCCGTTATTGCATTAATATATGCTACACAGTTATTGAATTCATTGCTTCCCCTGCATTTATTTTCAGGTGTTCAGATTTGAGTTCATTGAATATGTTTGCATACCATTTTGGCTTGGCTTTTGACTATGTACAATTTATAAATTTCCTTCTGCAGTTTATGTCAACAATAAAATGTATATAAAATGATTCAATGATAAAACACCATGAATATGAAAAACATTAAATACCCATTCTGATACAATTTTTCTTTGCCCACTTTACGTAAAGCCTGAGGATCCTTTTATTTAATTCCTCCAATGGGCGCTTGGCAAGAAAGTCATAATTCAATGATAAAACACCATGAATATGAAAAACATTAAATACCCATTCTGATACAATTTTTCTTTGCCCACTTTACGTAAAGCCTGAGGATCCTTTCATTTAATTCCTCCAATGGGCGCTTGGCAAGAAAGTCATAATATTTTCCATGGAAATCTTCGTTTCGTCTTCTAATTCAAGGAGGAAAATTGTCTTCAACTCCTGCCTCTCTTCTTGTATTCTATGCTTCTTGTATTCTTTCTCTGCAATGAGTTTATCATTCCCAAATGCAGGCCAAACGCGAAGTCTTAATCTATTTTTTCGACCTTCAAGGGCATCCATAGTATTCATACTTTCAGCATCAATCCCACAAGAGGGGTGAATTTTTCTGGGCAATGCATCGCTGGGTTGTTTCTTGGACTTTTTTGAATTTTTCGAGACAAAGCATCATTGAGGGCTGAATTTTTCTAGGCAATGCATCACTGGATTGTTTCTTGGACATTTTTTATTTTTTGTGGGCAATGCATCACGAGGTTGTTTCATGGACTTCTTTCAGATGGGGGTGAGAAAAACCCTGATGGAATTCATGTATCCTTAGGAACTCAAAGATTCTTTGTATCATTAGAAACTCAAAGATTCTTTTTATTTTCTTCTCCAACTTTAACCTCCTAGATGACATGTTCCATAGGGAAATTGAGACTAACTCCCTCTCATCAATGACAATTTTTTGGGTGCTCTAATGTCCAGGCAGGGAAATTGTGATTTTCTTGAATGATGGCGATTTAAAGCAACAAAAAAAAACTAGGTTGAAGGGTTCTCTGGTATTTGTTTTCTCTGTCATCTTTTGCACAAAGCTTCACCCTGAGCTCTGATACCTATATTCTTGAAGGCTCAATTTTCAGACTCCTACTTTGTACCTTGTCCTTCAGAATGCAAGACCTTCTCCTTCACAATTTGCATTGTGGATCGACTCAGTCTCATTATTTCCATTGTCATAAGATTAACCACTTTTTATGCTCGCGCTTCCATTTTCTGTAGACTTCTTAGGTCTCTGCGCTGGCATCTCGGCGCATGTCTTCAGAGTTTATTGTCTTTTTATCGAAATCAAAAACATTGCACGAATCTCCCAAGCTTTAAGTTTCTATAGAAAAAGGCTATTTTGACGAAGCAATGTTTTATTTTTAAAATATTTGAAGGTTGTGTTTTTTTCAGTTATAAGGTTTTTTCATTTAAATTGCATTTTGATACTAAAAATTGATTTAGTTATTTAAATTGCATTTTGATACTAAAAATTGATTTAGTTTTCTACAAATCTTACAACAATTAAATTATACAATTCAATTTAGTTTTCCACAAAATCTTATAACAATTAAATTATACAATTTTAACCATTTAGAATTATAAATTTTCAAACTTTTAAATCAATTACCATTTAAAATTATATTTTTTCAAATTTTTAAATCAATCAAAATATTTAAAATACCAAAAATTTAGCTTATTAAATTATTATAATTTTTATTTTCAACTTCTACACATCTTAAATATTCATTTTATAAATATTCATTTTATAAATTAAGTTTCTTATTAGCTTCTCAAAAATATTCTTCTTTATTACTTGATTAAGGACTTTTTCTTTGTATCTTAATTTTTCTTATTTTCTCTATTTTTACACTGAAGGTGTTTTATGATGGGTTTGGCTGAGTAGATTCAACTAATAGTAGAGGCTCAATTTCATCTTCCTCTGTCTAATTATTTATATCATATTTACTTTATTAAGAATAAGAGGTTTTTTGTTTTGTTTTGTTTTTTATTTTTTTATTTTTTTTTATTTTTATGTTTAGTGATTTACTTTTTCAAAATAATTGACTTCCAAATTTGCTATTCCTCGACTGTACTTTTGCACCTTTGGGGCAATTGCTAGCACCTTTTGGGGCAATTACTAGCACCTTTCCAAGCAATTGCTAGTTAATAGATAAATTATTATTGCTTAAGAATTTTTAGAGTGTAGTATGATGAAGATGTTGCCCATGATATTATATTTAAAAGAATACTAATACAACCTTTTAAATTAACATGGATAAACATCAAGACAATTACTACGCAAGCATCTCACATTACTAAAATTAAAAAAATCATAAAACTAATTAAATTATATTTTTATTTTAAATAATAATAATAATAATTATTATTATTATTATTATTAAAAAATGGAAATTGACCTACTTTATTATGGAGATTTTTAATTTGTAAATAAGCTTTGTTACAATAGCATGACTTATCAATACCACATGCCTAAGAAACTATAACTCACTTCATATGATATTTGTTGTCATGACATTTTTTTAATTAATTACAAAGGAGCATAACTATTTTGGTGATAAATTTGTGTATATTACTATGAATATTCAAGAATATTCTATGCAAATTAAATATTTTTTATTGATAATAAAATTAAAATTTTGAAAATCCTCTTCTAAAATAAACACACCATATGATCATAATAACAACAAAAATCAATTGTCACAATAAATAAAATACTTCAATTTCCACTTTAATTTTACATCAAATTTATATAAAGAGGTAAAATAATTGAAAATAAATAAACTATTACTTTACTTATAAGGGAAACATGTAATTTTTTCACTACTTAACATAGTGTTGATGCAAAAATAATAGTATTTCCATTTCCTGATGCCTTATACATTTTATTTTTCAATTAACATGTAATATTTAAAACAAAAATATATTAATAATAAAAAATATTTTAATTTTAGTCATAAATAAAATATTTTATTTTTGGTATTAAATGACAATTTTATATAGAGAAAACTAGATTAATTTAAATTATTTTTTTTCTTAAATATCAAGATGTATAATTTATTTCATTCTTAATACGGAGTTGGTGTATAATATTTTAAAAAATATTAATTAAAGGAAAAAAGTTTAATGTGAGTTATAAATCAAATATTTTAATACATATTTCGTAAAAGATTTTAATATTATATATAGAGATATCATTCCGTTAATAGACTTTTTTTTTTCAATTATTTAATTCAAGCTACTACAACAGGTATGTCAGGTATGTAATATTATGAAAATATTAATAACTAAAAAGGATATATGTTTTCTACTTCTGAATACCAGGGGGGCATGTCTTAACAATTTAATGTGGAGAATGTGAATCACAAATAAAATATTTGAATGTCAAAGAGAGAGAGCTTTATTAGTGTGTTGCTCAAAATCAACACATATCTATCTCAAGGAAAATTTTAAGGATGAAAATTTATCTTAAAATTTAGAAACCTTTTCTAATCTTACTGGTCCCTAATATGGAAAGTATAAAATTTATAACAATATTTTTGCAAAAATATTCAAATTTCTAATGATTTTATATAGTCTCTATAACATAGTGGGGATTTTTAAGGTAAAGTAATTTTATACTATAAAATTTGGGCTAAATAATTTTCAAAAAAATGGAAATTGGAGATTTATTTATTTATTTATTTTGTTTTGTCCTAAAAAAAGCATGGAAAATTAGCCCACTTGAGAATATTAGCCCCTAAAATTTTCCATTTAAAAAATAGTTCGCATTATCTTGAGAAAAAGTACAAACTTTTCCTCAAATTTTAAATTCAAAAAATGATTTGCATTATGCTAAATGATTTGATCCTTTTAACACTTAGTCAATAAAAAATGAATCTATGCTATGCTTATCAAATTTCAATCTTATAACTAAATAAAACCATAAACATATTCAATACTATAACTAAATAAAACTATAAACATACTGGTTGAAACCATCCATTTGCCTAATTCATATCCATTTAGCTACATATACTATCACTGCAATGGACTAATCAATACACTTTGAATTAAGATGCAAATTAATCCATACCCTCTAACTTAAAATTTGAATTTTGAACTTGGAAATGAATAAGTTTTATGTGAAGTTTGTATTAAATGAATCATTTTTTCAATGTTACTATAAACTTAGGTTAAAAGTTAAATATTTAAAAAATTAAATTTGAATTTTAAACTTGGGAAATGTATAAATTTTATGTGAAGTTTGAATTAAATGAATCATTTTTTCAATGTTTCTACAAATTTATGATAAAAGTTATATATATATATATATATATATATATATATATATATATATATATATATATATAACATAAAAATGAATTCAAAAATCTATATACTAATATTTATCATTTCATCCATTTAAAATGATTCGTGTTTAAATTTAAATAATTTATAACCATTTTAAATTATTGTGAAATTTGTTAATTTTTGGACACTTTTTGGCAAGTGAAACTTTTTTATTTATGTAAAATATTATGGGTCTCATTTTTATTAGATTTGTTGGTGAATAGGTAGCTATAAAAAATGATTACACATTACCAAAATAGTTGATAATCTAGAAATGGAAAGGAGCACTAAATTATAATACTATTAAGATCAATATACAACAAAGAGCCATTATGAATATAAGGAAGTAACCAGAGCATGATTCTTTGGTAGTGCATCAGGGGGTGGCAAAGGCTAGAATTCACAATCTACATGCTTTTCCATATTGGCCAAACAACATTCCAAATGATCTAGATATTCTTGCATGTGTCATTGTCTCCTTTGCAGACAAGCAAATATATCCTTCATATGCCATTGGTTACTTTGAAGGTCATTCATGAAGGAAATAATCACGTTCTCGTCCTCATGTTTGTCTTTAGTAAGTTATTCCAAAAGCATTCTAAGTTTTCAATATTTTCAATCATTATTTTCCAAACTAGGAGCATGCTCCTAGGAGCTAGGTTGGTGGATCGGATGAGGAGCCACTTCCTTCCCCTAGGCTAGATCCTCTAGGTGGTAGCTACTTGACTGACCTCTCTTGCCAACCCCTTATCGAACTCTGCCATGTTGATGTGGCATAATGTATTTCTTTACAGTGCATGTAAGCTATGGGTTGGAATGGTCATTGACAAACTATGTGGAGAAAGTCTTCCATGTCGACCAAAACATGACTCTTCTCAACAAATATAGAATACCCAAGATTTCACTAGAATTACATGAACCATAGTCCCACAAAAGGTGAGAGAATTGGAAACTCCTAGACCACAGGTGAGAAAACCCCAATACCCACAAAGCCCCTCCCCAAAGGAGAGAACCATATTACTAAATGAAGTGTGGGCTAGTCGTAAGTCTAGTGGTCTGCATCTCCTTGCACATGCTAGAATTCCAAAACATAAGAGAAAATAGGGGTAACACACATAGAGGGGTAACATGCATAGAGCACAATGTCTATAAACCCCAAGACACCCAATACAACAAGAAAGGGGCCTAAATTCATAATTAAACTAGCTAAACTCCACAATTTAGAATGGAAGCCAGGCCAAGTATATGTACTGAGTTACCTTATACATGAACAAAGAAACAAGAAATGTGCTTAATTGTATGTCTTCTACCCAAATATAATCCATTGGTCTTGTCCCTTCTACACTTGATTGTTGATGATGGTTCAAGAAGTCCCTTATACATGGGTCCTAAATTGCACACTCATGTGCCTTTCCTCTTCCAAATTGATTAAGAGCATGCCCTTGAGAAAAATATTGTCTCATTAAACCATCAACCACTAGGTGTATAGGGCCACAAGAATTCCTAGACCATTATATAGGAACACACTTGCATAGTTCCAACCCACACCAATAAAAATGGACCGAGACAACCAATAGATAGATAACATGATACATGACCCACATGTTGACCAAACTATGGAGCCAATTAATAAGAAACTAAGAAAAAACACAAAATCAAGGCCAATCAAATTTATGTGAATACTTGGATTCAACAATAAATAAGGAACATGAGTGAAAACTCCCTCTTTCGTCCATAATTACAGTTGTACTCATCATCACGCTTCCAATTGAATTCATTATCATCCAAAACCAACCATTACTTAGAGATAAATTTAGAGAGTTTACACCTCAAGTGATTTGATCTCTCTGATCCCTAAAATCACTCACAATCCACATAAATTAGAACAAACAATTAACAAACTTAATCAAATATGAGGATTTTTTTCTCTTTCCCACCTCTGCCTTTTGGAATGTCTGAAAAGTCAAATTTGATTTAGGGTGGGTTGATGCTCTTGCATCATGCATGAAAGGATTTGAAAAAAAATAAATGAGAAATGGTTTCAAGTTTAATGGTATGTACTTCGGTCCAATGGGGAGGGGGGAGCTCAATTGGTTAATCTCAGAAATGTGATATCATTGAAACTCGAAAGACCCCGTTTCAAATCCCCCATGTTGCGACCCGAGCTAGGAGGAGGAGGACATATCATAGCCCCCCATAGGTTTACTGGTAGTTACGTTTCAGGTGGGCTGCTAGGTTCCTCTGGGTTACAAAAAAAAATGGTATACATTTCAAATTTGGTATGTGACATTTTTAGGATTTTCATATTTTTGATGAGAGATTGTATTTTATTGCATGGAGAGCCTCTCTACATCCCAGTATGTAAGAGATGTTGTAATGTCTGTCATGTCTTTTAAATATTTTGGCTTGGTCAAATTACAATAAAAAATAAATAAATAAACAAAATTGAGGAAAAATTGTCAATTTATCATTGATGGCTTTTCGGCTCTAGAAAACACATGGTTTTTTCCAATGGTGTGTATATATATATATACTACCATCCTAGAGCCATATTAAATCTGAATCTACTGAGGGTCAAGAGATATCAAATCTCTTGAGGTGAAAACTCTCTAAATTTATAATATTTTAAGTTTTAATATATCTATCTTAGCCAAGGTATATTATAATCAACATAGATATATTTTAACTCTAGATTTACTAAGCACCAAGAGGGATCAAAACTCTTATTATGAAAACATATTTTTGAGTGAAATCCCGAAGAAATATTTTCACCTCAAGAGATTTGATTTATCTTGGCTCTTGGTAGATTCAGAGTTAAGATAGATTTATAATGGTTTTGAGCAACACAATAATAACATGTTTAAACTATAACAAAAATTTTATTTTCACTCATTATATATATATATTGAGAAGCTTACATATCAATTCCATATAAAATATTGAAGGAATTACAAATCTCCTCATATCTTGAATTAGAAAGCACCTATTAATAAAATAAGAAATCTTTTCTTTTTTCTCTCTCTTTAAATTATTACTTTTATTTTAGTTCGTATAAAATTATGTTATTTAATATGGACATTGAAATATTCTATTTATTGTTAACAAAAAAAGCAAACAAATATATTGTTACCAGGGCACTTAGAGAACAGAAGCCCTCCATGGCTCTTTCAAAATGATTTTATTCTCTCTTAATTATTATGGGGGTGGGGGGATCCTCCAAAGTCATTTCCCTCAAATGACAGGCGCATAAATACAAACCCATATTATCCCGCTTCAAGATATAATCGTTCTAGGTCTGAAGGCTAGAGAAGCCATTTGGTACATGTGCTCGGGTTGTTTTTCCTAAAAAGTGGAGTTTCTTGGTGTGTCAAGAGGATTACTCTCCATATGGAACCTGAAATTTGCATTGTTTCAAGCCTTCTTCTCATCATTTGGTATCATCCTAAAAGGGTTTATAAGAGGTTTCCCTCCTCTAATCAAGTTAGTAAATTGTTATGTCCCTATTTTGAAAGGAGAGACTTTTGGGATCAAATCCAATATAGTGGATTACTATCAGACCCCTCTCTCTTCTTAACATGAGATTTAAACTTCAATACCTCAGTAGGGGAGTCTTGGGGGTCCCAAGCTTGCTCATATCCTTTCGCAACTTATTTTTCAGATATGCTGCAACATTATAGGCTCTGTGATGTTGCTCTTATTCCATTAGCTTGAATTATAACTCTCAAACAAAAGAGTTCAGTTGGGGAGAACATTGAGGACTTCCAAAGATTGAATATCAAGGTAACTGATATTCCATAGGGGCATTTGATTGATGTCTTCTTAGGGAATTTAAAGGATAACATCCAAAAAGAGGTTCGTCTTTGGGAACCTAAGTCATTGGAGAATGCATTTAGGGTGGCAAGAAAAGTTGAAAGAAAAATTATGGAAACAAGGAGGTCTACCACTCACAACTATAAACATGGAAGTATTGTTTCTCCTACCTTCCCACAACCTACAAGGTTAACACCACAATAAATGGAGGAAAAAAAAAAGAAAAAGGGTTGTGTTACAGTTGTGATAACAAATACGCTAAAGGTAATGAGTGTGCTGAGAAGAAATTATTTCACATATATTGTGAAGAGGAGGATGAAACATAACAAGAAACATTGAAAGAAGAAGATATACACCAAAATTCAACCTTAGGGATGAAAAAGAAGAAATGAATCTGACCATATCTTGTAATGCATTGGTGAGAATTACCACTCCTCAAACTCTCAAGATAAAAGGATATATCAAGAAGAAAAAGGTAATAGCGTTGATTGATTCAAGTAGTACTCATATTTTTATTCATTGTAAGATGGCCAAGGAGCTGAATTTCTTTCTATATCTAGCACTAGAGTGTCAAGTGATGGTTGCAAATGGAGGAACTATAAATTGCTCAGGGAAGTGCCATAATATCAATTTAACCATGTATGAATATGTATTTAATAGTCCAATGCTTGTCATTCAAATGGGTGGTGCGGATATTGTATTAGGAGTCCAATGGTTACAAACTTTGGGGATGATAATTTTTAATTTTCAAGAACTTTTCTTGAAATTGTTCTTAGAAGGAAAGGAAATTGAATTAATGGGTATCACAGGAAAAACTTGGAAGATACCAAGCTCTAATGGAATGATTTTTTTTTCAAAAGGGAACAATGAGGGGTAATTGCACAATTATTGTCGCTAGATGTCGAAACATCTAAGTTATCTATTTCTCCAGATCTCCAAAGACTCCTTGATAATCATTCCAAGGTATTTGAGACCCCCAAAGGTCTCCCATCTATTCACGATCATGATCATGCTATTCATTTGATTCCAATAAGTGTTCCTGCAAACTATAGACCTTACAGATATCCCTATGCTCAGAAGAGTGAAATTAAACATATGGTTGCAAAAATGCTAGAGGTAGGTATAATTCAACCTAGCTAAAGTTATTTTTCTTCTCCAGAAGTATTGGTGCACAAGAAGGATGGATCATGGTGTATGTTTCTGGATCATAGAGAGCTCAACAAGATCACTATTAAAGATAATTTTCCCATTCTTGTCATTGATTAATTACTGGATGAACTACATGGAGTAGTTTACTTCACCAAGATGGATATTCATTCCAGATATCATAAAATAAAAATGAAGATAGAATACATTTTGAAAACAACATTTAGAACTCATGAAGGCCATTATGATTTTTTGGTGATGCCTTTTTTCCTTACTAATGCCCCTTCCAGATTTCAAGGTTTGACTAATTCCACTTTCAAACCCTTTGGTAGAAAATTTGTGTTACTATTTTTTGATGATATACTAATCTATAACAAGTCTTGGAAATACCATGTTTAACATGTTGACAGGGTGCTTAAACTATTGGAGGATAAACAATTGTATGCAACACTCTCCAAATGTTTCTTCGGGGTACAAGAAGTGGAATATTTGGGTCATATTATATCCCATGAGGGTGTTAAGGAATACTCTTGCAAAATTAAAGCCATCAAGGAATGGAAAATCCCCACAAGCTTAAGGTGTCTTCGAGGATTTATCGGGTTGACAGGGTATTAGTTCAAGTTGGTTAAGAATTATGGGAATATAACAACACCTATAACAACATTATTTAAGAAAGATGCATTTTTTTGGACTTTGGAAGCAAGACCTTTGAACATCTCAAAGAGGCAATTTTTTGAGCTCTGGTATTAGCTACACCAGACTTCGCAAAAACCTTTATTGTGGAATGTGATGCCTCAGACAGGATTAGTGTTGTTTTAATGCAAGAAGGAAGACCCTTTTCTTTTGAAATTCATCCAATCAAGGGAAAGTATTTACAAAAAACTATTTATGAGAAGGAAATGTTGGATATCCTACATGAACTAAAGAAATGGTGCCCTCAGCTAATGGGAATACACTTCAAGGTAAAAACGTATCATGTTAGTCTTAAGTACTTCTTGGACAAAGATTATCTTTAGAAAAGCAACGAAAGAGGGTCACAAAGATGTTGGGTTATGACTTTGAAAAAATCATCTACAAAAAGGTGAAGCAAAATGTTCTTGCAGATGCACTCTTAACAAGGGATGAGGATGTGAAAACATTATTCTGTGTCATTTTTGTTATCCAACCTGATTGGATAACTAAAGAAAGGGAGGAATGGAAGAATGATGATGAGGTATGGACACTCATTCAAAAGTTACAATAATATCCTAGTGCATATTATTCATTTATTTGGAAAAATGATTCACTGTGGTACAAAGATCGCTTATATCTATGTAATAACTCCCAATTTAAACAAAAGGTTCTTTTGGAATTCCACAACTCTCCTATAGGAGGGCACTCAAGATTTTTAAAAACTTACCGCAAGGTCAAGATGGATTTTCTTTTGGATTGCCTTAAATTCAATATTCAATAGTTTGTGGCAGAATGTGTATTTTGCCAACAAAATAAAGTTGAGATAGTTAAGAGCCTCGGTCTTTTACAACCATTAGAAATTCCAAGTCAACATTGGGAAGAGGTCTCAATGGATTTTATCACAGGTTTATCCAAGGCCGAAGGAAAGAATGTCATCATGGTGGTAGTTGATAGAATTACCAAGTATGCACACTTTTATGCACTATTTCATCATTTCAAATCCAATATAGTAGTTATTGCATTTGTGGAAATAGTTCAAAAGTTGCATGGAAACCTAAAGATTATTGTAAGTGATAGAGATCCCATTTTCACAGGATTTTTTTGGATAGAATTATTTTCTTGTCTTGGTACTCAACTAGCTCATAGTTCATCTTATCATTGTTAATTGGATGGGAAAAATAAGATAGTGAACAAAAGTTTGGAAGGATATCTTCGTTGCTTTGTATCTGATAAAAAAAAACAATGGATAAAGTGGTTACCCCTATTAGAATGGTGGTATAACACTCCCTTCCAAAACACAATAGAAATAACCCCATTTATGGTGCTTTATGGATTTCATCCACCGTCTATCACATCATCTTTAAGAGAAAACTCTAAGGTTCAAGTAGTGCAAGATCACATCGAGCATCAACAACAAGTTCTCCAACTCTTAAAGGATAACTTGACTTTGGAACATAATCGAATGAAACAATAAGAAGATAAACATTCTAGTGAGAGAAGTTTTGATAAGGGTGATTCATTAATTTTATGACTACAACCATACAAAAAAAAATTCTTCAAGCAAGCTAAGAAGCATAATAAATTATCACCAAAGTACTATGTCCCTTACAAGGTGTTGCAAAATATTGGTACTATGGCATACAAATTGGAGCTACCTGCACCCTCGTGAATACAATCAATTTTCCATGTTTCATGATTAAATAAGGTTATAGGTGACAAGCTCCCAGTTTGAACTATATTTCCAGAACTTGACAAGGAAGGAAATATCATATTAGATCCTGAAGAAATCACAAAAACAAGAATTTCAAATCTACAAAACATATCAATTTCAAAGTATCTCATTAAGTGGAAGAACTTACCTGCTGAAGGCTCCACATGGGAGGATGAGTATTTTATTTAGAAGCATCTAGAACTACTAAAGCATTGAGGAAAACAATTTTTTGAAGGAGAGGGGCATGTTAGGTCCCTATAATACTAGTGTAGCCCCCATATTGTTATTTTTGTTCCCCATAGAAGTCCACTATTGTTATTGTTGTTCCTTTATATTATTATTATTATGTAGGATCTAGTTATATTGTTACCCCTTAGAATCCTATATTTACCAAGGAGGTTTTGTCATTTGAATCATCCAAGAATTTTTCATTTATGTAATGTAAAATGATGTTTCTCCCTCGAAGAGGCTTATTTCCAAGTTGTTGATCGATCTTTTGTTTTGTTTTCTTATTTGGTTACATAATAAGGACTAAAAGGTTTTACTGTGGGATTCTCTCCTACGGTTTTATTTCTAGCCTATACACTATTTACTTATTTATCAAAATATATAACCAATACAAATACTATATATATATATATATATATATATATATATAGAGAGAGAGAGAGAGAGAGAGAGAGATATAGAGGAATAGTTCCAACAAAACATTCACCGTAACTTGAACACTATTCAATACCTGCAATAAACCCATATTGCTAAAATAATAGTTTTTTTATGATAAATATATTTGTTTTCTTTCCTCGCTCAATTTGTTTCTATCATGTAAAATTTCACAGTTAGTTCAACCAAATCTTTTATAGATTTTTTCCTTTACATCAAACCTATGTTCCTGCACTAATATATATTTTATGTACAACTTCTACTGCAAAATCCACAGTTAATCCATATGAAATATTCCTTCTATACAATTTCTTCTATTGACAGTCACATCTACACACACAGAGTTTTTAACCTACATTTATCTGAGTCATTTTTGAAAAAGGTTAAAGGCCTCTACATTCCACCCGACCTTTAACCACTTATCCACTGGTCCCCCCTAAGCTATCCAAAAACCGTCAAGAAAATAAGTATCACACTAGGAGTTTATTTTGTAGCTTTATACCTCCTAAACCCTTAGTAGTGTCCTATTAAATTCTCTTGGTTCTACTAGTCTTTTTCTCCCACTGGTATTTATTTTTCAAGAACTATCTTTACCTCCCACAAATCTTGATTCATAGATTCGACACCATGGAATTTATCTCTAGCCATATAATATATTATGGTCTGTTAATTTGTCTTTATTATCTTTTTCTCCCATAATAAAATAAGAGAAGGTGGATTCTTTTTTGTTTTATTTCTGCCTTACTAGGCTCAACCAACTCCAACTGTTTTTCTTGAAAATTAGGGGCTAATCTCTCATGTTAGCCTTTAACATTTTCCTCAAAGGTTTAACAACATAATATAATTTCCTTATTCATATTTTCCAAAGAATATTTATACTATACTATTCATCACATTTCATTTACTTTATTTAATCAAAATTTAAATAAATAAATCATATAGTAATTTCCTTAGGGGTATTACATCTCCCCCCTCCTAAAAAAACATTGTCCTTGGTGTAATTTCATAGGTTCATGTTCATTTGAACAACACTGAGAAAGAGTTTCTCATCTCATATTTCAATCCTAAGGTAGCCTCCTCAGGTCCCAAGTGCTTCCATTGCACTTTAACCTAGGCAATGACTTGATTCTGGAGTATAATCTCCCTTCGATCCAAAATTTGTTGTGGTTCATCCTATACCACATGCCAATAAGTTACATGGTATGGATCATGTACATTCTTTTTTGACAAAGATACATGAAAAAAACTATGAACTTTAACATGTGATGGTAATGCAAGTTGATAACCCACTGGCCTAACTCTGGCCATAATCTCAAAGGGTCCTCAAAACTATGGAGCTAGTTTAGAAACATTTACTAGGCTTAGGGAAATCTTCTTTGGTTTTACATTGATGTAGAAAAAATATCCCACAATGAACTATTTATGTGTTCTTTTGAGCTCAACATAACTCTTATTCCTATCTTGGGTAGCCTTTAAATTTTGCCTAATCTTTTTTTATCATTTCCTCAATTTCTTGCAATTGTTCTGGACCTAACATGAGTCTTTCTTCTAGTTTACACCAATTTAAGGGAATGTGAAATCATTTTCCATGCAAGGCTTCAAAGGGACTCATTTTAAGTGAGGCATGATACCCATTATTGTAGGTAGATTCTACTAGGTTTTGATAATATTCCCACTTAGTGGGTTGGTTCATAATGTACATACGCAACATGCCTTCAACCATCCGATTAACTCTCTCTGTTTGTCCTTCCATTTGTGGATGATAAGAAGTATTGATGCTCAATTGTCTTCCATTTCCAACAAACAAATATTTCCAAAAGTTCGATGTGAACTTTGCATCCCTATATAATATTACTGTCTTTGGTATTCCATGTAGTCGAAATATTTCTCTCACAAAAACATATGCCACTTGTGCAACTTTATAAGTGGAATGTACAAAATAAAGTGAGAAACATAAGTTATTTTCTCCACTATTACAATAATAGAATGGTGATGTTTTCTTGTTTTGGGTAAACCAGTCATAAATCTAGGGATATCACCTCCCATTTCCACTCTGGGATTGGTAGGGGATTCAACAATCCTGTTGGATGCTAGTGCTATGCTTTCACCAATTTCCGTTCTTGACACATTTTCATGAATATTTCCACCTCCCTTGTCATTATAGGCCAACAAAACTCCTTTTTAAGTGCATAAATCATTTTTTGGTATCCCGGGTGTGCTGCATATGGTTTATTGTGGTATTAAGAGAGAATTAACTGTTAACTTTCATGCTCATTTGGAATGTAAAGCTTGTTTTTGCATAACAACAATCCATATTTATTATTTTATTATTATAATTGTCTTCCTTATGTAGTTTCACTTCTCACCTTCTCATAAATTGTTTTATAATTCTAATCACTTATTGCTGCCCTTTTTACTTGTTAAAAAAAAACTGTTTTGATTTTACTCACTCCTATCTCACACAATGACATTGAATTCTTGCTTAAAGCATAAACCACCCTATTCTCTTTCCATTTTATATGCTTTACGTCAAAATCATATTTTCTTAAGAACACCATCCACCTAGCCTGCCTGGCATTTATGTCGGGTTGGATGAAAAAATATTTCATACTAATGTGGTCTATTATTAATGTAAATTTCTTACCCATTAGATAATGGCTCCACATTTTAAGGGCATGTATAAAAATTTCTAACTCTAAGTCATAAATTGCATAGTTTTTCTCATGCTCCTTTAATTTGCAAGACTCATATGCTATCACGTGTCCTCCTTGCATTAATACTCCCCCTAGACCTTCCAAGCATGCATCGGTACACACAAAAAATTATTTATTTGGTTTTTCTATTTGTAAGATGGGTGCCATTGTCAATAAATATTTTAGTCTTTCAAAGTTTTCCTAGCATATTTGAGTCCATTCAAATTTTACTCACTTCTTTCGTAAGGAATTTTTGTCGCTAAAACACCCTCCAAAATTTTTCCTACATCCAAGTTTTGGAGCCTCCTTATAGTCATGCCATGTTTTGGTCATGTTGATCAAGTGTTCATGACTTCCTATGATAATTATAAGTGATGAACTACTTGATTTCACATGCCCAACTCACGATGTCTTCACAAGCACACTTGTTTTAAGCAAGCCCAATAGTTAATGAGTCAAGCATCACAAAATCATTCAGAGTAGTCACTGCGTAGTTCCTAATGAGAGTGGTTGCGTAGTCCCTAAAGATAATGACTGTGTAGTACCCAAAGATAGTTCTTGCAGAGTCCGTATGGACAGTTCTTGCACAGTTCCTAAAGACTGGGACTACACAATCCTTATGGAGAATGACAGTATGAGGTCATCTTCAACATAGAGTGATTGCACTCTTAGTTGAAAATGAGAGTGTTTCTTCAAGTCATTCCATTCACTCTTGTCTCCTAGCTTCCCGACATGCACTAAGAATCCATATCAATCCTAACCTTCATTTCATGTCTGCTCCCTTGTAAAGAGTATAGTTGAGAGCTCATCTTCACATTTATCTTTCACTTTTGATACAACCATGGTTACAAATGCCTCATATTCTAAGTGAGTTTCTCAACCACCTCTTTCACTTTTGCAAGTTTAACTTTTTCTTTCTTTTACTCTTACATGTGTCATGTTCACTTGCTCTATCTTGTGCAAGTTTCACTTTTGCTTGCCTTCATTCTTGCATTTGTCGCTTTCACTTGTTTTCACACATCTTGACACTACAACAAAACTCTGTGATTAGCGTCCCTTTTTGCTTCATTTTTTGCATCTATAGCCCATTTTTGGTACTATTTGTGTCCATTTATCAAATATGGCACAAAACTTGATGCAAAGTTTGTACCGTGTTTTGCACCAAGTCTTACACCAAGTTTAGCATGAGGTATTGTAATAGGTTTCACACCAGGTTTTATGCCAGGTTTTATGCCAGGTTTTATGCCAAGTTTTGTGCCATCCTTTGCACCATGTTTTGCATCAAGTTTGGCACCTAATTTAGTTTCACCAACTTTTGCATCCTCTATTGCATCCACATTTTGCACCTACACTTGCATCAACTTTTGCATCATCTCTTGCATCCTCTTTTGCATCCTCTTTTGCATCTTTTTTTAAATCAGTTTTTGCATCCCCTTTGCGGCAAGTGTTGCATCAAGGTTTGTGTCTAGTTTTGCATCTACTTTTTTTGCATCCACTTTTACATCTTGTTTTTCAACCATATTTACATCCTCTTTTACATCTGTTATTGTGTCCACAATTGCATCCAATTTTCTTGTGCCGTAATTTGCACCTAGTTTGGCACCTCCCTTTACACCCATTTTTGCTTCTAAATTTGCATCCATGATTGCATCTTAATATACATCTAGGTTTTCATCGAATTTTACATCTATTTTTGCATCCCTTTTTGTATCCACTTTTGTGTGAAGATTTGCATCAGGGTTTGTATCTCATATTGCATCTACTTTTGCATTGAATTTTGTTGCATCAACTTTTGCATCCTATTTTTAATCCATTGTTGCACCCATGTTTACCCCCACTTTTGCATCCCTTTTTGCATATTATTTTGCATCTTCATTTGCTTCTTTTTTTCATCTATCATTACATCCACTTTTGTTGTTTGTGCATGTTTTTTACTTACCATTGTACCCATGCTTGTTTCCAATTTTGCATCCATCTTCGCATCCTCTTTTGCATCAAATATTGCATCTATTTTTGCATCCACTTTTGTGTTGGGTTTTGCGTCTCATTTTGTATCTTATTTTTCATATACTTCCATTGCATCCATATTTTGCATCCAACTTTGTTTCTCCTATTGCACCGATGTTTTCATCCACTTTTACGTCCCTTATTGCATCTTGTATTGCATCTAAGTTTGCATCTTTTTTTGTGTCTGTTATTACATCCACTTTCTCATCCACTTTTTTTGTGCCACAATTTGTGCCATATCTTGTGCCTATTGTTTCAACCCACATTTTCTTCCACTTTTTCATCCACATTTGCATCCTATTTTGTGTCCAAGTTTGCATCAAATATTGTTTATGTTTTCTACATCTACTTTTACATCCACTTCTGATGCGTCCAATTTTTCATCTAATTTTGTGTCCACTATTGCACCCATGTTTGGTCCATGTTTACATCCCTTTTTTCATCCAAGTTTTCCTCATTTTTGCATCCAAGTTTGTGTCCTTTTTTGCGTTTGTTGTTGTATCCACATTTGTTTCACCACAATTCATGTTAAGTTTTATGCCTACTATTGCACCCATGTTTTCTTCCACTTTTTCATCCATGTTTACATCATATTTTGTATCCAAGTTTGCATAAACTATTGTATCTACTTTTTCACCCAATTTTGTGTCAATTTTTCTGTCTTGTTTTGCATTTACTTATGTTGTGGCCACTCTTCATCCAATTTTACATCTATTGTTGCCCCCATTTTTTTGTTCACTTTTGCATCCCTTTTCCAACACTCATCATATTTTTTGCATTGATGATATTTCTTATGACATTGAAAATTATAAAAAAATGATGAAAATTTCAATAATTATGATGATGATGCTAATGAAGATGATGATCATGACATGAATTGTGATTATTATGATAATGACAATGATGCTAAAGATGATGGGGTTTACAATGACAATGATGATGACGATGCTGATGACCTTGGACAATATTCCCAATTTTTAAATGTTTTCATGGTCATAATCATAGTCATTATCTTTGGCATCATATTCCAAGTCATCGTCATCTGATCGTCATTATCATTATTTTCATCTTGGTCATCATCAACAACAATAATGGCATGAATGATGATTATGATGTTCATGATGAATATGACAACAGTGATGATAGAAATTACATTAATTATGAAGATGGGGATGACGAAAATTATAACGACGATGATAATGGTAGTGATGATGATGATCATCAATCATCTCTCAAAAATAAAGTTGTTATTTCTCTTGCATATATCATGTGTCCTAACAACCCTTTTCGATCACTCATAACATTTTTTGGGTTAATGATATTTATTACGACACCTATAATTATGAAAAATTGATGTTAATGTCCATAATGATGATGATGATGATGATGACATGAATGGTGATTATGATGACAATGCAATGATGACGATGATGGTGGTGATGATGACAATAATGAAGATGATGACACTCCCTCTAAACTAGGGAGGTACTCATAATGAGACAAAAAAGTACTTTCAAGTTGAAATATTCATATAAGAAGGGATCTGGATTGATAAGAATCAACAATTATTTACATCATCATAGACAACATTGTCAAAATGGCAAGGCCTTGACTAAAAAGTTCTACCTTTCCATTAGATTAGAGCACAATGTTGGGAGGCATAAATTTGGACACCATTGCCTCTCTAGGCACTTACCCCACCAGGATGTTCACCAGGTATGTCCTCAAATGATCATTTCCTAATCCACTGTCATAATATTTGACACCAGGAAATGTTGATCCTCATGACTATTCTTATCTTATATTAATGTACTTGACTTATGGCAGTTAGTCCTAGTGAAAGTAAAAATTATCAAAGAATATTGGTCCCAAATGTTTATCCAATCCACCATTCTCCCTACTGGTGTCTTTACTAGGCTTACGAATGTTAGTCCTGGCCATAGTACATGACACATAGATAATATGGTGTCCACCCTCACTCCCTCTCAACCAGAGAGGAGACATCCATAAGCATAAGATTTTCTTAAGAATACCCACCATTTTCATAGAGAATAACATCATTAATTTGTTTCATCGCATGATGTCTTTATGATTAATAATTCCTAGATTTGTGGCAAAATATTTCCCCTTTTGTCATTTTTGATGAAAGAAAATCAAAAAGTGAAAGCAAAAATCCTTAAAGATACACTATAATGATTTATCTAAGTCTAAACTCTAAGGTTGAAGTGAAAAGTCATATAAATGTTATATCTATGAGTTGTGCCAAACTTATGAAAACTTATTCCCTAAGTCCTATATAATATAAAAAGCAAAAGAAAGAAAAATAAGGCCCAATGAATGGTAACCCATGTATTCACTCCCTTTTTCCAAAACATATGAATATATACACTCCTAGTCACACTTGATCACATGTTTGTGATGGTTAAATCATGAAGTCCTCTTTTCCCCTTGCATTTTCACTTCATCATTTAAGCATATAATTGAGGATCTAGGGAATGTTTGTTGCCTAAGGGTTTCATGTCTACTCTTGGTTTCCTTATGTCACACTATGGTTAATTTATGTGACAGAGTGAAATACTTATGTTTGTGGATTTATTAGAACAATGTATTAAGTTAGTCACCACACACACATGTATTACATCTCATTGATCCACGTGTGTCGGTTGGAGACTCATTGCTTGAGAACTTTAATGGAGACTACTTTAGGGCTTTGATGGTATAACTTACAAAATATCCGGGTAAACATTGTGATTCATCCTTTCTTTTCCTCTAGAGACTTGATAATATTGAAGTCACTCCCAATAATCCATGGAGATGCGGAGTATAAATTAATTGTGCTAGAAATAGAATTGAGAAATAGAGGTTTTCCATTTGTAATATTGGAGTCATAAACATTGGATACATGGTAGTAGTCCTCGATGTCAATTAACTAAAATTATATTGTCATAATGCGAAAATAGGTAAACATATTCGTAACCTTGATGTCTCATTCCAAATAATAACCATTCCACCCATGTATCTCTAAGCATCAATCACTACTACTTGGCAATTTCTCCCCCATTTGCTAATTATATGAGGTAGAACCTCACCTAATATTTTTGTTTATTATATCAACATTATTGATGGGTGCTTTGCATACCATTTTTATTTTAGGAGTCTTTTTTTTCCTTTACTATTGAGAACCCTCATGTTCCATGAGACTATTTTCAAGGATAATTTACAGAGAAAGGAAGTATAATGCAACTAAAAAAAACATGTTTCAAGATTTAAATGCTTGGACAATGCCACTTCATGACTCCTATATTTCCTTAACCTGGGACCAAATGGTGAACTTGATGGCCTTGAGGGAAATTGACCAATGAAAATCTCAAAAAGAGGTGACTTTTGACTTGATCACATACGAGTTAATATACTAAAAAAATACCCAAAACAATTTCTTCAAGCAATGAATCATTACATTATAAAATACAATCTATAAACCTTTTGGGAACTTTTTGCTAAACCATGGTAAAAAATATATATATTTAATATTAATGTTTAACAATATTATGGACAATAACACATTTTCATAAATTAAATAACATGTTATCAAGCCTAAGAAATGTCACTAACAGAAAACTAAAAAGCACACAACTAATGGGAGTGTCCACTCAAGGCCACCATAAGACAATTAATTCATTATGACCAAGATTAATGTGGACAAATATCTACAAAGGACAAAGGTAAACCTATTTTAACTTTATTGTTTTATTAGGTGCAAGTTGAACATCTCAAGATATAATGAAGAGCAGAATTAATTTTATTGCATTAAGAAAACCCAAGCACATTCTATAACTTAGCAAGGAAGAGATGTATAATACCCATCCCAATGACACAACGCATGGCATTAAGTTGATTTTTAATATATAATTTAAACTTTTTCATAAAATCACAAATTTAGCATGAATGGAATGTTTAAAATCCATTTATATATATATACCAAAAACTAAATATATAAAAATACTAAAACTAAATATATATTAAAAAAAAAACTAAAACATAAGAAAATAATTTTATTTTTTAATTTAAAATAAAATTTAGAATTTTTTTAAACACTTCCCTCCATTCTATGAAGCAAAAATAATAATAGAAATAAGGATAGACCAAAAATCTTCTTTTCCCTGGTAAGTCTTTCCCACCATTCATTCCACTCATTCGAGTTATTTCATAAACAGAGATAAGTGTTATTTCACACCCTTTTGGTAAAGCATATTGAGCTTTGCCTTTGATATATCTATTCCTTGATGGAGTCCTTGATATATTGATCAAGTTTTGATTCCTTGGAGATTAATTAGAGCAAAGAAAACATGAGTACTCTTAATTCCAAGTTCAATGCCTTTGATGGTGGACATGAGGCAAGGGAGGGGTTGCTATCATGGTCATAACTCCAAGTTTATTGTCTCTGATGGTGGATGAGGCAAGTGAGGGCGTTGCTGTTGTGGTCGTGGTCATGGAGTTTTCTCTTTTACATTATATTTAGGGAGTTCAAAGCAATTTAAATGGAATCATTTTCATCACTAGGTATAATGGATTAAGTGTGATAATGATAAAATGAAGTAATTGCATTTATTCTTGAACGAACATTAGGATCCATTTTATCATAGAGAAAAGTACATGCATTAAAAACAACTCAATATTTCATGTGACATTCATATTGTATGCGACTTATTTTTCATTAAAAATAATTTACTTTTTCATGTGACATTCTTTTTTTGTTACAATTTTTCTATTTCTAATCTGAATTACAATTGTAATTTGAAATAAATCTTTGAGTAACTCTTAATTTACCAATCATGCATGGACATCATAAGAAACATTCACAATATAATATGAAGAACAAATGGGTACCTACTTCATATGCATTAAAAAATGCTTCTACTACTTAATGTGAATTACAAGTGTAATCTTAGTTGGATCTCCAATATATCTTAAACCATATTTTCATTTTATTTTTTAGTATTATTAAATGTTATTATGTCCTACCTCATTTTATGGTTAGCATTGTAATAAAAATATGCATTGTGCTATAGAATTAGTACTAACATGTAATATTTTTTTTTTTTAGAACGGTATAGGTAATGACCATGAAGATGATGATACAGACTATGTTTAGATTACATCATATATTAGAGACGATGATGATGAGGATGGTGATGGCGTTGGTGATGATTATGTGGATGATATTACTAGGATGGTCAAGATGATGATCATGGAAATGATCACGAGGATGATCTTGACTATGATTCTCATGGTGCTAGCTAGCCATGCGTTATTTTTTATATCTAATTTGGATGTCTTAATATGGTAATCATACATTTGAATTTTAGTTGATTCGAATAATGATGATGATACTATCGGTACTATCTTGTTACCTTATAAATATGTTGAAAATTGTTTACATTTTTTTTATGAAGAATTATTGTGTATGATGAGATTCCATTTTTTTTATGAATGTTGTGAATTTACCTTAGAATAATTATATCTATGAAACATTTTTATTTGGTAATCATAAAATTTACTTTTAGTTGATTTGATTAAATATGATGATGATATTATCATTTTTATCTTGTTATTTTATGTATATATTGAAAATTATCAACATTATTTGGGCGTTGTGAATTTACCTTAGAATAATGGCATTCACAAAAGATTTTGATCCAATAATCACACATTTGAATCTTAGTTGATTTGATTAAAGATGACGAGGATATTATTAATGTTATCTTGTTACTTTATATAGGTGTTGAAAATTGTCAGTGATTTTTGATGGAGAATCGTTATGTATGATGCTATTACTATTTTTGGATGTAATGTTGTGAATTTACCTTAGAATAATGATATCTATGATAAGTGTTATTTAGTAGTCATATATGTATATTGAAGATTGTCAATGATTTTTTGATGGAGAATTGTTATATATGAGGATACTGCTATCTTTTTGATGAATGTTATCAATTACCCTTAAATTTTTTTACACATATTAAGTTATCAATTTGAATTTGGTACCTTCTTAAAAGTGTTAGACATGAAAATACCTCCTCATCATCTTAGAGGATAATACTATGTTGTTGGTTGAAATACCCCTTTCTGCTAGACTATACAAGACTATAATACAGGTTATGTACCATGAGGACCACATTATCCTAGTCTATAACAAGTTGTCCCCTTCATCTAACTTTTGTTACCAAGTTTCTCACTCAGTCACGAGGAAAAAATATCGAGTTAAATAGGATTTGACACTCTTGTTTACTTTCGGAAACTCATATGGTGGAATGTGATCTCTTTATCCTCATCTTTAGCTTTTTCCTAAAAAAGAAAAGCATACAAAAGCAGGAAAGAGCCATAAAGCATGGGGAATCTTTTTCCTAAGCACAAAAACGTCTAAAAAGTGGAGAAGGCCATTTTTGTTTGAGGAAAAATTATTCACCCAAAAGATTTTTCCCAAATTGAATTAACGAGGAATTTGGGAAATATTCATAGCCTTCACTTTTCTATATTTTGGAGGCTTAGCCATTGAGAAAAGGATGGGAATCCTTGTATTGTCATGCTGGGATATATCTTGAGAGGAAGAGTTTTGGAGCTAGGAGTTGGGGGAGATGCTATTGCAAATGCATCTGATGGTTGTAACTTTCCTCTAACTCCTTTATTAATATAGATCAATTGTTCTTCCCTCCATATGATTCTATTCATTATTTAATTATTCTATTTAACTAATAAATGTATGGGATTTTGGTTTATATTTATTTATTCAGTAATATTTATATGTTTTTGATAGTTTCAATTATCAAGATATTATGTTGTGAATGTTGCTTTGTTCTCTCTCTTATGTGTAGGACCAAGCTTTAGAGCTATTTAGGAACACTTCCCAGCTATACTAAAAACTCCAACAAGATCTACATGCGAGGACTCACAAGAATTCCTTCTCTTTTTCTTAATCTATACTCTACACCTTGATCTATTGAGAATCCTGAGCCTTAGAACAACCTTTCTCTTAATCGGTCTGCCCTAGGTTTCCGGGATAAACTGAGAGGGTTTTATGCTCATCTAACCATGCATTAAATCCTACAACAAATTGATATTTAGAAACTGTAATATATTTCATTATGTAATTGAAATTAGTAAAATGAACCCATAAAGGGGGCCATAAATGGAAATAAAAGTAAAACTATACACAAGAAGCCAAAAGTGGATGTAACCATGGATGAAAAATTGGGAGTAGAATTGGATGTTAAACTAGCCATCAAAACAATATGCAAACAATGACACAAAAAGGGTTTTAAAGTAGAATTTAAAAAGGGTGCAACACTAGACACAAAGAAGGGAACAAAATAGGGCATACAAGAGGATACCAAATTGGGTGTAAACAAGGATGCAAAATGGACACCAAAATGAGGATGCAAAGAATGGTGTAAAATTAGGATTTAAAATTTGGTGCAAAAAGAATGGAAGAAAAGACACAAAACAAGATGTAAAATGGGACTAAAAAAGGGTGAAACCAAGGATGCCAAAAATGATGCATAACTAGATGAAAATTTAAACTAAAATCTAGGTGCAAAATTAGATGCAAATGTGGAGACAAAAAGTTGTAGAAAAAAGGATGCAATTTTTTATGCCAAAAATGATGTAAAATTAGACACCAAAAAGGATGCAAAATTGGACCTAAAAAATGGTGCAAAATTGGACACAAACGCAGAAAAATGGTGCAAAAATGGATCAAATTTGGATGCAAATTGAGATGAAACATTTGATGCAAAATGAGGTGCAACAAATTATTCAAAACTTGGTGCAAAAATAAATGCAAAAGTAGACGGAAAAAATGGATCAAAGTTGAACGTAACATTAGACACAAAATGGAATGCAAAGGTGGACGCAAAACATGGTTCAAGATAGGATGCAAATTTAGATGCTCAAAAGGATGAAAAATTGGATGCAAGAAATGATGTTAAAAATGATGCTAAATTGGAGGCAACAAATGATGCAAAAAATGGTACAAAATAGGATGCAAAAAAGGGAGATAAATAAAACGCAAAAGTGGATGCAAAAAATGGTGCAAAAATGGATGCAAAAAATGTTGTAAAAAAGATTGAAAAATTGGCGCAAAAATAGATGTAAAAATGTTAAGTTATGGTATGTTCTATGCTTATAACAGTTTACTTCTTTTTCTTATTATATTCCACTGATTAGCAATCACATATACATAAAGTAAAGTGTAGATAGAACATTAAACGATCGACAGAAAACAAGCCAAGACAAGAGACACAAGATGTGGCGGCTAGCCAGGGACAAACCCCACAATGTGTGGGGAAACCCTTTGATCAAATCTTCTTTTATCTTCAATAATTCAGAAGAGAGAAATAGTACAATAAATCTAATTCATATCAGCAGTAGCAAACCCTAGATCAGTAGCATCAGCATTAACGGCTTCATTATCAAACTAGGGCAGACCATATCTCACAAACCGACAGTTGGATTGACTTCATTCCACCACCAAAAGTTTCGGCTTCCAGAGGAGGTTCAGATGAACCTACAGCGCAGCTCAGATGAGGAGATTTTCTAGGCCACACAAGTCAATCTTTACTTCTGCAGTTGCAGCTTCAGTTTCAGCAGTTTTCGGCTTCAAACTAGGGCAGTCGATATCTTGCAAATCGTTCGTCGGATTGACTTCATTCCACCACCAAAAGTTGCGGCTTTCAAAGGAGGTTCAGATGAACCTACAACATAGTTTAGATGAGGAGATCTTCTAGCTCACGCAAGTCAATCTTTACTTCTGCAGTTGCAGCTTCAGTTTCAGCAGTTTCCGGCTTCAAACTAGGGCAGTCGATATCTTGCAAACCGTTCGTCGGATTGAATTCATTCCACCACCAAAAGTTGCGGCTTTCAAAGGAGGTTTAGATGAACCTACAACGTAGTTCCAAAGAGGAGATCTTCTAGGCCACGTGAGTCAATCTTTACTTCTGCAGTTGCAGCTTCAAATTCAACAGCTTCGAGCTTCACATGTGTGAGAGAGAGAGACCCATTTCAGCGCAATAGAGAAGAGACTCATATCTGCGCAGTAGAGAGAGAGAGATGTGATGAGATGAGTGTGTCCAAATAAGAAAAAATCCTCTTATATTTATACACAACGTTGGTGGGTGAATAGATGCGACTGTTGGGCTTCTGAGCCTACATGAGTTGTAGGTCGGCTTGATAATAATTCCATAATCTAAATAAATTCATATCTCCATGAATACTTATCAGAATTGGATGATCTTTATATCAATCCTACACCTCTCGACGGGAGGAATCTAATAAAAATATTATTAGCCATGAATAAGATGACCCACATGAAGTTTTTCCTTGGTTGCCAATTTTAACACTCCCTCTCAACCATGGAGAACTTCATCTGCAATCTGTCTATCGGTCGTTACTATTCATCCATCAAATGCACTGCCTTGTACAGCCTGACCCTTGCCCTGATCTGCTCTATTTTTCCTGTTTTGCTTTGTCTTGTTCTGCCCTGCACTGATCTGTACTGATTTGTTATGTTCTGCTCTGCTCTTGCATTGTTCTATTCTACTCTGCTTTTGTCCGAATTATGAAGAAGAAGAAATGATCGAGGATGTATCATACTGACTCAAAGTCAGTCTCAGAGTATGTACCACTAGTCCCAGACCAGTCTCAACCAACCCAAAGTCAGCGTCATAGTGAGTACAACTCCAATGGTCCCAGACCAATATCATCCTCCACTGACTCAAAGTCAGTCTCAGAGTATGTACCACTGATCCCAGACCAGTCTCAACCGACCCGAAGTCAGCGTCATAGTATGGTACAACTCCTACCACTGGTCCCAGACCAGTATCATTGATCCCAGATCAATGGAGGTCATCCTAGCGTAGGGAGTACGGTAGTTACAACGATGCATCCATCGGTACTACTATGGTCCCTAACTTCATTTCCCTGCTCATTGATCAGATGAGAGGTACTTCCCATGAGTCCCAGAGTGCATGGGTAGGATGCCTCGACAGGAGAACTAATCAATCCTGTCCTCACAGGAGAACACATCAATCCTGCTGCAATTTCCATGGAGAACACATCAATCCAGGCCTCACAGGAGAACACATCAATCCTGCTACAATTGCCATGGAGAACACATCAATCCAGGCCTCACAGGAGAACACATCAATCCTGCTACAATCGCCGTGGAGAACACATCAATCCAGGCTGCCATGGAGAACACATCAATCCAGGCCTCACAGGAGAACTAATCATCCTGCTACACAGGAGAGAGAATCATCCTGTTCCACAAGAGAGCGAATCATCTTGTCCCACAAGAGAGCGAATCATCTTGTTCCAGTGTGCACCACCAGGGGAGGGTGAGTCACCCTGTGGTCTTATGTTGCTCCAATAGGAACCACAAGCCCTTAGAGCTCCCAGAGCTCAATGTATGCAACATGCAGGACCCTTGTACAAAGGTTTCTTGCCGACTCCAAGTCGTTTTGGAAAATCACAGATTAGATCTTTCCTCGGGGCTTTGACAAGGTGTATCAACCTGTACATCATCTTAATGTGATGAAGCTTCCTTGCTCATCAACTTACCATATCCCAGATGATGTCTATCTGCTGGAGCAATTGACGAATACGGGATTCCTCAATAATCGAATCCCACCTCTGGTTTTTATAGAGAATCACAGTGGTATCCAATGTAAATCCAAACAACTCACTGAAGAGCTTTCACAACTAGACTGCCTCACACGAGGTTATGCTAGCATCAATATATCCTGCTTCAGTGGTGCTCAAAGCTACCGACTTCTGCTTCCTGCTCATCCAAGATATCGAAGAAGATCCCAAGGTGAAACAGTACCCGGAAGTGCTCTTACGGTCCACCACACTGCCTGCCCAATCAACATCAGTATATCCAAGTAGTCTCACATCTCCGGCAGTGTATCTTAATTCATGAGAGATTGTGTCCTGAAGACATCTTAGAAGATTCTTGGCATCAATCCAGTGAGGCTCAACCAAATATGAGCTCACAATGCTAACTACAAAACATATGTTCTGACGGAGGTTCACTAAGAACATCAATGCGAATGAGTTTTTGAAACTCAAAGGCATTTCCCAAGTCTGGCCCGACATCACTACCATATAAATTCTAAAAGTTAAGATCCTCGAGGTAGTCACAGGCTTGCAGTCCATCATACCGAATCTTTCCAATATATTTACCACATATTTTCCTTGAGATAGGAAAATTTCCCTTGGCTTCTGCCACACTTCAAGTCCTTGGTCCTTCATTTCAAATTCAGAAGCCATCTCCCTCTTACATTTGTGAATGAGAGGGTTTGCACCTGTTAGAAAGAGGTCATCCACATCCAACACCAGTATGAGAGGCTTGTCATCTTCAACCTTAAAGTAAAGGTTAGGATCAGCTTCACTCCTAGTGAATCCCAGCTTCATCAAGTAGCTATCGATCCTCTCATACCATGCTTGGGGTGCTTGCTTCAGCCCATAGAGAGCCTTCTTCAACCTTCATACATGAGATTTTCAATCATAAATCTCAAATCCTTCAGGTTGCTCCACATAGACCTCTTCTTTGATAGAACCATGCAAGAACGCGGTCTTAACATCCATCTGATGTAGGTTCCATCCTTGTGAAGCCACAAGGGCTATGATCAAGCAGATGATCGTATATTTGGCAACAGGTGCAAATATCATAGTCTATACCTCCCTTCTGGGATAAACCACGAGCAACAAAATGAACCTTATACTTTTCCATACTTCCATTTGCTGCATGCTTTATCTTGTAAAGCCATTTTGAAGTAACAATTTTCTTGTCCAGGGTCTGTGAACTACTTCCTAGACATCATTTTCCATAATAGACTCATATTCTATGTTCATAACATCCTTCCATAGTTAATGCTTCATGACATCTGAGAATGATGAAGGTTCATTTTGTATGATCGTGCTCATGATGGTCAGGTATCCCTGATACCTGTTAAGTTTCTTACTTTGATGGAAGGTCCCTCAGGGTGTAGCATGTCCTTCAGCATCATCAAGTATCCCCCTAAGCCATGAAGGCCTCTTCCTAGAAGAGGAAGGCTCATGTGGATGAGGATCAATCGGATCCATGGGTTCTTCTACATCAGGCATTGATTCATCATCCTTTTCTTTCGGTTCCCTGGTGTCGGCTTCTTGAGAGCTACTCAAAGTCAGCAGATTGTCCACCTTGCTGAGAGCCATATCTTTTTCAAAGGTGACATCATGACTAATCACGACTTCCCTTTGACCGGTGGTGAACATTTCTTCAGGAGTTTAGGAACCCAATGCTTGATGAGGGCATCAACTTTTTACATATATGACAGTGTTTGTAGTTTCAGCCCATACAAACTTCGGAAGTCTTTGATCATTCCATAATCGTGCAGTTATTCCTTCCCGCCACACCATTCTGCTCAGGAGTACGTGGTGTAGTAGTCTCCCTCTTAATGCTAGCCTCAGATGTGCCTAAGTGAACCAACTGTAATATATCGGAGGTCTTGCTTTGGCTTGAGGGGAATGGTCCCCTTTTGAGCTTTCCTTCGGCACATCCCGGACATACACCTTCTTTCTCTACTTGGAATTCCGGTATCCCTGTTACCATCTGTCTTATATCAAGTAGATCTTTATAATGAAGGTGGGAAAACCTCCGATGCCAAAGTTCGGACTGAAGAGTTGTGTCACAAGACATGACAACTAGCGGAAATCCATCGACCTGATATAATGAATCAACACTAAACCCAAGAGTAAAGGCATCTTTAACATTATTTTTCCGTATACATACCTTGCCATTGCTGAAGGTTACCTTGTAGCCTTTGTCTTCCATTGTCGAGATGGACACTAGGTTCTTTTTGAGGTCAGGTGCATTTAATACATCCTGGACTTTCTAGCCTTCTTGAATGGTTGTCCTCTTCTTCGATCCCCAACTCTCCTCTTACCTTTGCTGTTGAATTTGTCATTCCTTTGATTTGCCATTAGAGGGATTTTGATCATTGTCCCGGTGTGAGTCCTTTCTATCAGGGCACTCCCTTGCATAGTGACCTGCTTTATCGCAGATGTAACATCATCCTTTTCTTCCACCCTTAGGTCCAGCCTTTCCTTTTGATTTAGACCCAGAATTATTTCTTTTCTTAGCATGAGAAGAAAAAGCAGCAGGAGGACCTTTAGGTAAGGGCATTTCCTGCTCTTCTACCCTTGTTTGTTCTTGAATGCATCTAGCCATTAATTCCTCGAAACTAGGAATTACATTATTGTTCAGAAGAGTAGTCCTGAACACATACCATTCAGATGGTAATCCTCCGAGAGTTGTGAGTGCCATTTCTCTGTCAGTAATGGCTTCCCCAATAGATAGGAGATCATTCTTGATCTCGGTGATTCTTAAGAAGTATGCTTGCATACTTTCATCTTTACCCTTCTTGATTTCCCTCAACTTATTTCTAAGAAACAAAACTTGATTTGCATCATTAACTTTAAATAAACTCACCAGTCTGTCGTAGATTTCCTTGGAAGTGTCTAGATTAGAGATGTAGGCCACCAAGCACTTATAGATAGAGTCCCGGATGATCTTCTTTGTTTTGACTTCTCCATTTTTCCATTTGTTCCAGGCAGCAGCAGATGCATTTGATGAAGGCTCAACAATATTGCCTCTTACATGGTCCAGCACTCCTTGATCTTCAAGGGTTAGATCGATAGACATCTTCCATCCGTGATAGTCAGCTTTCTCACGGAGCTTGTCTTCGGCAAGAAAGAGTGTTGAGGACCTGTTGATGCCCCGAAAATCGTTGCAACAACATTGGGGAAACCACCCGGTCCGGACCTTAGTGCAGCTCCTTTTCCGTTTGGGATAGTGGCTCCGACTGGGGATAATGGGACCAGTTTCCCAGAAATATAGATAAATGGGATGGATGAGTGACTTCTGAATTAAGCTAGTGGTAAGCAATGGACTTAAACTATTAGCAAGAATATAACAACTAAAATCTATCCCGGGGTCTTATCAATCTTTCAAAGCGTAGCGTTTGATAATCTATGCTTTAAGGCAGGCATATAGATGACTCTAACACTAAAGCATAGAGGTTTAAATCATTTAAGATTGCTCTGCATAATTAGTTATGCAGAGCGATAATAGCGAATTACTACACTTATTCATTTATATCATTGGCACACGCATGATTAAAAGAGATAACAAATCACAAAACATTCAATAGTGAAATGAAATGAAGATTTGCTGTTATATCGCATACATGTATTCAACAATAGCAAAGATAATAACACAGCAATTCATATAAAAAGAAAGAATGCAGATGTAGATAAAAGTACCATGTAAGTTGCTCAACAATCCAGTGTATCAATCGCTATGTCGCAGTTCTTCCTTCAAACCAGAAAGCATTCCAAACAAGAGACAATAGTGCACAATTGAATATAACAGCCTTCTCGTTAAATTAAGAACTATTGGTCAAATTTCACAAAAGAATATAGGCTGAAGCACAGTAGTGCAAACTTCAGCTTTTAAGTCTGTTACAAAATTTTACGACCCTTTCCAAAACAATGAAAGGGTCTATAAATACTATGCTAATTTAAATATCTAAAAAAACTGAAAAGCTACTAAATTGGCATTAACAAATATCATCATCTTTTCTGGCGATCTGGCAGTCGGCGACGATGCTTCATTCGATGGTCTCTTTGCCTTTACTCCTTTGCTGACATATCGCCAGCATTGGCTCTACTTCTGGTGGAGTGTTGAGACGCGAAGTTAGCTGGGCATCATATGTGGCATCCTGAATGTCGGAAATCAGGTATCGGAGGGCATCTGTTAAACAGTTAAGAGCCGGCCTTTGAGAATGTGGTTTAATCAGAAAGAGCCAGTATGCGTCGGTGGTTAAAGTATTTACTCCTGCGATTAACCTTCCTTGTTTCTCCAGATCAGGATAATTTCTTTGCTCAAGCATGTTTGCTGTGGTTATGCTTCCAGGTGTGCACTGGGAGATCATGTTTTCCAGATAGAGTGTGTCGTTGACTAGATTGATCATGTTGCTGGCAATCATTTTACATCTTGAGGCCGCCCTTTCCGCTTTCATTACCTGGGTGTTCCATTCCATGAAGAGTATGTCCTTGTATGCTTCATAAATTCGGGGGAAGTTTGCCACTTTCCCTTCTTCAGAATCTTGCCACTCAAGATATTCGGATATGGTATCTTCGGCCTGATCTAGCTCATTTCTGGCTTTCTCTATCTGCTGACATACTGCTGTGGATGTTTCGCATAATGACTCAGCGTCAGTAAGTTGTCGGCATAAGAGCCTAATCTGAGATATTAATGCGCCATTTATTCGAGTTGCCTCTGCTCTGAAATCGTTAACACTCTGGGCGTCCTTGATGCTTTCGAGCTGTGCCGATAGCTGATCTATTTGCTCATCTTTCGATTTCATTATCAGCTCATTCACCGTTCTCAACTGTGCCAATGTCTCTGACAATTCATTCTGCCTCTGGACTGCGTTCTGTTCTTCGATTTGCAGCTGCTGGGTTAACAAATTGTTTTCTTGTTGTTGAGCCAGCAACTGCTCTTCTACCTGTGCTGCCTTGTTTTTCGCCTCAATTACTTCTACCTGTAATGCATAAATTTCATGGTCCTTAGTTTTTAACATAAGACTTACCTCTGATGCTTTGTCGATAGTTGCTGCCGAATAAGCTCCCGCGAATTGCGATAGCTTAGTTAGATCATCAGAGGGGTCCAATTCCCCTTTCCAGACCACATTGCCCGTGACTGTTTGCTCAGGAGAAATAGAAGGTTGATCAAGCCTTCGTCTCTTCCTAGAGCGCTTAACAATGGCTCTATGCTTTGGGCTGTAGAAAATATCTAGAGGAGGAATTTCTTCCACCTGGAGATCAATTTGATCGGACGGGTCTTGAGTGATTACCTCGACATCCTGTGAAATGGGTGGGCCGTTGGTTCTTTCTAGAACCTGAGAAGAAGTAGTATCGGGAGCATTGCTTGTTTTAGAGGTGTCTGAGTCTTTGGAGGCTTCCTTACCACTGATAATGGAATCGAATTGGTTCCATTCTTTAATCAATTCAGGATTAGTGGAGGTTTGCTCATGTTGTTCTGTGTGGGCCTTGCTCCGTTCTTTTTCTTGTTCTGCCCTCTGCTGCTCCTCCTGCACTTTCCGCTGCTGCTCCTCCAATTCCTTTTTCTGCCTATCTTCCCGTTCTTTCTTTGCTTTCTCTTCTTCTTTCTTCTTCCTCTGTTCTTCTATCTCTTTCTGCTTTCTTTGTTCTTGATCCTTCTGTGCCTTTTGCTGCCTTTCTAACTGCTCCCTTTTCTGCCTTTCTGCCTGTAGCTTGTTTTGCCTTTCCTCCTGATGTTTATCCTGTTCCTTAGTTGTAACATGAGGTGAACGTATCTGCTGCCGACCAGGCTCGCTTGAGGAAGATGCTGGGGTTGTGGATAATAAATCTAGAGGCAGAGTTTGCAACCTCTGCTCTCTAAGTTTATTAAACTCAGTTAACGCCACATCATTGTATCTTACTGCAGCAAGCTGTTTGGTTTGGCTTATTGAACCGGCACCTACGAACAAGTCATCAAACACGTCTTCTTGATGGACAATCTTTGACAGTTTGGCCTGTTCCAGGGCAATGAAAGCAGTCTTATTTGGATCATAGAGTCTGTTTGGGATAGTGGCCAGGGATATCATTTGGAGTTTTGTTGCTTCTTTTTCTGCATGCTTGTAGTTAAGTAAAGTATAAACTCCAATTCTTAAAGGAAAAGAGGGCCAACCTCTTTTCTTCTCCTCTTTGAGAGTTTGTGTGACACTCTCGGACATAATCTGGTAGCAGATTTCCCGGGCTAACAGTTTGTCTGGGATGTATAAAGGGAGAACGTGTGGCCTAGCTTTACTTCCAAAAACTCTAATATAGGTGAAATGCTCTTCCCCGAACCAATCTGCTAAGGCTGGTAAGTCAAAAGAAGCTTCAAGAGAAATTCTTGGGATAGGTCTGTCGAAAATAGAATAGTGAATGGGCACCATGAAACCATTGCAAATTTGATACAAATGGTCCTTGTAAGAGGACTTCCACAATTTCCGATGATACAAATGGATGGGTGTTGGATCATGGGTGGTCCATCTCCATCCGAGGACAGGAAACTCAGAATTAAAACATAGGGTATCCATAATGTAAGCAGAGTAATAAAACGGTGGGATTTTCCTTTCGCTGACTATGGTTTTGGCTCTAAATTCACGAACAGCTATGACCAACTTATCAGACAGAATAGTGGCCCAATCCATAATTGTACTATTGACAGCCGCTTCCATTAGGGGAACCATGTCAATATGGATATTAGCGGAGTCATGTAATCTCCACAATCTACACATCATAATCCCCGCATAGCAATAGGGAGAAGCCAAAGAAGCATTGGAGTACTTACCCGAACTTTCATGCTTGTGTTTGGCTGGGTTCTGCCTCCAATCTCAGAGGGGTTCGGATGGTGATTCATTCTCTTTCGCGAACTTCTCCACGAAGGCTCTGTTATAGACTAGCTCTGGTTCAGGCAAATGATACATTCGCCTTAGGTCATCAGGCTTGAACGACCCGAAAATCCTTCCATCCTTTGTATGAAAAGTTCTATTAGTGAGAGGAATTTCCTCGATCGCCCAACGTACCACATCAGTGAAAGGTAGGACCTGCTCTCTTGCTGCTATTCTGTGCAAAAAGGAGTCGTCCAAGTCTTTGAGAGTTGCATCAGACTTTCTTTGTTCATCCACACTAGCCTCTGTCACTGTCTTCGCCGGTTGCTCGGCTTCTAACAGATTATATGTACCCTGCCATGTAGTGCTAGGAAGACCGGTGCATGTAGTATCTGAGATTAGGCCTTTCTTCGAAACTGTGGCAGCTTGACCTACGACGGGTGCTGCAGTAGAACTCGCAGCCTTCTTGAACTTCTTCCCCATCATGTTTAGGCTTCTGTCGACAGCTGAACTCTACACAAATGCAAGAGAAATCGTAACAAGGAAATAACAATGACAATCCATAACGGGAAAGATATAACACTTGAAGTGTAGCAAGATCAATTCTAAAAGGGGCTGCGGATCTAATTATTTAAGAAGACACCGCAGATGCAATGATGGTGATTTTACGGCCTGTAGCTCCATAAATGACCATTACATCATTATTAGGCTGAATGACCCCTTAAAGCGTGCAACAGATTTTTTAAAGGTCTAATCGTAAGTGTTCGTTAAATCGAAGGGGCAAAGTTTTAATTACGCATGCATTACCTTATCCCTGCATTTAACGACATTTTGAAATCTGTGCTTTATCAACCGGATTTAAATATAACTTAAAAGCTTGAAGCAATCACCTTTTAAGAACTCAAATCGTCATTACACGTCATCGCATTGGGGTGTAAGTGACACTATCATTTGGGAGCTGTTTTGGCGAATGCCGATTGCGACATCGCATCGAATTAGCGCATGAGCACATTACCAGATGTATGTCAAATGATTTGCCGAGTTCCGATTGCGATATCACATCGCATCGGGGAAAAGACCTGCGCATCCTGTGAAAGTGTTTGGGATTCCGCCGACTACCGATAGCGATATCGCATCGGGTCGGGGCTTATAACTTAAAGCGTTTTTCCACAAGAGGCAGCGCCGATAACAGATTGCCGATATCACATCGCATCGGGGTGTAAGATATGTGCTCTTTTGTGTGTGCATTGAATACCGCCGATCACCGATAGCGATATCGCATCGGCAAGGACCAAGGTGATATTTAAATGTGTTTCTCTTGTTATTGCGTCATGCGATCTTGCGATTGCTTTTTCGCATTAACCAAAAATTGCTTGATATTTATTCAAAAAGGCTCTCATTCACAAATTCGTTTGATTATCGTACCTTTTTTGAACAAATTCATTAATGCCAATTAAATTTTTTAAAAGGGACCCATTTCATATGTTAATTGTTTGTAAATGAAAATGTTATGAAATGGGGGGTTGTTGTAGGGCACAACAGGACCCCATAGTTCTTTTAGGATAGCCTTGCCAATCTTCTCTTCAATGATTGCTCTTGCTCTTGCTCGGGCTTTGTCTTCACCTCAGCTCTGATACCATGTTAAGTTATGGTATGTTCTATGCTTATAACAGTTTACTTCTTTTTCTTATTATATTCCACCGATTAGCAATCACATGTGCATAAAGTAAAGTGCAGATAGAACATTAAACGATCGACAGAAAACAAGCCAAGACAAGAGACACAAGATGTGGTGGCTAGCCAGGGACAAACCCCACAATGTGTGGGGAAACCCTTTGATCAAATATTCTTTTATCTTCAATAATTCAGCAAAGAGAAATAGTACAATAAATCTGATTCATATCAGCAGTAGCAAACCCTAGATCAGTAGCATCAGCATTAGCGACTTCATTATCAAACTAGGGCAGACCATATCTCACAAACCGACAGTCGGATTGACTTCATTCCACCACCAAAAGTTTCAGCTTCCAGAGGAGGTTCAGATGAACCTATAGCGTAGTTCAAATGAGGAGATCTTCTAGGCCACGCAAGTCAATCTTTACTTCTGTAGTTGCAGCTTCAGTTTCAGCAGTTTCCTTCTTCAAACTAGGGCAGTCGACATTCCACCACCAAAAGTTGCGGCTTTCAAAGGAGGTTCAGATGAACCTACAGCGCAGTTCAGATGAGGAGATCTTCTAGGCCACGCAAGTCAATCTTTACTTCTGCAGTTACAACTTCAGTTTCAGCAGTTTCCAGCTTCAAACTAGGCGAGTCGATATCTTGCAAACCGTTCGTCGGATTGACATCATTCCACCACCAAAAGTTGTGGCTTTCAAAGGAGGTTCAGATGAACCTACAATGTAGTTCCAAAGAGGAGATCTTCTAGGCCACACGAGTCAATCTTTACTTCTGTAGTTGCAGCTTCAAATTCAACAGCTTCCGGCTTCACATGTGTGAGAGAGAGAGACCCATTTCAGCGCAGTAGAGAAGAGACTCATATCTGCGCAGTAGAGAGAGAGAGATGTGATGAGATGAGTGTGTCCAAATGAGGAAAAGTCTTCTTATATTTATACACAACATTGGTGGGTGAATAGATACGACTGTTGGGCTTCTGAGCCTACATGAGTTGTAGGTCGGCTTGATAATAATTCCATAATCTAAATAAATTCATATCTCCATGAATACTTATCGGAATTGGATGATATTTATATCAATCCTACACCTCTCGACGAGAGGAATCTAATAAAAATATTATTAGCCATGAATAAGATGACCCACATGCATTTTTTCCCTGGTTGCCAATTTTAACAAAAAATAAGTACAAAATTAGAAGGAAAAAATAGCATAAGACTAGATGCAAAAAATGGCACAAACTAGATGCAAAAAAGGCACTAAATCAGATGCAAAAGATGGTGTAAAATGTGATGCAAATTATGACACAAAACTAGAAGAAAAGAATGACACAAAACTAGAAGAAAAGAATAGCACAAAACATGAAGCAAAAAATGATGCAAAAAATGGCACAAAACTAAAAGAAAATCTTGTTGTAAAACCAAATGCAAATCTTGGTGCAATATGATGCAAAAAATTATGCAAAATTTGGTGTAAAAAAAGATGAAAAATATGGCACAAAAAAGGACACTTTAAAAATTGTGCTATAAAGCCAGATTTAGCACTAGGCTACTCATCCCAATTCAGAAAAAAATGAACTAAAATCGGGTGCTAAATCTCGTGCAAATTTCCTGTTTTGTTGTAGTGTGAAGAGAACTATGGCACAACTTCTAGAGGCAGCTCCAACACACACTCTTGCACTAGTGGATGACATTAATCATCAGAATAATGGTTGGACACATTCCTATGGCATAACACACATTTTGATTAAACTCGACACTTATGTCATAAATATACATATTAAGTGTCGCACTTGGAAATAAGTGTTTCTTTACTATCGATTCACTGTATACATGTTGATTTTGGGTACTGAACATGTTCAGATCATGTGTTGTATTGTATGTGTCTGTGATCATGTTTACGACTTGTCGTATGAACTTACTCTCATTTTCTTATGTCATTGATCCCACATTTAGTCAATTTTGGAGTTCTTCTAGTCCTATCAACTTGCACAATTCATCATTGATCCCTTAGCCTCCTCCTCCAACTATGCATTGCACATTTCCAAGCCATAGTGATGAAGTCTTACCCCCTAGAACTGCACATTGCATAGTCATAGAGGATAGCATCCTTCCCCTGCGCATTACGACTAGTACAAATTAAGAGATTAGTGACTACGCCACTAAAAAAGTTAGTCACCATAATTATTTCAAGTGAATTACTACTAAATTCGAGCAATTTTAAGTGACCCAACTAAAAAATACTAACTTAAACAACTAATATAGTCTAGGGATAAAATATACGACTAGATAATAAGTGACCTAACTAAAAATGACTAATGTAAATGAATAATTTAGTCCAAGACTAAAATATATGACTAGATAATAAGTGCCAAAATTAAACTTATGATTAATGTAAACGACTACTATAGTCCAAGAATAAAAATATGACCAGCTAACAAGTACAATAAGTACATGTATTAGTCATTTATGCTAGTCATTTTTAATTGTGTCACTTCGAAAATGGAAAATTGCAATGATACTAAAGTGTTACATTTAGCTAAATTTTAACACTGCAGATGGATTCAAAGACTCCTTTAAGACCATCTTTGAATCCATCTATAGTGTTAAAATTTAGAGACAAAGGGGTATCTGAATCCATCTACAATGTTAAAATTTAGAAACCCCTTTAAGGGGGTCTCTAAATCTGTCTACAATGTTAAAATTTAGGTAGATTGATACAATTACCCCCTTAAAGGGGTCTATGAATCCATCTATAATTTTAAAAGTAAAACAATTTATATAATATAGAGTATAAGTTTACAATATATAATAGTTGTATGCTTCCTTTCGAAGGAGGGACAAGAAAGAGAGTTTGAAACTCATATACAAGGGGATTAAGGGTTAATAGGAATTTGTTCCTCACATCTTAGAGAGATGACACACTATTTTTTGTGGGGTTTTTGTGATGTTGTTACATACCGAGGTTGATAATTGCACTAGATTCATAAAGAAAATGATTTTATTAATTCGAATTCAAAGTATGTTAATTCAAAATTGGCCAATTAATATAAATGTAGATTACTCTAAAGCCATATTATTCTATAAATAATTCTATAGATACATGCATTACAAAAATGTGCACAAATTCTAATAGTCACATTCTTACAATGTGCACACACTACCATTAGAAAACCATACATACTAACAATTCTTGTGGCTCTTTATGTAGAATAACATATCTTGACTCCCATGTCCAAGTTGAAATCTAAATATCCCTTAGAGAGTATCTATGTGGTTGTTTGAGGGTTACTTCGTGTTCCTTCAACTCTAGAAGCTTATTTAGGGCCTAAGGCCCTCTTTTCTCCTCCCCTCGAGATAGTACTTTCCCCAAGACCCATTCTTATCATGTAGACATACCAATGGTGACAAATATCCCCCATAGAGGCCAAATATCCCCTAGAGATGTCTTCTATGGTAATTCAAATACTTTTTCAACAATATTGATCATGGGAAGATTCAAATATGAACCAAGCACCTTATGATCCTTCCTTGACCATGCTTAAGGCCCCAAGTTCCATACATGGTGCAAAAAAACTCCTAATGATATTGAGGCCAAATTTAGAGGCCACAAGACCCAACTATGGCACACAAAACCTTCAAATAACACCCATAACACACCTGAAGTCTATATATATCTTAGATAGGACACATGTGGTGGTTTGAGGTTTTATTCACATCCATTGAACTAGAGAATTTTTTTTAGGGACTAAGGATATTTTTTTCCTCCCCTATCCATCATAGAGTCTGTAAAACCCATTATTATTATGAAAACATACTAATTGTGCCCATATTGCCATTATAATATCTTGTTCATAGATATTAAACATGAGAAATACTTTTTTTAGGCCTAAGGCCCTTTTTTATTCCTTGGTGAGATATAAGCCCCAGATCCCTTATATGATGTGGAAAACCTCATAATGGAACCCTTATCCTAAATGGAGGCCTAAAACCAATCAAAGAGGATATTTTCCATGCAGTATAATCCAAAGAAGATTCATTGTGGGCTCGAGGCCATTGTTTTCATCCCTTTCCCATGGTACACACCTAAGACCCATTCTTACTATGTAAAGCATACTAATGACACTAAATATCCCACATAGAGGCCTAAGAGCCCCTATGGGGGTCATGTGTGGTTCTTTGAGAACTAATTCACAAATATTAATCATCAAATATTTAAATAAGGCCTAAGCCCCTTATGTTCCTATTTTTATGAAGCCTACACTTCTAAGCATCAGATGTGATTTGAAATCCTCCTAATTTCATCAAGGTCTAATGATGAGGCTCCAAGACCCAATCATGGTGTGCAAAACCTTTGAATGGTAGACACATTCCTCCTAGAGGCCAAAGAATATCCCTTAGAGAATATAACCAATGTGGTGGTTTGAATCCTTTTTAATGGCCACTGATTATCTAGGACTTATGTCCTTTTTTTTTTAGAATCTCCTTCCTTGGCCATAGTAAAGGCCATGAGACCTATTTCTATTATGAAAAACATAATAAATGCCTATATTCCCATCTAGATGTCTTGTTCATGGAAATTGAGCATGGAAAAGATTAATTTAGGGATTAATGCCCTTGTTTTCCTCTCCTAACCATAACATATACACTAAATCTCATAAGTGGAGAGAAATACCTCATATGGTGCCCATATCCCAACTTAAGACTAAAGATCCATTAAATATCTATGTGGTTTTTAAGTCTAGCTCATAACCCTTGAGAGTAAAAAGATTCTTGCAGGGCCTAAAGCCCTTGTTTACCTCCCCTTTCCATGGTAGATTCCATGACTCCTATACATGGTGTGAAAAAAATCCTACTAGAGTTGATATACTATATATTCCTAATATATAAAGGACTAAGGCATTTTTTTCCTCCCCTCATATTAATTCTTATGATGGCAATAATAGAATAGTGCCCACATTGCTAGTCTATGGCCCTTTTCATGTCCATTGGTAAAGGACTTGAGAGTTATTCCAAGCATGTAAAATGTAGTAACGTTGTGCAAATATCAGTAAATATAAAGGCCCCAATAAAAATTCCTCCATTGGTCATGACCTCTCATAATGCTAAATTTGGGAATTGGCCTCATTGTGATAGGTTTAAGCTTAGTTAAAAAATTTGATAATTGTCAATCCTTTAGGAGGGGGCATGTTATCATACCTTCCTATGTATATGTTGAAATCAGAAGAAACCTTGACATGATTTCAATGTTGAGTCTTTTAATTTGTCTCAATACCCAAGAAATGATGGCGACATAAATAACTATAGCTTAAAGAAGGTTATACTCTTCGACACACATAAATTAATATCATTGCATATGAATACTAATTACATTTGTTCAAATTTAAGTTTTACATGTTAAATGGTTTATATACAACTTAATATATTGTTTATTTTTATTGAATCCTTAATTTAATACTATGAATAATTTTTTGTTTTAAATATTATTATTGACATTTAAACATTAAACATTTAGATAGTGCATATATAATAATTTTATAAGCATTTTTAGCCTATACTATTATTAATGTAATTGGCCAAATTTTAAAGTGGTAATTTCTACTTTTTTTAAAAAAATTCTTTTGATGGGGAACTAACAACCTCTCCAAATATATGCAATAGCCCGCAAGCCACATATATCAGAAACTCATAGTTCAACTTAGGACTGAGATGTATGGATACCATAGGAACTGGAGCTGGGATCCCAAAATCCAATGGGACGCCAGTCCTTCTGACCTTACTATGACAAGCCATTTCATTGGGGACTTGAACCCAAGTGGATGGGATGGAAAATCATCATACCTACCACTCAAGCTAAGCACCCTTTGATGATAAGTTCTATTTTTGAGATGCCTTTATAAATAGGCATCAGGGTTGGGACCTCAGAATGAAAAATTCCAATGAACACATGTGCATACTATTTGGAAATTAGCAGAAAAGGAGAAAGAAAGTGATGGAAATGGCTAAGAATCTATTGGAAGGTATTACAATTTTCTTTTCCAATATGACTCAATTGATTCCTTCACATCTATAAAATAATTTTTTCAAAACTCATTCATGTACTTTTCCCTTACTGACCATAATGATTAGATTATTTATCATATGTCATCATTATCATTGTTTTTATTTTAATATGTGCTTGTGAGGAGATTTAGTACCCATGTATTTCAATACCGAGACAAGGGTCCAGTTGTTCTATTAACAATAATAAGTAGCATGTAAGACCCCTTTTCATTTTGTGTTCATAACACCTCTTCCTCATTCTCTTTGGCTTTAAACAACTAGAGAGCGCCATGGATACCAACAATTGGAGGAACAAGGATTCCAGAAAAAAGATCGGCAATAAGATGTGCCCAATCGACTCACAACACCCATCTTTTTGGATTTTGTTTGTGTTTTCAATCTTCTCTTTGTGGATGGTCCAATAGTCATTTGTGTTCATTGTTTGATAATAGTTTCGGCCACCGATAATTCCATACAGATCTGTGTACAATTGAGTAATTTCAAATAGTTTCTAGGAGAGGAGGGATCTTGTTATGCTCAAATTGAATAATTTAATACAACTTGGTATCACTCTCTGTATGAAATGATTACCAAGTACTACTACACATTTTGGGTTGAGGTTAATGCATGTATTGATTATTAAAAATGACTATTTTTTTCCTAATGAAATATCCAGGTAGATCCACCCAAAGGGATCATTTTGCTGTTAGTTTATTAGCAGAGCCAAACCCTAAAGGCATCAAGCAGAATTGACCTGTCATCTCCAATTAGCTAGGTAATTTTAGCAATGGGAACTTGATCAATTGAATTAACCCTCGATGCTATTGAAATTGACTATTTTTCTTAATACCTTGTAAGGAATTTTCTGTAGAGGGGTCATCCATTTGTTTGATTGAGGCTTCTGAGACCTTTTTATTCCCAAAGATACATAAATAGTTTGCAGTATTCTCATCCCACAGAAGGAATGATTCAAAATTCATATGGATAAGTGTGCCACCTCTAGGAATAAAAGGATTTTATCATTGAACCCTTAATTATAATGGATTTTGCTGACTTTTTTTCATTTTGGACAATTGGGGTTGAGATTGTGTAGAAAATTCCTAAGGTCATCACAATTGTTATTAGTAAAATTATAAATTGCAACAATAAAAAAATCATTTCACCGAGATGCACAGATGGAATGATTCAATGTCCTTATGGATACGTGTGCCATCTCAAGGACTAAAATGCTTTTTTCATTGACCCCCTTTTTCTGAGGAAAACCCGGGTAGATCAACCCAAAGGGATCACATCCTGCCGTCCAAAATAGAAGACCCTAACCTCGAGGGCGTCAAGGAGAATTGACCTCGTGAGCTCTCATTGGTGAGGTACTTTGGAAATGGGAACTCAACCAATTGAACTAACCATTAAGGCTCATTGAGCCCCTTTTTAAAATGGCTTTGCCTGTTTTTTTCCTTTTGGATGATTAAGGTTGAGCTTCTGTAGAGAGTTTCCAAGGTCATTACAATTGTTATTAGTCAAATTATAAATGACAACAATAAAGAAATCATTGCATTGAGATACACTTTCTACAACACAGTACAAGGAAACTATGTAATTCTTGCCAGGTTCAACATGGAGTTGAAATGTGCCATTTGATAAGAATACAAGATGACATCCTTCTCAACTCAAGATCTATCATGAGAAGGGAGGGATCAAAAACCTCAAGCTAGAAACCTTTTTAAGATGGAAAAAAAACTCATGGAAAGGTTTACACCAGGAGGGATTTGATCCCTGTAGATTTAGAGTTTATAAGCAACCAATACGAATGTTCCAAGCCATAGTGAATATGGGTGCCTAATAAGCATGGTGTTATGATTGAGCCTAGAAATTCACCAATTCAAAATAAACATTGAAGGTTCTCAAGTATTGTGGTGTGTTATTTGGTTCAATTTGTGTTGTGTGCTTGTCTCTTATTGTTTATAATTCCGATGTGTAATCCATGCCTTTTAGTTTGCTAATCAAATAAAGAACTACAAACAACCTTTAAATTGAGGTTTTTCATCTCCACATCTAATCCTCAAACCACAAAGATAAACAATCCTCAATGATAGGGTTCAAACCATAATTACATGTCTTTACCATGCACATAATCCTTGAATTCAGCCGAACGAAATGTTAGTATGAAAATACAATACATAACTGAAGTACTAATTGTTGTTGAATTATCTTGTGTGCTGATAATACATTATTAGGGTGCCATTCTTGAAAAAGTTGTGTATTTGCAATCTATTGGAGCCTTCATGGTTTTTGGTTCCTTCAACTTGAAGTAGTTAGGGAAATATGAATAGTGGACAAGGATTGTAGTTTGGTTAGAGTAGCAAGCCCAGTTGGCTTCATGTCAAGATTAAACGTGTTTATTTGCTAGTTTTGGATCAGGCCAATTAGACTACTATAACTCTAGAATACAAATTTAATTCGATCAAATAAGCCCTATTTTCATTGAGAAATAATTGAAATATAGAATGGTTAGTGTTCAACTTGAATTCCGAGCCCTGAATTTTTTAGTCCAATTTACTTGATTGTTCTATTTACATGTTACTATTTAATATGAACCTTATCAAAGTTGAATTATCTTAAACAAAGAAATAAAACCGTTTGAACCTTATTAAAGTTGTGTAATATTAAACAAAAACATACAAGTGTTTGAATCTTATCAAAACTCTACAATCTTAAACAAAAAAACATATCGTTTTCAAATTTGCAAAAGTTCGTGTAATTGGTTGGTTTTTCAATAAAAACCTCAGAAGTTGGTTTGTAAGGCTATGTTTTTGTGTGAAAAATGGACACTCTTCGGAAACACATGCCACATAAAGGTCCAAATGCCATGAATGAAATTTATAAAATTTCTTTGCAGTTTGAGGATAAGATATATACACAAGCTGCAAGTCAAGTGTTATTCCCCTCAAATTTGAATTGTTCTGAAAATTCTCATCTTTCTTTCGAGGATGGTCCATTTTATCATTTTTCATTTTTACGAGATGGAACTGGTGAATTAGTTTCTTTATTTTGAATCAAGTGCATTTTTAATGAGTGTCTTGTCTACAATTATTACCATATAGTTAGATCTCCGTTCACCCAAGGAGAGATGACATTACCATTTGAATGCATATTGACATTTTACTTTGCTATTTCCTTGTTGCAATGGTTTTTTTGGGGGGATGTTGATGTTTTGCCTATGCTTTGTAGAAAGACTATCTACAAAAAATATCTCTCAATAAGCTATCATTAGAATCAAAAGCTATTTAACCTTCTATTATGGGTAGTTCTCCTGGTGAGAGCCAGCGACCTCTGGATCCAGGTGAGAGCACATACAAAAAAGGTTAATCTATTATAGAAAGCATTGGTTCTATTAGTTAAATAGAGCTTTATTTATTTGAACCATTTGTCTGATATGTGCAAGTAAGTACATATTTCTTTACTAGGATGATTCAAAAACACATTATTCTTACAAAGTTTGGATTTTTGTAGTTTGTCAACATATTGTGCAAGACGTCTGGGTAAACTGCATAACAAAATTTCTATTATGCCATGTTCAACCAATATCATTAGGGGCCAAATATTGAAAAATAGGTGGAGGATGCATGAAGAAAATATGCAGCGCTATGTCACATTTTGGTTGATCTCCTCAACCATCATTAGGGAGAAAAATATGAAAAATAAAGGGAGATGTAGTTGCATGAAGCACAATATTGCATACTATGACTGTTGGGTTTCGGTGTTTCTCTTCAACCATCATCATGAAACAAAATATAGAAAATAGAGGGAGGTGCAGCTTCATGAACCACAATATTTAAAACCAAGGCTATGAATGTTGTTTTCTTGTTGATCTTTTCAACCATTACTATGAAGAAAAATTTGAAAAATAGAAGGACATGCAATTGCATGTATCACAACATGCAACACTATGCAACACAATTTGTAGCACTTATAACATTGCATATTGTGCTTCATGCAACTACAACTCCCAATATTTGTCATAATTTTCTTCTAACAATTGTTGAAAAGATAAAATGAAATGTGCCAGGATACAAATTTTATTATGAAATTTACCCAAAAACCTTGCACACTATACATTATTCTATTTAATGTTAGTATTTAAACAAAGGATTTAACTGAAAAGTTAATTATTATTATTTAGTCTCTTTTTTTACCACGTTCACATTGTAGGGGGGTGACGCCAAAAAAAATTAGAAATCAACCACAAGCTTCCAGAAATATTCTTCCATTGATTGGGTGACCTCAACCACAATAACCATTGCTCCAATAAAATTTTCAAAAAAACATATCTGCAAGTGGAATGTTGAGCTTTCCTAGTTTGGCACCTCTCCTGTCTTCGATTCTTATGTCAATAATATCACATAACTCAATTAATATCTCAACGGGTCAAATTTTACCTTCTCTTATTGCAAATAGTCAGAGGTAGTTACAATCGAGACAAGAACAACACTAGCAACAAGTAGTTCAAAAACATAAACAATAAGAGTTGCAACAAAGGCTCTAGACAACTGGTGGATTTTGTAGTAGCAACAACAAAGTTCTAGTGAACAACAAAAACAACTCTTACAACCACAAGGGCTCTCAGAGGCATCTTCTAGTAAACCCACTCCCCTGTTTCATTTACATTTTATGTACCTTATTCCCATTTGGATTTTGTTTAAGGATTTATTAAATATCAATGTTAATTATCTATCATTTCCACTCTATAGATATTGTGCATATTTGACTTCATTTAAGCATAGAGGAAAGATATACATTTGGATATTCTTCTGATATTTCAGATTAATAAAAGTCTTATGTCACCTTATATGGTCTAATTATGGGTTTTCCAACATCATTTGAGTTTCTAGTTCAAACTGGACAATCAACTGTTGTTGACTGGAAGGAAAAGGTTTATGAGAGAGTAATATACAATGCATTCTAATTTTTCTTAACATTTACAATTTTCTTGGAGGTCATTTGCATTGGTCTTTTTGTACATATCTCCATTCTTTCACAATGATCAAACTTCTATATGTTAGCCTAAGTTCTCTTTCTATAGAGAGTATTGATGTTTTGTCTAATTGGGAAAGTTGCCACATAAATTTACCATTTAATTGTTAATAAATATGAATCAATAAAACAACCCATTAAGATATGCCTTGACATACCTATACTATATGCTTTTTTTTCCCTCTGTTTCAATATAAGTGTTTGGATAATTTTTTTCTTTCGAAAATGCATCTTATATTTATTTGTTGAGAAATAATGTCTATAATAATAACTTTGCACTATCTAGCCAAAATATGATTATATATAATATCTTCCCTACGTAAGTGAGGGGAGCCAACATATCCACTTAACTCTCAATATTCTAGAGAGTTTATGTACATTTTCTTGAGATTGGATGCTTTGAAAAATCTTTGGTGTCTCAGGAACAAAAAAAAGTGAGAAATTTTTATATTCTTTGTGAAACTACACAATCTAAAGGAGATATATTATCCATAGATACAATAATCATTTATAAATATTACAATGAAATGTGAGCAGGTGTGCTCCTTTTCTTCCTTAGTTGTAACGACTTTGACCGTTTCCAAATTTATAAAATGGCATGGTGGCATTATGAATATATTACAAGTGAGATGTATGCTTATGATATTGCAAGAATAGGTTGGGGTTGTTTTGACAATGAAATCCATGTAACCACCATTAATGGTGATAAATTTTTTTTTAACTTTTCATGTATCCAAAATGAATATCAATGGTTATGATAATTTAGTATTTTAGTTAATTCTAGCCTGAATGTTCATAGATTTTTTTTTAATCAAGCAATGGCACCTAACCAATATGAAAAGCTTAAGCACTATAGACAAACATTGCAACATATGATGCAATCTCTTCAAGTATTGAAGAAAAACATTCCATAAACATTCCATTCGGGTTTAAACAGGATAAGGTTAATGATTTTGAGAAGAAAATTCAAACTATTATGAACTCATTTAAGTAGAGAAATTCTGCTCCACACAATAGATACCAACAAATTGAAAATCATGTTTTTAGCCAAGTGCAATCTATGCAACAACAACCACAAACTAAGTTATCTCAGATGCAGGAACAAGAAAAACATGTTAATCAACTCCAACAGATGAATTTACAACCTTTTGTTACTTCAATGCAATAAAAAACTATGGCACCTATTCAGCATGGTTCCATCCCTTTACATCAATCTGGTGTACAAACATCACAACAAAATGTTTGGACTATAATGAAGTGTGCTGCCAATCTAAGTTCAATGCAAGGAACTAGTGTAGCTACCTTGCACCATAGTCCAGTAAACCATCTTCAAAATATTAATATTACTTCTCTTCAAAAAAATAATTCTCCTTTTTAGCATAATAGTATTAGCTCCATACAACAGTTTGGAATCAATCCTTTACAACAAAATAATATAAATACCCTAAAACATCACCACCAAGCTCTAAAGAAACAAGAAATGCTACAAGAAAAAGTCAGGATGCAACAACAATGTCATATTCAACAACCCCTACTGCAAAAACAACAACAACAACTTGAACAATGGAAGCAACAAATCCAACAACAACAACAAGTTGTTCAGTTGCAAGTTGAGTTTCAGGCACAACAAATGGCACAACTTCAAAAAATTATTGAGTTGAATAATGGATCGAGGATGAAGTAGTATTATATTAAAAAAGAATTTATGCCACAATTGTACCATCAATTAAATCATTTTTAAGATTGTAAACAACAACAACAACAACTTAAGACCGGATCAATACTTTCTTTTTCTTCACCTCAACTTCTCTAGGTTTCTTCTCCACAAGTTTCCTAGCATTCATCTCCATAGATAAATCAACAAAGTCTAGTACCATATTCACTTCAGGTTTCCAAAGTTGGAACTCCCATTTATTCGGTAACCTCGCCATTTATGCCTTCCTCGCCCTCTACTCTCCTACTCCCCTCACATCATATAGAAGATGTCGAGAAGTAGTCTTATTCCATTTATTCAATCTCAAATGTTGGAAATGCTTAGGGATTTTAGTAGCCCACTCCTATGCGAAACCATGCTCAATCTCTAGCTGTTAACACATCTGAAATTTCTACCTCACCACTATTAGCTGAATTTCCTCCTAGCCCATCTCAAAATACTATCAACCAATATGGACACCAAACTATTTCACATGCATCCCTAATGCAAGACAAGTCAAACACAAATGAACCCCCCTTGGAGCACTTGATAAAAATGGTATGAAAATGTCAAACACTTATTTAGTTTATATTTAAAAGGGATAGTTATTTCCTTTTAATTTTGTTCCCATTATTTCAACAAATTGGTCATGAAATGACTATTTGTTGTTAATTGCTATTGATACACTAATAGTGCAAGTTTCCTAACTTATGCAAATATCAGGTTCCATAGCCCATAGAGATGAGTTTTGTTTCAAATATCAAAATATAGATAAAATTTGATAATGCAAACTATATTCTAGTTGATCAATTGTGATATTACATATATACAAGAAGTGTTGTCTCAAGATAGGGAAACTATCTTGGACACACAATTAGTTGGTTGAGAGAATATCTTAACCACACACGAAACTAGGAACATATAGATATAACCACTCCTATAGAATAGGAACAAACTCCTTTACATAGAAAATCACAAGTGAGACAAGTGGAATTACATTTTCCAACACTCCCCTTTAATGACTACTTGTCTCGATATCAATATGCAAGATCTACATCTGGTCTAGTCTGGTAATTACACCTTGTACCTTGTTCATACAATTGTTTATGTCCATATAAAAGAACAACCATCTATCGGAATGCACGGGTTCCCAACCGCTGCAACCGCCAGTCTACTAGGAAGTCCTTCAAATACATGGTTCATCCAACCTCTCGATGAACCCCATATAAATATCAAATGTCAACTCATGGAGTCTAAAACTAATACATCCCACCCAAGAGTATCCATCCTGTATGACACCCTCTTCCAAGGTGTTATAAATCTCTAATATAGAGAACACATAACAATGGGTATGCATGTCTCTCTAGTTCTTACAATAGGTGCATAAAGCATTTCAATGACCACAATTAACCATTACAAAATAATAACATGTAGATTTTTTATAATTACAATGTGTGACTCACAATACATCATCATCATGAGTCTATTCCACAAACTCTAACAAAATTTCACTTCACTTTCCAACATTCTTTAATCTTTGATGCAGGTCTTCTAATGCCATCTTTAGTCTCATGTCTTCATCATATACTGCAAATTTGTGTATTGTTGGAATGACCAGTTCCAACACACACTCATAATTGTGACAATAGTTGGTTAGACTGATGTCACTTCAATAATAACTAGAAATACCATGACACGACATACTTATTATGAAAATCAGTAGCATTAGCTCCAAAATCCTGCATTTAACTTGATCAGACACTGCTGGCACCTTTATGATTTGACTAGCGATTTCCAACTACCCAATTAGATTTTGTGCAGCTCGAGCATCTTCAAGTTTTGTAAATTGAACAAATCCAAAACCCTTGCACTAGTCAATCTCGGGATCAATAGAAAATTGAACAAGCTCAACGACATCAAAAGGATTGAAAACCTGCCAAAGATGATCCTCAATTATGTTGAAATGGATATTACCAACATACAATCTTCTGGTTCCACCAGAATAGGGCCCAATAAAACCACCACCAGCTCCAATAGCTCCAACAACATTTGATTGAACTAGGTTTATTTTTTTTTCAGCTTTTGATGGTTTCACCATAAAGGCTGACTAAGCAACAAGTGACCAGATAATTCTATTGCCATTGGAAAGACATAATCATAAACAAAAATTATTTGTAACATGCAGCATCCAAAAAAACCTTAGCATCGATGGTTTTGCATGGGAGTACACCAGCATCCTGGGTCAGTAATCCAACTTTGGTAGGAAACTTCACTACCTGGCTCTATGCTTTTATATATGTAGAAGATGTTGTTTTCCAAATGGCGTGACATATGCATTGTTCTACATCATATCTGACTTGTGGCTTCTATTTAAATTTCATACAGGCATTTCAACGTGGTTCTCTAAATAAAATGCTCTCCAAAATAGTCTCTAAAAACGAAGATATGGTGTGCATTTCAATATATAAAAAATTGGAATTCACGATTTCATTGTTGATGTAATAAACTTGCAACCAATATTATAATTTTCATGCGATAACTATTGGTATTTATATTATGGAATTTTAGTTCGTTATTATTAGATGATGTAATGGGAGTCTCGAGGTTTATGTCTTGTGGGCAGTGATATCCTCCATCAAGTCACATTATAATACATATTTTTTTTGAAAGAAAATAAGTATTCATTGCAAGAAATTAGGTAAAAGACAATGCAGAAATGCTCTAAGGATGTAAAGGAACAATAAGTTAGAATTAATGATATTGGTCGGGCTATTGAGCCATATGTTTGAATGGTCACTATTACCATTAAAATTTGATTGATAATTAACTTATATAGTAGGAGCATATATCTAGGAGTTGGTTAGAGAACTTGAAGGGGCCTTAATTTCACTTATTACATTACAAGTCCCAGGGTTGATTATACTCTTGTTTTATTTAGCGAATTTATTGTGGATTTGAATTCACCATCTCTTTATTACATATTGGAGGATCAGTTACTAGTGATTGCATTGTGCATATGCAACTTAGAAAATACACTAGTACAAAATGGCTAATTAGTTACTAAAACAACGACTAAATTTTGTATAAAAATTACTATTTTTCAGTCGGTGACCAATAGTAGCTAATTTACAGTATCTTATAACGCGACCAAATTTTAGTCGTTTTTAGCTTAGTCATTAATTGATTGTCTCGATTTTATCATCTAGCAATATATTTAGTCATAAATTTGGTCATTAATTTAGTTATTAATTTAGCCATTAATTGCCATAATTAATGACCAAATATACAACAAAATATATTACTATATGATCATTTGAGAAAACCAATTAATGACTAAAGAAATATGACCAAAATGTTGGTCTTGTTATAAAATATTGTAAATTAGCTACTAATAGTCATATATATGAAAATTTTAGTCGTCGTTTGAAACCAGTTAATGACCAAAGAAATATGACTAAATTTTTGTCATGCTATAAGATATTGTAGATTAGTTACTATTAGTCGTATATATGTAAAATTTAGTTGTCATTTGTAATGAAAAATTAATCATTTGCAGTATTCATTTATACTTTTTTGGTAGTTTCATATTCATTATATAAACGACTAATTTAGTAGTTTATATTCATTTCATTTATTTTCATTAATAATCATTATAAACGACTAATTTAGTCATATATTCATTTCATTTTTGTTCATCATTAATCAATATAAACTACTAATTTAGTAGTTTCAGATTGATTCTATGTGTTCATTATTAATCAACATAGATTAATTAGTATGATTTTGCGACTAAATTGAAAAAACATCATACAATGTGAATTGGTTCATCTAATATGAGAATTCAAAATTACATATGTTAGTTAAAATACTAAACAATATCAAGTGCAACTATAAATAATTTCAACCATAGAAATTATGTTATATGAAATGTCGAGTATTACAATATGAGTTTCCAACTTAACATTGGTTGGACTATAATTTACACATGAAATGTTGTTTCATCACTATAAAACATTATCATTGTGTTGTCAAGTCATTGTAGGTGAATTCACCAACTATGAAGACTTGAAAATCAATCTCTATGTGTGTGTCTTATGTGAGATATTGGCCTTAAGGGTACCACTAGACCAGCTCTCTTCTCTCTCTCTTTTTGCATTTGTCGCTCTAGTGTTAGTGTTCTCCTCTTTCATCAAATCCTACTGCTTACCATAATACTGAGTTCCTTTTCTGAAAACAAAAGAACTTAGAATGCAGAGTGTAAGACATGAAAGATGATGAACACTAGGATATAAATGAAATTAGACTATAATGGATTTATATTACATATACCTCAACATCAACAATGTTAAATCCATTCTTCCCCATAAGAGAAAGAAACTCGAACAAGTTTACTTTAGTTGAGCAATAGAGGCCACTATGTGGCCAGATGACCTATATAAATAAATTAAACTCACCATAGAAAATAACACCTTAACTATAACTTAGTATTCAACCTTCAAGGAAAGCTTAGACATAATCATGCCAACTAAGTTACATGCTAAAAATCTCAAGCTATAAATAACTTGCTAAAAAAAATAATCTGAGGTGTCATGTCTAATCCTTGTCATTTTATTCACAACAACAATTTGTTGTCTAATGCATGAACTGTTGGCATTATGACACAGGTTTGGCGCTATGGCATAGGTGTTGTCCTTGATGGCAACTCACTCTGGTGATAGATCACAGTTCAGGCTCTCAGAATGAAGGAAAAAGATATATATGCAGGTTCCCCTTGACCAAGCCGCGTATACACATGGGTTAGACGTTCAAAAGATGCGTATGCGTACATGTGGGAGAACTTATTTTTGGTCCATGGTATTTAGTCCTTGGTATTTGAACCTATGGTTTTGGACCATGGTATCTTGTCCGAAGTGTTGATCCCAAGTATTGGGTCCATGGTATTGATTTGTTATGGTTTTGGACCGTGGTATTGTGAAAGGCCTAAGACTATAAAAGAGGAAGGAGATCATTAGGCAAGAACATCATCTGAATTATTGAATATCTGATAAAGAGCTAGAGCTGGAATACTGGTGATTGGGTTATGGTGCAGAGCTGGATCTGAATGAAGGAGGAACCTAAGCGCAAGGAGAAGGATAAGTTCTATTGATGGGTCAAAATCTTAAGGCTTGAATAATAGTATCTTTATGTGATTTTGATCTGTTAAATTTGGCGCATAACTTGATCTATAAATATGATAATCTGGGTATAACTGATGTCTGAATATTTGAAAGGATGAATTATCTTTTATAGATCTGTACGCAGGTTCAGTGAAGCAAAGGCGCGTATACACGCTGTTTCTGTAACTCAAAAGTGCGTATACGCAGGTTGGCCTTAATTCAGAAGCGTATGCACGCAGGTTGTATACATTGAAGTAGTGTACGTCTCTTGAAATATGTTCTAGCTGCTTTTGTTTATTGCTGCAGTGTTCTGGGTTCAGAATTGGTGTGTGGTTACTATTACTGTGTTCTGGGTACAGCTGTCAGAGAAGTGTCTATTTGATTCAGTTTTGATTGGTGAAAAGGAGATTGTTTGATACAGAGATTCTTGATGTTTGATTGATGTTATTCATGGATCCAGTTTGAAAATTTATGAAACGTGGTCCCTGGAAGAAAGAGAAGGTTGTAGCCTTCTGTAGGTTAGCACCTACATACTAGTACTTGAACTAGTACAAGAGCTAAGGGGATTGTAGCCCCCTTCCAGGAGAGGCTGGAGAACGAGAGAAGGTTGTAGCCTTCTGCAGGTAGAAGCCTGCGTACTGGTATAAGTCTAGACCAGTACAGAAACATTGTAAAAAGAAGTTTCTAATTAAAAGAAGATAGAGACGAATTGCAGCAGGTGGTTTTCACCCACATTGGGTTTCCACGTTATATCTTGTGTTCCTGTGTGTGACTATCTTCTGCTCTGTTTTACTGTTCCTGGTTACTGTTCTAATGCATAGATTAATATCTGTAGAATAAATTAAATTATAAGTCTGCATGGTATATGCTGGTTTCCTTATCTGTAGTTGTGTATATACATGGTTTTCACTAACTGAAGTAGCGTATATGATCTGGGTGTGAAATGAAAAATAATTGACTTGATAATACTGATTCACCCCCCCTCTCAGTATTATTTCCAACATGAACTTGGTCAAGTATATAAACAACATGTTTTCAAATAAAAACATGAAAGTAAACTTTTCTAATAATCATGAAAATATTTCAATACGAAATAGTTAAAAGGATTTCAATCAATATCATGTAATATTAATTTCATCTTCAAGCTTTGGTTGTTGTTTAAACAGACATAATACCAAGCACTTTCAATTTCATAGTTAAAATACAAAGAAAAATCGAAATAAATGTTCAAAGTACAATCAAACAATAAAGAGAGGATATCATGGAATGGGCATTGCAATTATAAAAAATTGTTTACCTGTCCATCAATATCTTATCATGCATTCCTAAAACATTCTCTTGCCCAAAATAACCATGAGGTGAAACAATCACAACATTAAAAACCATACAAATACTTACTAGAAACATTTCCAAAGTCGATGGCTGAAGTGCCTGAAGGATCTCCAACAAAAAATGAATCATATCCAAGACATGATCTCTATATTGTCTCCCCATCCTTTTTCCAATCATATTTCATGTAACCTTCCCACACTAGAGTCAAGTAACAATCAAATGAAGGAATTGACATTTGTTTTTATCTTTTATATTTATAAACTTTGAATATAATTTGTTTTGGTAATATATTAATTTGTTTTAAAGCCTTCCTATCATGAGAATGTATCAATCAAGTAGAACATCAGAAAAATTCACCTCAACGAGGTCCTCTAACAATTTCTACAATATCAATATTTGTCTTGCTATGATATCTTGGATAGAAAAAAGAACATATTTGCAAACGAAAAAACCATATATTACTTATGTTGAAAATATGTATATGGTGTATTCTTAGGTAACTTTTTAAGATGTCCCTCTACCTTTACCAAAGCGGATTCTAGCTTGGTTAAACTCTTTATCCTTTCATTCAACATCAATTTCTGCAAGATAAATGTCACAGATTATTCTTTCCCATTTCTCAACATGCTAGATATGATCAATTTAAAGTCACATAAAAGCAAGAGAAAACCATTATCTAACCAAAAAAAATAAACAAACAATGCCTCTAATAAAACTTCACACCTCATAAATTACTCTACCACGTGCTTAGACTAAAGGTGATATTCTTTGAATCATCTTTAGGTCATATTTAATGGGATATTCATATTTTTACCATGATTTCAATTTGGTGCTAAAAGAAATATATAAATCCAAGTTATTATCAGTGAACTTCAAGTATAATTCAAAAAAAAAATGTCATTATAAGGTATGGAGAGAGAAACATCTTCATAACTAGGATTCTCTATTTTAGTTTGGTTTGAGTTGAGTTGGTATTTGAATATATAGTTTTCTCTAAAGAAGTGAAATAGAAAGATGAGAATTGAAATAACCCTGTGAATTTTTAATTAATTCATATTATATATCTCTAAAGCAGCCAGGTCATCCTTCTCTACTATTTGATAGAGATTTATTGGCATAGAATAATAATGAATTAACTATCAAACACAACGATGCAATATATTAACCAAGGAAAGAAAAATGACATGGCTTTGGTATTTGTGCGCTCGAAGGAAATCCAACAATGGTTGGGTTCTTTCTTTAACATGAAATAGTATTGAAGACAAATGTTGGTTCATAAATTAACTCCATTACCAATAGGATATGGTTGTGTTGGGTAAGGAAAGGATGAATTGAAGGGCTCAAGGTCTAGCTCCAATACATAGTTATCCTTGTCACCTCAAGACGAAATGCGCCAAGTAGGACTTTCTCAAATATGAAGTCACTGCTCTCATTTGTTAAACTTAAAGAGTTAAGCTTCTCTGAACCCAGAGTTCAATAGGCAGAGAAGTAAGTGATATAGAAACTAAAGAGTCACATCCTTCCTTGCATATCACTGATCCATGGATATCAACAAGGGCCTTTATAAATTCAATGCCAAACATTGTTCTAGTTACTGTCACATCAATATGTGATGGTGAAAATTGAAAACTAGAGTCACGTTCTGCTATTGTGGTCAGTGGGGATATTCGATATTAACATGGTTGAACCTTGAAGCAGAAGTTTCCCATATCATCAATCCTGTTTAGTTGAGGCTTAACAACGTCTGGCCCATGTGTCAAGCCAACTTGATGCTTGCCATAATATCCATTTTTCACTAATTTTAGGGAACCACAAATATTATAATGTGTTTCTTCTATCTTTGGGATTGAAGCCATGTTTGGCACAACCATGAAATTCTCCAAACTGCTAAACTCAAAGTGATCCTTCTCAGCCTTGATTTTGTAGCGTGTTGATGTTGCATGATCAAGTTTGTAATATCCCTCGACATCTGTTGTAGCTCTTTCTCATCCATCAACTAATATCTTAACAGCTTCAAAACAGACTCCTTCAGAAGTCACCACAAGTCCTCCAACTGAGAAACCTGTGACCTGAAATGGTTGAGATATATTAAAATGACTATGCTCAATAAGAACCTCTATAGATTGAAGTGAAACGTCAAATATTGTATTCTCACCCTAGTAGAACGACAACAACCTTTATTTTCCACATGGAATAAAATTAAAAGAAAATTTCCCATATGCATCAGATAATGCATGACAAAGCACTTGATTTGGCCAAGGGGCTTCTTTGAGGGCACTTCACCTCATGGACATCATCTGAATAAAGGTACACATGAACACCTAAAATAAGGTTACCCTGAGAAACAACTAAGCCATCCATATCATAACTTGGGACGTAAAAGATGTCATATACGACCAGATTTCCAAAGCCCAACTCCATCTCTGGAGAGCCTCTTTGGAAAATTGTTAAGAGAACATGAGAATCATGTATTTGAAAGAGAATATTATAGAAAATATACTCTATAAACCTCAATCATTGTACCTCATGCGTAGCACCATCCTAGCTAGGATCGACATTAGGTATGACCTTGTATCTTCTTCCTTTGTTTAACAATTGGCTCACAGAGCCCGCTCTTTCCACTTCTTCACGTTTGATTTCATGGAGGGCTATTGTGTCCTCTAGACACTCATCCTTAAGGAATCTCCAAACTTATTCTGCGTATCAAATGAAGGCAAAGAGAGAAAAATATCATGGCCTTTCCTTTTTGAAAAAAAATGTAGTGGGATTTGATATGACCTAATATTTGTATACTTCTCGAGGATTGATGAAGTTTATATATTCATGATGGGAAGCAACCTGCCTATATCTCCTTGGAGTAATATTTGTAAACGTGTAACTGCCTCCTTGCAACATAAACACTTCATTAATGAGATCATTACTGGTGGAAATGAGTTCAACATTCACATTGGCACGACCTCCATTTATATCTGGACAACTTTCTGCTTAGCCCCCATCACTCTCCTAGAAATAGTGAACCTAGTGAAGTGAAAATTGATGTCGGCCTACATATTCACCCATTTAAGATATATTCACCAAGTCAAGGAATATGAATATTTCTGATGTAATTTTTCCACTCGATAATCTTAACATCAAATCCGAAATTGTCTCATTCATCTTCACATCAAATCCGAAACTGTCTCGTTCATCTTTAGAGAGCTCTTGAAACAATTTTTCAAAATTGTATCGAATTTGCATAAATATATTAAAAAAATTATTAATGTATGTTGCTTGATTACCAATCAAAATGTTTAAAACAATACAACACCAACAAATTTGTATTTCATCTCCATTGCACATAATTCACCTTCCTTCGTAGAATGCATATGGCTCGTAGATCTTTTCCAGGTGCTTCAATTGTTGTAACATATATTTTGTAGATGATCTTGATAACCCTGCTATCTACAATATGACTATCAGTTTGCAATGATTCATTTTATGTATTTTTTTTAAATTTATGGTGAATCAATAATCCTTTAGATTAAATAACAAATCTACTCCTTGAACAAAGATTATATGCAGAAATTATATACAAAACAAAATTTACATGAGTAAATTTTTAACTTTTCAAATTTCACTTATATTCATCAAAAATTTCGAGTAAGAAACATAGAGTATCGTTACAACTTATGTTGTTTGGTGAACTAACTTCTATGTCCAGAGCCTACCCATAATTCTCCATAGTATTAACGTAGGTCAACTGTTTCAACAATTTTACTGGGTTAGGGATTACATTTAAAATGTTCAAATATCATTTTTAAAAATTCTTGAATTGTTATGGGATTTACCACCAAAGAAGAAACCTGATAAACCTTTATGCCATGATTTCCTACATGTTTGACCATGGCTGCTAAAGTTTCATTAGCAACCATGTCTGCCGATATCCACAATTTGAATTCAACCAAAAAAATAACACATTTAAGAGAAAAATGATAATGGTTTTTTGGGTCGAAGTTTTGAAGACATATATGGAAGATTTGATCTCCCAAGAGAAATAAATAATGTCGAGAAGCTCCAGAAAATTCAAATAAATATGATTTAAATAATTAAAAAGTGTCAAATCTAAGTTTGGAACCATCTATTGCCATCTTCCAGATATAGATGAAAAACTTAATCTAATATAAAAAAAAATTAATATGGAAATACTCTACAAAATCTAAAATTAATTACGAAATGTTTTTTCACACTTTCTTAAGAGTTACTCACCAGATCTAGCACAGTATCCGGATCGGCCAAGAAGCAAGATAGTTGATCTTTCCCATAGTGCGTAACGATTGGATCAATCATTCTGCAAGCTCAATATTTGATTTAGCTCAACAAGGTTTCCTCAACTTTGTGAAGATTGATCCATCGACAATGGTTTGACCTTCCAGATATGTAACCAACATCTGAAGCACCCACCATGTCTCCATTACAAGGAACTTAGAATCTAAAAAGATACTAGATTTTTTCCATGTTTCATAGCTCACTCTCTTTGTCTAGTTGCCAACTAGTTGTAGCTAGTTCAATGCCGATAGAATCTGAAATCACTCTGATGGTTGAGATGTCAATTTTTAGGGGCACCAAACACATGGATCCACTGAAAATCCAACCACACAATCTGGATTAGTGTTATCCTCCCATAGATTTGGATAGGTGTTACCCTAGTGGAAACAATACCAGATGTAAATAATGCCTTTACATTGCCAATTATCAAGGCAAGATGATCTATAACCCCTAAGGTTTAGGGAAAAATCACCCAAAACCCAAAATTTATGCCAGTTTAAATTATTAAATTATTAAGTTATTTGTATTTCGAAGTTTAAATAAAATAATTACAAATTTCTTTACTCTCTTTGAAAATAGAAAGCAAAATTTCATTCAAATAATATTATTGTTGTATTGAGACTTTTGTGATCCATATCAAGTTTAAGAGAGATTCTTTCGGTGTAAATCACTTGATGTTTCATTTGTTGACGCATTTCGAACCAACAAATTGAATGAACAGATCAAGCTTTGCATGTTAAATAGAGTAGAACCTATAACGGCTAGATTTGACTGGTTAGTTGGGTCATGATAATAACTATTATTTAATTAGATAAGTTACCCCAGTTAGTTATAAAAAGGACCCTTTTTATACCCTCACCATTATACAAATGTATTAAAAAATAAAATAATAACCTAAATTAATTTAATTCGATAGTTAGTTAACAAAGTTATTATATCTAAAAATTAGAGTAACTAAAAGTTGGTTAAAAAAGTTATTAAATATATAAATAATAGAGCAATATATAAATAGCTAGATATATTCTTATTAAAATATAAGTTAAAGGGTTGTTTCATACCCTTATTTATAAATGAATTATTAAAAACAATCAATTATGAACTAGATTAAATTTAAAATAATACTTATTTATCAAAGTTAAATAAATATAGAGTAATATAAGGGTATGATAAAGAGTAATTTAAATTATAATAATGATATTATAAATCTATATTAAATAAAATAATTTAAATTAATGGTAAGTGAATTAAATCTAAAAATTAGAGTCGTTAGTTATAGGAAAATATAGTTATATTTATTGAAAATGGACTATTTTAAACACTTATAAATAAAATAATTAAAAATAAATTAATTCTAATTTAATATTTAATATATAAATATTAAAGTAATTTAAGGGAAGAAAGAAAACTCTAACTTTTACAATTTTATTTCAAAAATTAAGGTTGATTTAAGGGTTAAAATGATCATAGATTAATTTCCAGATTATTTTCTTTGCCAACTAAATCAATCAAAAAGAACAAAGGCCACAAGAAACAGAAGAGGCTAGTGTTATTGCTAGAGTGTCCCAATTCCATCACCAAAAATTTAGGGAAGCAATTGAGATTGAAAAAAGGCCGAACAATCTCAATAGGGAGGATGGCTGGAAGATCAGTAGTTGCTGGGTCCCAACCCTCTCCTCCTAGTCATTGTCTTCTTGTCTTCCCCTCCCTTTGTTTGGTTTTTTCTTTTTGCTTTTTAAAATTTCCCCTGGTTTTCTGTTTCTTGTGGCCTTTGTTCTTTATGATTGATTTAGTTGGCAAAGAAAATAATCTGGAAATTAATCTATGATAATTTTAACCCTTAAATCAACCTTAATTTTTGAAATAAAATTTTAAATATTAGAGTTTTCTTTCTTCCCTTAAATTACTTTAATATCTATATATTAAATATTAAATTAGAATTAATTTATTTTTAATTATTTTATTTATAAGTGTTTAAAACGGTCCCTTTTCAATAAATAGAACTATATATTCCTATAACTAACAACTCTAATTTTTAGATTTAATTCACTCACCATTAATTTAAATTATTTTATTTTAATATAGATTTATAATATCATTATTATAATTTAAATCACTGAATTTAGGCTTCTGTAATCCATATCAATTAAGAGAAGAATCTTCGGCGAAAATCACTTGATTATTTTATGATTATAGTATATTAGCTCACTTATCTTAATATATATTTATAAAATTGTCAATTTATGTTTATTTTAATAAGAAAATTAATAACCGAATTAACTGATTTGGAAAAAAATAAATAAATAAATATTTTGGTCTAACTAGCCGTTTCCTGGTCAAATCGAGCTGTCATTATTCTAGCCATTACCTGGATATTCTGCCCGATCTATTTATAATGCATAGCAAGATCTGCTCATTCAACTTGCCCTGACGATGAATGTGATGACCCCGTAAAAATGTAATTATTTAAAAGTTACTACAGCAAAAACTGAATTAGAATGATATTGAAGGATTTAATTCTTTTGAGAATATTCTGTTGATTTTACATGTGCACTAAAATAATGATTAAAAGAATTACTTATGAAAGTATTTGAATTCCCAAAAGAGAACTGGGAAAGAAAAGTTAGTTAACAAAACTAGAAATAACCACCTTCCCTAACTGGAAGGGTTTCCAGGAAAAAGGGAAGGTTGGTTGAAAGAACTCTGGGCTGTAGGGATAGGCAGAGAAAAAGAGAAAGGGAAGGAAAAACCCTGGAGGGACTAAGTCTGGTAAGGACCAGATAGTCAAGCACACAGTGCTGGCTTACTGAGGATAGTGATCCGGTAAGCGAAAGCTTGGGGGGAGACTCAGGTCTCGAAGGACTGGTCTCACGGTTGGGTGGATAACAAGCTTTACATAGAGATTTGGCAGGAGACTGGTTCCAGACTCACCTTATCAGTGGAGATCAGGTAAGTAACGGAACCCTTATGTCCCCATAGTTATCTGTGTAATTTATAGAATGACTGTTATTATCTGTGCAGCAGTTGTAAAACAGTATATAGTATGGCTATGACTATCTGTACAAAATTATAGGCAATGTTGCTGTACAAATAAAAAGATAGTATAAACTATGATTAGCTGTACATAGTTATAGACAGTTTGCTGTAAAAGAATCGAAAGATAGTGTAACTATATATTCTGTACAAAAATTACAGTCAGCGTATCTGTAGAACTCAAAAGATAAAGAACTGAGAATATCTGAGCGAAAGAAAAATAGTGTATTTCAAGAACGAGCCTTATTCCTACTAGACAAATAGGTTACAGTCATAGGGAAACCCAATCCGGAAACCGGCTTTATATTAGAGAATGGAAGTCTGCGTCCCGGATATTTCCCGTTGAAATCTTGAAACAATTACAGTTCGTTATAATCGTAATCTGCCATATATATTCCTAATATGAAGATTTAAAGATAAGGATAATAAAGATTAAAGGAACTCTGATTTCCGAACCGGTCGAACCGTAGCAAGGAGGTCCTGGAGAGTTCATAGTGTCGGGCAAAAGCCTGAACCCATGAGTTAAACAAAAGAACAGCCGAATCTGAGCTGAGAAGTAAACCCAAAATATTACCTTGAATTAAAGGTCTGATAGTTAACATGCAATAAATTTTCTGAAGATTACGACATTAAATTATGCATATCGTTACAAGGATTAAAGAACCATGCGATAATCTTCATGCTGGCATTCATGAAAATAAAGTGAAAGTATTTAAATACAACAAGTAAAATACCAACGATTCCATACGAATGAGGGAACAAATAATAATAACCTACAGTCATAATTTAACTACAGAACCTCAGGTCTCGGGTTATGGAGAAAACCCAGAACTGTTGACCGTACTTCTATGGCAACCAGAAGCAAGTGCGGCAGTCCTTTAACACATCTATGCATGACTGTTAAATATATTGACATTACCCTTAATACATTCTGTAAGCAAAACGCACCCATCTGTAAACGAAAAAGCAAGAATGAAGAATGAGGAATCATAATACGAAGTCTGGAAGCTTTCAAACCCTATATATTTCATAAAACCTTGCTTAACAGCAAAAAAAAGGGTACACCATAGCATAACGCAAATAGTGAGTCACATTAAGTATTGGCCGCCAAGCCATACGAGTCCAAATGGAGAACAAGCGAGCTGGCTTAAAACCAGAGCTTCTGTATAAATTACATTACATTCGGCAGTTAAAATATATATAGATGATTAATAGATTTAAGCAAAATCTTCAGTCTCGTGAAACAGAGGTAAATCCCCAAAATCGCCGCAACAAAGTATTACCCAATAATCCTTAACTAGACCCAGAACGTATGGAATTGGAACAAGAGCATCCGTCCATCGTGATCTGCGGCCATCCATGCAAAGATAAGGTTGGGGCTTGCTTTGGCACAGAGGAAAACCACTGGTAACCAGAGGCGAGACGGAACAGAATCAACCAAGACCAAACATCTGAATAGGGATAAATACCTGTGCAAACTCGGCGGACCACATCTGGAAGGATCCTCCTATACCATCAAAACCGGGAGTCGCCGTATGCAACCTGTCATGCCATGGATCAAGGGATTACTCTACCTCGTAGCAGATAAACCAAAATCATATCCAAAAACCTTAAGAAACTGACAACTAATTACCTGGCCGGTTCGAAGGTGAGGAACCATGGAGCAGAATCACACCAGAGAAGGCGCATGTGCCTGGTAAGATGGATGACCTCGGCGTGAAACACAGAAGCAGATCACATGAAAAGGTGAAATGGAGCAGAGAGTCATGGAGCACCGAGCAGAATGAGAAAAGCCTCGAGAAATCCAGAAAGGGCCGCGTATATACCCTGCCTGCCAGCAGAGGAAACGTGGAGCATTCGTGGCCCTTGATCTCATGCAGAGCCACCGAACCGTTGATCAAGGCACCGATGCCCAGGAGCAAGGCGCGGGAAAATTCCAGACTTGGCAACCTCACTCCAATCATGTGAACAGGACGGTGAGGGTCAGTACTGTTGCCAAATGTCAAATGCATAAGATGCCAACAGTCAAGAGCAGGACAACCTTGATACACTCGAGGAAGAATCATAAAGTCCCTATGCCATCGTATCCGTGGTATAACAAAGTCAAGGAATAAACAGTGATTAATCCAATATATGACAAACATTACCTGCCACACCATAGACCTTCCAAGGTTACGTTGATATATGAGGTGGTGGCACTATATACTCAGGCATATAATTAAGAGTAGGTTCTATAAAATAATTTTTTTTTTTATGATATATGTGTTTATCAAGTAGATATGTGACAATTGGTATCAGAGCCAGGTTACCCATACTGTGGCCTCTGGGATGTGAATAAAATATTAAAAGATGAGAAGGTCACTATGACATTGATAATCTTTTTGGGGTAACAAAATTGTGCAGGTAGCTCACAATGTTACATGTTTCATGATCAAATCTGGCCAGGTACAGGGTAGTCAAATGGAAAGAAAAGAGCAACAAAGGTACCACAAGTAATAGTTAGCATGCAGGGAGCTGGCAGCGCACCGCACAAGACCTCAGCCAATCAGGGGCCTGCAATAAATCTTGGAGACAACTCGGAGTTGTGGGTGCAGCTGGGTGAGGAGACCCGCAACACGAATCTGGCCATACTAGAAACAGTTCAAGAGCTGAAGAATGAAATGGCTCGGCTGCGGGAGGATAATGCACGATTGACAATGGATCAGGAAAGGATTCTAAAAAGTTTGTCTGATAAACAGAACCCGCCACTAGCTAACCCCAGCGCAGAACAACTGAGAATGACAGAGGAGCAATGTTATCAAGCAGAATCTGAAATCCCTGAAGAAGGAGAGGATCAATCTGATCATGCATCAGAACAACAGACTTCAAAGCGTCAAAAGGTGGAATTACAAGGAGAATTTCGGAAAATTAAACCCCCACACTACGATGGGGAACAAGAGGAAGCGGCTGAGGCGTGGCTAATCAATATGAATAAATATTTTCAGTTATATGAATATGATCATAACTTGAAGGCACGATTGGCTATCTTCCAGTTACAAGGGAAGGCGACACTGTGGTGGAAGGAAGTTAAAATCATTAAAGGGGTAACCGAACGAACCATAACGTGGGAAAAATTCCAGAAATATTTTAAGGAGAGATACTTGACGGAACGCTTTTATGATGAAAAGGCAAAGGAATTCCATGATCTGCGATTGGGACAGCAGACTATGGATGAGTTCATCAATCGTTTCACATCTTTGCTTCGTTATGTACCCTACCTTAAAGAAGAAAAAGCTAAGGTGCAGCGGTTTCTTAGCAGTTTACCCATGTATATGAGGGAAAGGATTGAATTTGACAATCCTAGAACCATGGATGAAGCTATTCGCAAGGCCAGAATCTGATACCAGTAGAGCAAGCAGAAAGGGGACAGTACCAACAAAAAATGGAATGAGAAAAAGAATAGTAAAATTGTTGGTAATAGTAGGGGAAGTCGAAGCAGTGGAGTCAAAGGAAGCAGCAAGGGCCAGAACAATAGAGCAGCACCGAGAGGTTCATTCAGGTCCAAGCCCATCAGTGAAACGAGAATGGGTGAACCACCCGCCAAAATGGATACTGAAGGAATAACCAGACCCCCAGTACAGTGCTGGGGTTGTGGCAGACCGCACTACGTCAAAAATTGTCCACAAAGGAAGGGAGCTGATCAGATATCCCAGATTCATGAGGCATCAACCGTGGGTGATGTGGGACGAAGTGTGCCAAGAATTAATGCAGCTTTGGACGACCGCCAGGCAGAATACCAGCCCACCATGGTAGAGTTTGAAGGTAAAATTTTAGACCTTTCCATCACTGTTCTAATTGATCCTGGAGCTACTTTAAGTTATATTAGTCCAAAGATAGTTGAACGGTGTAAATTGCAGCCTGAAAAATTTAGGAACCCTTGGCTGGTACAGCTAGCTACAGGGACTAAAAGATGAGTAATGGCAAAAATCAATAATTGTCCTATAGTGATAGCAGGACAGCCAATAGTGGCAGATCTGAACATGCTTCCACTCAGGTCCTATGATGTCCTAATTGGGATGGACTGGCTAGAAAAGCATTGGGCTTTAGTGAACTACAAAATGAAGGTCATACGGTACAAGGATGATGCTGGAATAGCACAAGAAATGCAGGGAATTAAACGACCAGTACAGGTCCGGCCAATCACTGCATCTCAGCTGGCAAAATGCATCCGGAATAGATGCCAAGTGTATGCTATTCAGGTGGGCTATGCAGAAACTAAGAATAAGGTAAACCCGCTGGACCACCTCCCGATAATAAAAGAGTTCGCAGATGTGTTTCCGGAGGAAATTCCTGGACTACCTCCAAAGAGGGATATAGATTTCACCATTGAGCTAATACCAGGAGCTGCTCCAGTTTCACGGACACCTTATAGAATGAGTGTACCTGAGTTGACTAAGTTGAAAATGCAACTACAAGAATTGCTGGATAAAAATTATATCCGCCCTAGTGTATCTCCATGGGGAGCTCCGGTATTATTCGTCAGGAAGAAAGACGGAACTCTTCGAATGTGTATTGATTACCGGTAGCTGAACAAGCTCACAATTAAAAATAAATACCCCTTACCCCGGATTGATGAGCTGTTTGATCAAGTCAAGGGGGCGACAATATTTTCTAAAATTGATTTGCGATCTGGTTACCATCAAACCAGAATTAAAGAAGAGGATATTGCTAAAACAGCCTTCAGGACCCGGTATGGACACTACGAGTTTGTAGTGCTGCCTTTTGGATTGACTAATGCACCCGCCACATTCATGTGTTTAATGAACAGCGTGTTCCATCAATTTTTAGACAAATTTGTACTAATATTCATTGATGATATTTTGATTTATTCTCGCTCTAAGGAGGAGCATGAGGAACATCTCCGGATGGTACTGCAAACTTTGCGAGAACATCAGTTGTATGCTAAGCTCAGCAAATGCGATTTCTATAAAGAGGAAATTCAGTACTTGGGTCATGTGATTACAAAGGAAGGGATTGTCGTGGATCCTGAGAAAATAAAAACCATACTGGATTGGCCTGTGCCAAAAGATGTGGCGGATATCAGATCCTTCATGGGATTGGCGGGATATTACAGAAGATTTGTGGAAGGCTTTTCGAGGGTGGCATATCCTATCACGTCCTTGCAAAAGAAAGGGAGGACATTCAAATGGAGTTCTGAATGTCAACAAAGTTTTGAAAGACTTAAGCAATTACTCACGTCTGCTCCCATTTTAAGTATAGCTGATCCGGACAAAGATTACGTGGTATGTACTGATGCCAGCCGAGAGGGCGTCGGAGGTGTGTTAATGCAAGAGGGGAAAGTGATAGCCTATGAATCAAGAAAATTGAAGGAACATGAGCAGAAGTATTCTGCCTATGACTTGGAGTTGGCAGCTGTCATACATGTGCTTAAGATGTGGCGGCACTACCTTCTAGGAAGGAAATTTCTGTTATTAACAGATCATCACAACTTAACAAATTATTTTAGTCAGCCCACACTGAATGCAAGACAAGCCCGTTGGGCAGATTTCTTAAGTGGGTTCGACTTTGACATTAAACATCTGAAGGGAAAGGAAAATCGTGTAGCCGATGCACTAAGTCGAAAGGTACAATGTTTGTATGAAGTTACATTCAGTAGATGGGAAAATTCCTTGCGGGAAACAATGAAAACAACAGCAAGCCAAGATGCTGAATACCAACAAATGAAGCGGAAAATGCCACTTTCCAGCGAAGGAAGTCAGCAGGAATATGAAGTTAGCAGGGATGGAATGCTGCTTTACAAAAAACGGTTTTTTGTACCAAATGACAACAGCCTCAAAAATTTAATCTTGAATGAGTTTCATACCAGTCACTACGCTGGTCATCCCGGGTACCAAAAAATGCTGACTGCACTTCGGAAGGAATATTACTAGCCGAGAATGAAAAAGCATGTGGCTGAGTATTTAGCACGATGTTTGGAGTGTCAGCAGATCAAGACGGAGCACCAGCATCCGGCTGGATTATTGCAACCCCTGCCCATCCCAGAATGGAAATGGGAAATTATATCAATGGACTTTATAACTGGGCTGCCTAAGACAAAGAGGAACAATGACTCTATTATGGTAGTGGTAGATAGGTTAAGTAAGGCTGCACACTTTATACCAGTGCAATCCACCTACCGGGCAGTGCAAATTGCACACATTTTCATGCAAAATGTGTTCAGACTTCATGGACTCCCAAAGACTATAATATCAGAACGGGATGTAAAGTTTACATCCGCTTTTTGGAGAGCGCTATTTTCAGAATTGGGTACACATCTGAATTTTAGTACAGCTTACCATCCCCAGACTGATAGACAAACGGAGAGAGTAAATCAGATGGTGGAGGACATGTTGAGGTCATGTGTCATGCAAAAACCGACACAATGGGAAGACTATTTGCACCTGGTGGAATTCGCTTACAACAATGGATATCACACATCAATTCAGATGTCTCCATTTGAAGTCTTGTATGGACGAAAATGTCGGACGCCCTCAAATTGGAGTGGCCCGGAGGACAAATTAAGGTTGGGACCAGAAATGCTCAAGGAAATGGAGGACATGGTCAAAAAGGTGCGATCCAACCTGAAGGCCGCTCAAGATCGGCAGAAAAATTTTGCAGACCGAAAAAGAAGGTTCAAAGAGTATCAGGTGTGCGATCACGTTTACATCAAAATTCAAGCCAGGAAAAGTACTCTGCAATGGAGCAGTTGTGCTAAACTTGCACCCCGTTACTTCGGACCTTTTCAGGTCTTGGCCAGGGTTGGGCCAGTAGCTTACCAGCTAGCTTTACCGAGCCACATTAGAATTCATAATGTATTCCATGTATCCATGCTTAAAAAGTATATCTATGACCCTAAGCATGTGATCAAGTGGCAAGATATACGGGTAAGGATTGTTTTTAATTGAACTAATTGAAAATGTATCTGGAACAAAAGACTGATACTGTTATTATTTGCAGGTCGAACCGGAAGGAGAGGTCCTGGTCGAGCCGCTGAGCATTCTAGACCGGAGAGAAGTGCAGTTGCGGAAGCGGGTTATTACCCAAATTAAAGTGCAGTGGCAACACTATGGGCCTGAAGAGGCTACTTGGGAAGACGAAGAGCTTTTTTGGAAAGCTTACCCAGAACTGTTTGGAGACACTAGACATCGGGACGATGTCCAATCTCAGGAGGGGGAGATGTGATGACCCCGTAAAAATGTAATTATTTAAAAGTTACTACAGCAAAAACTGAATTAGAATGATATTGAAGGATTTAATTCTTTTGAGAATATTCTGTTGATTTTACATGTGCACTAAAATAATGATTAAAAGAATTACTTATGAAAGTATTTGAATTCCCAAAAGAGAACTGGGAAAGAAAAGTTAGTTAACAAAACTAGAAATAACCACCTTCCCTAACTGGAAGGGTTTCCAGGAAAAAGGGAAGGTTGGTTGAAAGAACTCTGGGCTGTAGGGACAGGCAGAGAAAAAGAGAAAGGGAAGGAAAAACCCTGGAGGGACTAAGTCTGGTAAGGACCAGATAGTCAAGCACACAGTGCTGGCTTACTGAGGATAGTGATCCGGTAAGCGGAAGCTTGGGGGGAGACTCAGGTCTCGAAGGACTGGTCTCACGGTTGGGTGGATAACAAGCTTTACATAGAGATTTGGCAGGAGACTGGTTCCAGACTCACCTTATCAGTGGAGATCAGGTAAGTAACAGAACCCTTATGTCCCCATAGTTATCTGTGTAATTTATAGAATGACTGTTATTATATGTGCAGCAGTTGTAAAACAGTATATAGTATGGCTATGACTATCTGTACAAAATTATAGGCAATGTTCCTGTGAAAATAAAAGGATAGTATAAACTATGATTAGCTGTACATAGTTATAGACAGTTTGCTGTAAAAGAATCGAAAGATAGTGTAACTATATATTCTGTACAAAAATTACAGTCAGCATATCTGTAGAACTCAAAAGATAAAGAACTGAGAATATCTGAGCAAAAGAAAAACAGTGTATTTCAAGAACGAGCCTTATTCCTACTAGACAAATAGGTTACAGTCATAGGGAAACCCAATCCGGAAATCGGCTTTATATTAGAGAATGGAAGTCTACGTCCCGGATATTTCCCGTTGAAATCTTGAAACAATTACAGTTCCTTATAATCGTAATCTTCCATATATATTCCTAATATGAAGATTTAAAGATAAGGATAATAAAGATTAAAGGAACTCTGATTTCCGAACCAGTCGAACCATAGCAAGGAGGTCCTGGAGAGTTCATAGTGTCGGGCAAAAGCCTGAACCCGTGAGTTAAACAAAAGAACAGCCGAATCTGAGCTGAGAAGTAAACCCAAAATATTACCTTGAATTAAAGGTCTGATAGTTAACATGGAATAAATTTTCTGAAGATTACGACAGTAAATTATGCATATCGTTACAAGGAGTAAAGAACCATGCGATAATCTTCATGCTGGCATTCATGAAAATACAGTGAAAGTATTTAAATACAACAAGTAAAATACCAACGATTCCATACGAATGAGGGAACAAATAATAATAACCTACAGTCATAATTTAACTACAAAACCTCAGAGTCTCGGGTTATGGAGAAAACCCAGAACTGTCGACCGTACTTCTATGGCAACCAGAAGCAGGTGCGGCAGTCCTTTAACACGTCTATGCATGACTGTTAAATATATTGACATTACGAAATAAACCCTTAATACATTCTGTAAGAAAAACGCATCCAACTGTAAACGAAAAAGCAAGAATGAAGAATGAGGAATCGTAATACGAAGTCTGGAAGCTTTCAAACCCTATATATTTCATAAAACCTTGCTTAACAGCAAAAAAAAGGGTAAACCATAGCATAACACAAACAGTGAGTCACATTAAGTATTGGCCGCCAAGCCATACGAGTCCAAATGGAGAACAAGCGAGCTGGCTTAAAACCAGAGCTTCTGTATAAATTACATTACATTCGGCAGTTAAAATATATACAGATGATTAATAGATTTAAGCAAAATCTTCAGTCTCGTGAACCGGAGGTAAATCCCCAAAATCGCCGCAACAAAGTATTACCCAATAATCCTTAACCAGACCCAGAACGTATGGAACCGGAACAAGAGCATCCGTCCATCGTGATCTGCGGCCATCCGTGCAAAGATAAGGTTGGGGCCTGCTTTGGCACAGAGGAAAACCCCTGGTAACCAGAGGCGAGACGGAACAGAATCAACCAAGACCAAACATCTGAATAGGGATAAATACCTGTGCAAACTCGGCGGACCACATCTGGAAGGATCCTCCTATACCATCAAAACCGGGAGTCACCGTATGCAACCTGTCATGCCATGGATCAAGGGATTACTCTACCTCGTAGCAGATAAACCAAAATCATATCCAAAAACCTTAAGAAACTGACAGCTAATTACCTGGCCGGTTCGAAGGTGAGGAACCATGGAGCGGAATCACACCAGAGAAGGTGCATGTGCCTGGTAAGATGGATGACCTCGGCGCGAAACACAGAAGCATATCACATGCAAAGGTGAAACGGAGCAGGGAGTCATGGAGCGCCGAGCAGAATGAGAAAAGCCTCGAGAAATCCGGAAAGGGCCGCGTATATACCCTGCCTGCCAGCAGAGGAAACGTGGAGCATTCGTGGCCCTTGATCTCATGCAGAGCCACCGAACCGTTGATCAAGGCACCGATGCCCAGGAGCAAGGCGCGGGAAAATTCCAGACTTGGCAACCTCACTCCAATCACGTGAACAGGACGGTGAGGGTCAATATTGTTGCCAAATGTGAAACGCATAAGATGCCAACAGTCAAGAGCAGGACAGCCTTGATACAATCGAGGAAGAATCATAAAGTCCCTATGCCATCGTATCCGTGGTATAACAAAGTCAAGGAATAAACAATGATTAATCCAATATATGACAAACATTACCTGCCACACCATAGACCTTCCAAGGTTACGTTGATATATGAGGTGGTGGCACTATATACTCAGGCATATAATTAAGAGTAGGTTCTATAAAATATTTTTTTTTTTTTATGATATATGTGTTTATCAAGTAGCTATGTGACAATGAACCCCACTGGTTGGTTCGAAACGCGTCGACAAAATTATCTCTATGTGATTTTCGCATTCTTCTCTTAGTTTAAATTACTCTTTATCATACCCTTATATTACTCCATATTTATTTAACTTTGATAAATGTGTATTATTTTAAATTTAATCTAGTTCATAATTGATTGTTTTTAATAATTCATTTATAAATACAGGTATGAAACAACCCTTTAACTTATATTTTTATAAGAATATATCTAGCTATTTATATATTGCTCTATTATGGATATATTTAATAACTTTTTTAACCACACTAGTTGGTTCGAAACGCGTCGACAAATGAAACATCATGTGATTTACGCCGAAAGAATATCTCTTAAAAAATAATATTATTTTAACTTTCAATTAATTGAAATTTATTTTATTTTAATTAATATAAAATTGTTTTTGGTTATTTATATGTATTTTTCAAAGTTATTTGTAATTTCAGATTAAAAATAAAATAATTATTGTGCCCATGGGGTAGATCTCATGTAAAAACGTAAACATGTAAACTTAAATGTAAATGTAAACATAAACGTAAATGTAAAAGTTAATATTTAACATTTAACATTGTTAATCTAATGTCGGCCCTATTTAAAAATCAATCTAATTATTATTATGTATAAACACAACATAAATTTAAAATATAAAGAGGTTTACGAATAGTAAAAAAAAGAGTTATGGTAAATAAATAAAAATATAATAAATCATAAGTATGGTAAATAAATAAGACCTTTTTTTATATATTTTTTTTTATTTACTCCAAAGGTATGGTAAATAAATAAAACCTCTTTTTATCTTTACTCCATTAACCTCTTTATATTTATGAAAACTCAAAAAATAGGTTTTATTTAGGTGGATCCTACGGGACACATAATTATTAATACCATGGGCCAATTACCATATTTATAAAAGAGGTATGATAAATAAATAAATATAAAAGAGGTATAAATATGTATGGTAAATAAATAAAAACATATCAAATAAGATTAGAAATCAACATCTAATTATATACCAAGCCTATGGGCCAAATACCATTGTAAATAAAAGAAATATGATAAATAAATAAAAATATAAATAAACAAGAGGTATGGTAAATAAATAAAACCTCTTTTTATATTTGCTCCATAAACCTTTTTACACTTAATAACACTGAAAAAATAGGTTTTATTTAAGTGAAGCCTATGGGCAAAATACCATGGAACAAATTATTATTAATACCATGCAAAAAATACTATTAACCATAATATTAATATTAAAAGATTATTATTATTATTATTATTATTAAATCTAATATTCATATTAATATATCATAATATTGATATTATTAAATATAATAACTTTGTTTTAATCCAATATTAAATTTGTTATATTATAATATATATTAATATATCATGATATATATTAACTCTATATATATGGGAGGTAAGAACAAAGACATAAAGTTATAGAGGTGGAGAGATAGGGGGAGTGACAAGGGAGAGATGGAGATAAACTGAAGGAGAGGGGAGAGGAGGAATAAAAGGAGAGAGAGGTAGAGAAGGGTAAAAGAGGGAGAGGGAGACACAAAGATGGAGGGGGAAGAGAGAGGAGAGTGGGAGGGAGATAGTGAGAGGATTGGAGGGCAAAGAAAGAGAGAGAGAGAGAGAGAGAGAGAGAAGGGCAGAGAGATAAACGTAGGAGAGAAAGGGAGAGAGAGGAAGGATGAGAGAGATGAGGAGAGAGGGAGGGATAGAGATATGGAGTTGGAGGGGGAGAGAGGGAGTGAAGAAGAAAGACATAGAGAGTGAGAAGTGGAGAGAGAGAGAGGGACTGGAAAGGGAGAGATGGAGAGAAAGAGTGTATGTTTACGGGTGAGATAAAGAGATAAATAAGGAGAGATAGAGAGAAGGGGGGAGAGAAGGAGACAGAAGGAGAGAGGGAGGGATATAGTAACATAGGTAGAGAGAGAGAGAGAGAGATAGATATGGGGGAAGAGATAGGATTGGAGAGAGAGAGAGAGAGAGAGAGATATGGGGGAAGAGATAGGATTGGAGAGAGAGAGAGAGAGAGATATGGGGGAAGAGATATGATTGAAGAGAGAGAGAGAGAGAGAAGGAGAGTGATGGGGTAAGAGAGAGGATTAGAGAAAGAGAGAGAGAGAGAGAGAGAGAGTGAGTGGTGGGGGAAGAGAGAGGGAGGTAGGAGAGAAAGGGAGAAAGAGGAAGTATGAGAGAGAAGATTTGAGAGAGAGGAGGAGAGAGGGATGGATAGGGAGATAGAGTTGGAGGGGGGGAGAGGGAGGGAAGAAGAAATACATAGAGAGTGAGAAGTGGAGATAGAGGGAGTAACAATGGAGAGATGGAGAGAGAGTGTGTATGTTTGGGGTTGAGATAAAGACAAAGAAGGAGATATGGAGAGAATGGGGGAGAGAAGGAGAGAGGGAGGGATATAGTAGTAGAGTTGGAGGTTGAAGAGTAAGAGTGAGAGAGAGAAAGAGAGGACGGAAGAGAGAGAGGATGTGAGAGAGTGGAGTGAGGGATGGAGTTTGAGGGGGAGAGAGAGAGAGGTAAGAAGAAAGAAAGATAGAGAGAAAGGTGGAGAGAGAGATAGAGGGAGTGATGAAGAGGATGGAGAGAGAGGGAGAGAGGAAAGAAGTAGGGAAGAGAGATAGAAGCGAGAGAGAGAGAGAGAGAGAGAGAGAGAGAGAGAGAGATTGGTTGAAGAAATAGAGTGTATGTTTTGGTGGTGAAATAGAGAGGCAAATGGAGATAGAGATATAGATGGAAAGTGAACAGAGGAAAGAGGAGAGAGATGGAGAGAGGGAGGGATGGGCAAAGAGATTGATAGATATAAAGTGAAATAACATATGTGTTTGTGGGGTTGATATAGAGTGGAAAATAAGGAGAGATGGAGGGAGATCTAGATATATATGGGGTGAAGAGAGGGAAGAATATTTCTTGCAATAGATACATTAATTTCAGTGTAGATGGTGATTTTTAATCTAATTTGATTTCTTGCACTAGATGCATTGATTTTACTGTAGATGTTGATTTCTAATGATATTTGATTGCTTTCACTAGATGCATTAATTTCAATGTAGATGATTTCTAATCCTATTTGATTGCTTGCACTAAATGCATTGATTTCAATGTAGATGGTGATTTCTATTCCTACTTGATTGATTGCACTAGATGCATTGATTTCAATGTAGATGTTGATTTCTAATAATGTTTGATTGCTTGCACTAGATGCATTGATTTCAGTGTAGATGGTGATTTCTAATCTTATTTGATTGCTTGCACTAAATGCATTGATTTCAATGTAGATGGTGATTTATAATCCTATTTTATTGCTTGCACTAGATGCATTTATTTCAGTGTAGATGTTGCTTTATAATCCTATTTTCTTACTTGCACTAGGTGCATTAATTTCAGTGTAGATGTTGGTTTATAATCCAATTTTCTTACATGCACTAGATGAATTGATTTGAGTGTAAATGTTGATTTTTAATCTTATTTGATTGCTTTCATTATATGTAGTGATTTTAATGTAAATTTTGTTTTCTAATCTTATTTAATTGTTTGCTTTAGAGCCATTAATTTCAGTGTAAATGTTGAGTTCTGCTTTGATGTAATTGGATGTATGATGGTACATTAATTTTAAAGTTATTGGATTAACATTGTGCATTGATTCCAGTGCAAGCACAAAAGGTTATTGACAATGTACATTGATTTTTGCGTTATAGTAATTCAACCTATTAATATTGGAGAGAAGGAGAGACAAGGAATGATGTTTACTACAATAGATTGAGCTAAATATTTAAATGGTTTATGGTTTAACCTATCCTTTTCATATAATCGATATGAAAATATGACAATATATATGAAAAGATGACAAAAGTAAAAAAGGGTGACAATAAGAATAATAGAAGAAAATGGTTTTAGATTAACCACAATGAAGACTATGTGTAATTGACTATATTCTTATTATTCACGTTTTCTATCATTCAACACTATTACATTGTCCCTTTACATTCAAAATTTATATTTCATCATTTTTCATCATTAAAGTTATTATCATCACGAAAAATTGAGGCAACTAAGCAAATTCAAAATTAAAATATACAGATTAATTTGAGACATATTAGCATATTTAAAATGATTATATTAATATTAGATGAATTTACGTATTATTGATAAGATTAATCATATGTTCATTAGATTTTCTTTGGTTGCAGTTGACTGAAACCAACCTAGATCCATCTTAACTTTGGATCTATCAAGCACCAAGAGGGATCAAATCTCTCAAGGTACAAACATTTCCTCATGTTTTGCACTCAACAAAGAGGTTTTCAACTCAAGAGATGTGGTCCCTCTCGTCACTTGATAGATCCGGAGTTAAGATGGAACTAGGTAGGCTTTATTTTAAAATTGAGGAAATTACAAATATTTTTGAAAGTAACTTTTCATTAAAATAATAATTCTTTACTTTCAATTGCATAAATGGATATAAAAATAGCTTGGATCTATCTTAATTTTGGATTTACCAAGGGAAGAGGGGATCAAATCTCTTTTCACTTTAAAAAAAGTTTGCATATGAAGAGATTTTATGCCTTTGAAACTTGGTAAATTAGGAGCAATATGATTGAATTATTAATTATAATTATAATTATTAATTTTATATTTCACTTTACTATTTTTTTTTTCTTTTATAATTTACCCCAGCTTTATTTTTCTTAACATTTTTCACATTAAATTTTATTTTATGGAGTTTCCTCAAATTAGATGTTAAAATTGATTTTCAAATAAAATAAATTGGCTATATTTTTTAATATTAAAAGTTATTTTTAATTTGCCCCATGGTGTAGATTAGTTGATGATAGACTGGGTTGTTAAGGCATTTCTTATGATGTTATTGGTTTAAACTTTGATTAACTCAGTGTACCACGTGTGAGGCAGTGTGGCTACACTTGGAGGTGATTGTGGTAGTGGATAGAATCGATCCTTAAGTACAAACATGCTATAGTTGTCTATTCTCTCATATACAAAAAAATAACAACAATAATAATAATAATCTTATTTTTTAAATTTTATTGAATTAATTATTTATCAAAATTAGATTTTATTAAAAGCACATGATTTTATTGGAAGTAGTTTAGGTGATGGAAATAAAGGAAACTAATTTTCTTGTAAGCATTTTCTAAATTTTATCTCCACTCAAACACTCTCATAGAAAAAAAAAGTCTTGACCCCACCCATCAAACAAGCCACCCAATGTCACCTTGGTGGCCTTCTCTCACTCTTTAGACTGCAAGAAGGATATCCTTATCTTGGAGGGAATCCTTAAATATCTAGCTAAGCTAGGTCATTGAGTAATGAAAGGAAGTTCCTTAACGAAGACTAGTGATTTGACACTACTCACTCTCAAAGTAAAAGGTCAGGGATAAGTGTGCGAATAGTTAAACAAACCATGAATTATTAACAAATTTTGAATGATTCTAATTACACAAATATGCTTATTCATGCAACCAAATTATACTTGAAAAATGAAAGATAAAGCTTGCTCAATTAACCATATAGCATGAGATGCTTGTGAAGAATATATACAATGACACAATAAAAATAGAAAATGAATCATAAATTGTCTATACAAGGCATTAGATCATTCATTCAACGTATTCATGAGAATTGGAGATTGAGAGTTCATTATCATCATCAAGAGACCTTCCAAATGTACCATGTACTATCTAGAGGATTGATCATGTATATTTTTTAGTTTCTTCTTTTCTAGTTTATGTGTTGATGGATCAACATTCAAAGAAGGGAGACCTAATATGGAAAATAATCCCATCATAGTGACTCACCACTAAAGAAATAAATTTTATTTGGGATATTAGCAATCTAAATATTACAGATTTTATCAGTTGTCAAACACTAGTAAAACTGATAGATAAAGTGTGAGTCTCCCTCACTACTCGTCCAATTCACCATCTTTGTGTCACACACTAGAGGATGAGTTGCGCGTTGTTGGAATATGCATTGTAGAAAACAATGATCAAGGAATGCAATTGGGAGTCAATATCATAACAAATTACAATAATCTTGGTTGAATAGCCCTACCTAATGTACCCTATTCAATTTATAATATTCGTTATGTCTACTTTTTAGTCCTTCTTTTCAATTTTTTTTTTTGGTGGATTGGAATTTAAATAAGGGAGTAATAATATGGAAAAAATTCCCGTCATAAGGACATGTAATTATAGTAATAGATCTCAATTGGGACTCAAGCATTCTAAATATGAGAGACTTGATTGGTTCTATCACTAGCAAAAGTAACAGATAGTGTTAATCTCTCTTATTATTTCACTAGATTTGAAGAAATTCAGAATGTGATGTTGACTACTACGAGCAATATAATCTACTTTTGATCGACTTTGTTAGGTTTGACTAATTGCCAAGTTTCCATTGTCACTTTTTTTATGCTAAGTAACTTTATGAAATACTTGAACTGAAAGTAGAACTATATTATGTTGTCATGCTTGGAGAATTATTTCTAGTTGAGGTTTGCACTTACAAAATATGAGAAAAGTGTAATATTTAGTTTTAATACTACAAAAATTGACTATTAACTAATATTTGAAAGCATGTTGAGACATATATATCATGTAAGGTTGTTTGAGGTTGTGATTTGTTTTGAATTACACAGATCAATTCAATCTCCCTAAAGGCCTTGAGTTCGACTGTGAATGACATAGGCTTAGTGGTAAGCTTGATAGATAGGATGGAAGGGTCTGCACCAGGTGATGGTTTTAGAGATACTACTAGAAAATATTTAGTTTCTATGACAAAATTTCATAGGAAGGTAGTTCCATGACAAAGAGAACGAGTATTCGCATGAGTTCGATGCCCCTCATCACTGTAGCTTCAGGTGGAAGTGTGATCAATAGTCTCCAACAACATAATAATGTAGAGTCTTTAGAAATGGAATCTACAACAACTTCTAATATCATGAGGCTGAGATTGGAGGTATGTTCTTTATTCACTTGTTTCTAATGTACTATTATAGTTTTCATGTGTGTTTGTGTTTATTAACTTGTGTTTGCATTAGTCCACACTATTGTCTATCTGTGGATCTTGAACTCACTAACCATGAAAGTTTAGAGATTTTTATTTTATCTGTTAATATACCTCTTCTATTTCAACCTTAGCAAACTATATATTTGATCTTGTGTATCCCGTTTCAATTTTTATGTATGTCTCAAATCATTATTTTTTAAATATTATTCATGATCTTTGATTTATTTTTGTATTTAGTGTCATTTAAACCTTGGGAGTCTTTAAACTAGTTTAGCTTGTCTCAGCTAAGACTCACGAGTCTTGTGAAGTCTTATCTAGGGTGAGTACTCACCTAAGACCTTCCTATGAATCTATCCACTCACTATATTCATGGGAAGTTTGCCATTCTTTCCAAGTCTCACAACAAAATTTCCAATGACCATACTCACCACAAACTTGAAATATTTTTTGTGTACAAAATTAACTATATTTTAGGGGGTTCTCATCTTTGTTGAGCATTTCCTAGGTCACTAAGTTTTGTTGAGTCCCTAGGCAGCAATGTATTTACTGAGCCCGCAATATTGGTTTAAATAGTTTAAAGCATATTTTTTTGTTCCATTTCTACAAGGCATTTGTGGGTTTGAGATTGTGGTTTCTCTCTACTAGGTGATTCTTTTTTGCCACATCACCTGATTACAATTTATTGACACATCTATCATCATTTTGGCTCATTCTAATGCAAATCAAGATAATTTGTTTTTCTATGTTCAAGCATCTCTAACACCATATCTGAGCCATTGTGACAAGTTTTTATCTCTTTCATCTCTGCAAAAATCACATCTAGATGGTTGGGCATTAGCATTTTAGTCCCATTACACTAAACAATAGAGAGATAGGGTGGCTGAGATGTTGTCGTACTTCAATGAGGTTTAATCAAACTTGAAACCATGTATAGACTTGAGATGTTATTCAAGGTTTCTTATTCCTCTATGCCAAGTTTCTCTTGTAGAGGCTATGACAATGAGGGGGGTTAACTTGGAGTCCACAATCTATATCCTTTTTTTAAAGAAAGAAATGCCTCTGATGAGACTTGGCTTAGTGAACATGTTTTGTACTTTATTCTTGTCTCTTGTGAGTGACTTAGTCTAAATTGATCACTTATCCACTTTATCATATTTTATTGGAGACTTAGACAACTTTTATCACTTTCCCCACAACTTTATGCTCTATATACATGAATATAGATGAGCGTATTTTGAAGCCTAGGAAAACCATATCTATGCTTCCTATGTTTTCTATATTTATTTGGCTTCCTAAACATTTGTACATTTCTAGAATACTCTTCTCATACTCACCTGCTTTTCTACTCATGAATTCATGTGCATCTTCTTGCATTGTTGGTTTTGTGCTTATATTAATTGGTATAGGAACCTTAATATTATGGGCTTCTTAAGACTTAACCACTTTTCGATCCATATCCTTTAGGATTTTCTTCCCACATAGAATCTTTCTTTAGAATATCCATATTGTGGGGGTGTGGCTAAAAGATGAAATACTTGGCACTTTATCCTGGATATCTTGGGGATTGCCATTTTCGTGTAAAATCCTATCATTTTGTGCATCTCCCAAGTCATGTGGCACCCTGTAAAATATCTGGTAACTCATGAGATTTGTTAATGATTGAAATTGGAAGAATTCCAGAGTTAATTAGGGAAAGTACAAAGTCACCACGTAGTTCCCCTTAGAATTTTGGCTTAGTGTTTTCTAACCTTGGGGAGAATCCTTATGCAATCTATTGGTGGAATATAAACTTGGGAAATAAAACACTCCCAAAATGTGAATAACTTTCTATTATATAAAAAAAATGACCTGAAATATGTGTAACATAAATCTAGACAACAAACTATAATGCATATTTACACCTAAGTAATCAATCTTTCATTTATAAGTGTTAAAATCTGCTAGAAATACCTCAAACCTTCTCTTAAAAGGTGCAGATCTGCATATAAAAGAACAAAAAATTGCGAGCTTAAAGTTGGGAAATTAATATATGTGACCATAATGCCTTGAATTCATGGGTGGCGGAGCAAAAAATCAATTAGGCATGAGTAATTTACAAAGTCAAGTGATTCATAGTAATTCAGATAAGGGAAGAAAAAACATCAAGTAACTAAGATTTCATCTTGATGAATGCCTTGAGATTATTAACTGTAAAAATGACATAGTTAAGCATCAACATGGGGAATATGTCTCTTGGGTGAGGTATTGATGATTCTTACCAAAATATTTCAACTATGTAAGTCGTCTAATATTTTTTCATTTGCCACATCCCAAGACATTTCCTTTATGTAGGTGGAAGCAACTCTAGTAAGTATCCATTAGTTTGACAATATCATGTTACATGAAGATCCATTCCACAGTTACTATGTGTCCCTTGTCATTCAATCCCATAAAGACCTTGAAGGTTGGGCTCAGAAAGAAGGATTTGTTTACAAGGATTTTGCTGACTTGTGTCCAAGAGTGAATCAATTAAAGAAGTTCAAAGCTCAATTTTATATATCTATTATGGTGTCCACCACTTCTGCTTCATTATAAATTTGCATTAATATTAGCTTTAGTTTTTCTATAGTACTCATAATATCTTACAATTCATATTTTCTATGGCACATTAAACATGCTCTCTGATATAATAATGCAAGAGTTTATTTATTAGGGAAAACAATAAAAGGTTGCATGGAGACATTTCATGAAAAATGATGGAATTGTCACTTTTAATGGCATTCTGTTGAACAACTAATTGAAGATCAATTTATGTGCATCAAGAATGGAAAAAAGAAAAATATATATTAGTACTGGAGGGTTGATCATATGGGAGTGATAATTCCTATGGTTTGTGGAAATTATGGATGATTGTTAGGATCTAGAGATATTAGGGTTGTCTTGGTTTTTGAAACACACATTTTTTAGGATGTAGATGAATGTGAAAGAAGGAAATCAAGTGGGTACATTTGGTCAGATACATTGGAAGAGGGTGTAAATGACATAGTTTTAGAAACAATTCCAAAATGCCATTTATTTGGCGTATCCAAAATTTTTTGTGGGTATGTGGAGATAGCATGCGAAAAGGATTCTATGGAGTACAACCAATTAAAGATGGACTTATTTTTATTTTTTTAAATCACAAAGGAGTGGAAACCAATCAATAATTATGTTACCAGAAGGTTTACTCCCTCTAGACGCTAAGGATCATTGCATATTGGGGCATGGTATCCACCCACATGTATGGGTAACCATAGGAGAAATTTTTTCTTCGATGATGCAGTTTGTCAACCAGTTTTCATAAATTATTTATTACATGTTATCCTTTTCTTTCCATTTGTTTCCACAAGTTATCTACAACTTGATATTTTTAGCATGTAACTTAGTTGACATGCTTGTGCCTAATATTTTCCCGAAGGTTGAATACTAAGTTCCTAAGGTGTTCTTTTCTATGGTGATTTTTTATTTGCTTTGTTTACACAGGTCATCTAGCCACATAGTGGTCACTATCGCCCAACTAAAGAAAAATTGTTCAAGTTTCTTACATTTCTGGGGAAAAATGGCATTGACATTGCTGATATTGAGTTATATGTGGTATAAATTCTTTATATTCTATTTTATTTTATATTTCAGTGTTCATCGGATTTCATGTCTTATACTTTGTATTGTATCTTCTTTCATTTTCAGAAGAGGAACTCAATATTGGTGGTAAGAAGTAGGAATTGAAAAAAGAGGAGAACAATAACACTAGAGCGACAAATGTAGAAAGAGAGAGAAGAGAATTGGTCTAGTGATACCCTTAAAGTTAATATCTTGCATGAGACTCACACATACAGACTAATGTTCAAGCCTTTAGAGTTGGTGAATTCACCTGCAATTCATTGGCAACACAATGATAATGTTTTGAAGCGATGACACAATATTTCATGTGTAACTTGTAGTCCAACCAATAATAAATTGGAAACTCATATTGTAATACTTGACATTTCATAGAATATAATTTGTGGTTGAAATTATTTATAGTTGTACTTGATATTATTTAGTATTGTAATTAACATATGTAACTTTGCATTTTCATATTAAATAAACATGCACATTTATGGAATTTCTTAATTTAGTCACAAAATCATATTAATTAATTACGTTGATTAATAATGAACACATAAAATCAATTCAAAACTACTAAATTAGTAGTTTATAGTAATTAATGATTAACACAAATAAAGTGAATGTGCAATGATTAAATTAGACATTTATAATGATAATTAATGAAAGTAAATGAAATTAATATAAACTACTAAATCAGTTGTTTATATAATGAATATGAAACTGCCAAAAAAAGATAAATGACTATTGTAAATGATAAATTTGTGAATTACAAAGGACAACTAAATTTTGCATATATATGACTATTAGTAGCTAATTTACAATATCTTATAACATGAATGAAATTTAGTCATATTTCTTTGGTCATTAATTAGTTTTATTGGGTGATTTTGTATTAGTACATTTTGTTGTGTACGTGGTCATTAATTGTGGCAATTAATGACAAAATCAATGACTAAATTATTGGCTAAATTTACGACTAAATATACTATTATCTGATAAAATTGAGACAACCAACAAATGATTAAGGTAGATACGACTAAAATTTGGTTTCCTTATAAGACACTGTAAATTGTCCATTATTGGTCGCCAACTGAAAAATGGTCATTTATATGCAAATTTTAGTTGTTTTTTAGTAACTAATTAACCATTTTGTACTAGTGCTTAGCTCCTGGAATTGCATATTGTGCAAGCATGGAGAACATCCTCCTTCAACTACACAATGTGCAATCCAAAAGCTCAGTCACTCCATTACGCTGGCTAGACTTTCCCAATACATAGTCCTTGACCAACCCAACCTAGTTTGTTTCACTGCACACATCTAGTGGACAGTCGGGTCATCCTTAGACCCTTCCCATGCTCAAATGCACACTACATAATCACAGTGTGCACAAATGTCACTCTTACCCCTCCAGTGCTCAACTGCACAAAGCCTTGATCAAATATTTTCTCCACTATACACTACACATTTCTAGTGTATAGTGGGATCATCCCTTAGTCCTTGCATTGCTCAATTATGTAATCCTTGGCTTCCCATCCTTGACCACTGCACACTTCACATTCTTAGTTAGTAATCTGGTCACTCTTGTCTCTTTTACTTTCTCAACTATGTAATGCCTTCATCAGTGTTTCCCTTACTATGCATTTCATAATCTTAGTGGATAGTAGGGCCTTCCTCTAGTCCTTACAATGCTCAAATCCACAATTCATGGATTGCTCCCTTCAAGCATTTCATATTGTGCAGTTATAGTGCCTAAGCCTACTCTCCTTTCCCTCTGGACTTTCCCAATGTGTAATCTACACCTTGCCTCTCTCTTACCACTTTACATTGTGCAATCACGGTGTCCACACCCTCACTTCCTACTTCTTAACTCTCTACACTGTGCATTCATAGGCTTCTCATTCAGTTCTTATGCATTGTCCCATCACATTCTACCTCACATGAGAAAACAAAGATAAAAAGGTAATTTTGGGACTAATATTCTATTGTCATGGGTGACCTATATTTGCTAGTGTTAACATCCTATCAATGCAAGATGATGATGAAGGAGGTTAATAAGAGAGGTTACAAGAAGGAGACTTATGGATACAAGTCACAAAGACATTATCATGCAGGAATAAAGGATTTGTAACACCCTCCTCCCACACCTACCCAAGTAACCATGCCAACTAGTAAACATGTGACGAGAGGCTACTATGATTAGATTCGACCTCCTATGTGACCTTAAGGAAGTGGAATCAATGGAACACATAAACCAACTTATCCACATCAACAACAGAACCCTCAGGAGACATGTCAGCCACTCAAACATCCTGTCCCTGGGTCCCACTTATGTTCTAGACATATTAGGCCTTAGTCACTCCCATGCTATAGGAAAGAGAGCGTCTAGAAACCAAACGTTGCTCTCACAATCTTTCCTTCCAGTGACTAGAGACTAAATTTTTCGGTCCTATGCTAGTGACACCAATATTTGAGCCACTTTATTAGGCCCAGAGCCTAGGTCACTGCCCATAATGGAATGATAACTTGAGAACAGTAAAAGAACAGGGAAACAATGATGCAAAGAAATAAGTTGAACAAGACTTTAATCAAACCCCTACTAACCATGCCATGCATTTCGTCAAACATATCATCAACATGTAACCTGCAGGTGTAAACAACATAATTAAGTGTAGGGGTCTCATACTTATCTAAGAATCACTATGAACCATTCTTCCCTCATGTCATTTGCTGCATTATCATCTATTAGACCATAGATACATTATTCATTCATTTACAAGTAAAAACATGTTGAGAGCCATACATAGTTGTTGTCACAAAACATACATATAACTAGCATTATAGGGACAAAATATCATAAGCATATCAGCCATAAAATCCACATAAACATCAGTACATTTACAAATTAAAATAAAAGGAATGAATTTCTCATTAATGAATGCAATAAAATAGCTGAAGATGGGACTACCACGTTCTACCTGACCATAGAATGGCTGAGCCAAATCTCTCTTCAACCATTCACCCTCGTACCATTCCAAGCATGAATGTGGGACTCAAACCATAAGAACCAACTAGGGCATATCGAGGCTAAACCACCTCACCTAGATAAATAGAAACCGAGCTTTACCGTAATCCATCCTGGATCACTAGGCCAACAGATTGAAAACATCATAAAAGGCTTTACCGTGATCTCCACCCGATCACTAGGCCAAACAAGCATGGATGCCACTGAATTTCGCCACCTACACTGTGAAGATATTTTTTGTCTCCTAGTCTTTTAGGCATTACCGCAATCCAAACCCAAATCACTAGGCTCTAAATCGAGGCCCACTCTCCAGCATTTACTGCATATCCCAAACCCGAGATTACTAGGCCCAACAACCTGGGATAACCGCTTTATCGCAAACCATAGTCTAGCTCAGGGGTCACTAGGCTAGTGGCTTTGCTGTTATCCATAGTACAGTTTAGGGACCACTAGACCATGTGCTCTATCATTCGAAGATCCACCCCACTCAGCTTCGAATCCATTCAACAATCCAGCTCAACCAAAACATGAGAATCCCATCACACCATGGCTATTCAGAAATGGAAAAGATAGGCTAAAAATGTTGTTACACCTGTAAAAACCCATGCCACAACAACAAAGAACCACATGCAATACCATGCATGCCAAATTTAGCAAGGAAAATACACATGAAAATCGATACCTGCAATGAATCCTACTATAGCTGCCTGATCCTGCCTTTCCCTACTTGATCTTTGCTTCCTCTTGCCTTATTTTCCTTTATTTCTCCAATGCCAAAATGCTTCAAGAAAACTTTGCGTCTAAGAGAGAGAGAGAGAGAGAGAGAGAGAGAGAGAGAGAGAATAATTAGAGAGTTCCAAAACTGAATTGACAAAAGCTTACCAACTGATCCTCAGAAGCCTTTTTATGAATGATGCCTTTATTTTCTTCATTTTCCATTATTTTCCTTCATTTTTCTCCTCACATGCAACGTGTGACCTTTCACCCTACTTTTCTCCTAATTTCCTTTATTTTCATAAACAAATGTGCCAAAAATGCCATTTTTCCTTTCCAAAGCCTTAACAATTGACTTTGCCAATTTCCTTAGCCATAAACAACTGAATGAACACCCCTTAGGATGTCTTACCCAACATTCATCTTGGAATAAGTGTCCCATCAACCATGGTTATTATTTTTCCTTTATAAACTTTTATTACATGGAATTTTCACCAAGGTTGTTACAGAACCCTCACCCTTGGGGAACACCATCCTTAGTGTTAGACCACACCAAGACCTCAACAAAACCGCTGAAAAGAAAAAATAATTCCCATGGATATTTATAATATGGCTTGATGCAGTATTTACAATGATCACCCTACTGAAAGCAAACCAACATAACAACATAATACCATGACATCATAATGACATGACACCCATACTACTTATTGGAGTTTTATAACTTAGCTCATGGCAGTGTTTACATCCATATACATATGTACATATAGAAAAATCATCAAAACATATACCAGAACATATACCAAAGCATATACCAAAATCACACCAAAACACCAAGCCAAAACTGCTTTGCCTCAACCGGCAAACAAGGAAGGATACATAGCCTGCATCTGACCCGCCATCTCCCATGTAGCTTCATTGGGCCCAAAGTGCTTCCATTGCACTTTAACTTGCTTGATTTCTTAGTTTTGGAGCATGAGCACCTTGTTTTGCAATATAAAATGAGGCTCTGACTAGAATCCTCCATCTAGTTCCACCTGCAATACAGACCAGTCAATCACATGATCAAAATCTTTAACATACTTCTTAAGCAATGAAACATGGAAAACATCATGTACTTTAACTGTCGGAGGCAGTGCAAGTCGATAAGCTATTGGCTAAATCATCTGAATGATACTGAAGTTTCCACAAAATCATGATGCTCGCTTGGCACATGATCCAGTCAATAAGGAGCTCTTCATCAGTTTGATGCGTAAGTACACTTATTCCCCAACCTGGAACTCCTTGAAAAACCTGTTCTGATATGCATAAATTAAATGTCTATCCTGTGCTGCCTTTATATTTTTCTTGATCACCTACATTTCCTGTTCAATATCTGTCAACATCTCTGGTCCAATCAATTCCATGTTAACAAGATCACTCCAAGTGATGGGAGTGTTACAACTCTTCCTATACAATGCCTTAAAAGGACCCATCCTCAAAGATTATTGATACCCATTTTTGTATGGGAACTCTACCACTGGAAGGTACTCTTCCCACTTCCACTACTAATGCATCACATACATCCTCAACATGTCCTCCAATATCCCATTGACCTTTCTATCTGCCCATCTTTCTATGGATGATAAGATGTGTTGAAGGCCAACTTTGTGCCCAAAGCTACAAATAATGCCTTCCAAAACTTGGAAGTGAACTTCGAATCCCTGTCCGACACAATCTTCTTTGTAACACCATGCAATCTAACTACATCTCTTATGAATACCTATTCTACATCGCTAGCTGAGAGTGTAGACTTCATTGGAATGACGTGTGCAATATTTGTTAACCTATCCACAACAACCATGATGGAATCATGTTGTCTCACTATCTTAGGAGATCCTATTATGAAGTCCAAGGAAATGACCTCCCATTTCCACTCTGGAATCATGATTTCCTATAGAAGTCCACCTGGATGTTTTCACTCTGCCTTGACTCACTGACAATCAAAACACCCGGCCCCAAATTCTACTACATCCTTCTTCAAATTCGGCCAATAATAATATCTCTTCACTGCAGTCAATGTCTTCTGATAACCTGGGTGACCTAAATAAGGTTTCACATGAAACTCCCTCAAGATCACCTTCTTGAGCTCAGTGTTATCCAACACATATTTCCTATCTATGAATATGACAAATCCATCTGTTGTAAGACAATAATCCATACCCTGTGCACCTACACCTATACTTGTACCTATGCCTGTACCACTACGTGTACCTGTACATGCACCTGTACCTATACCTTTAACAACACCGTGCTGCAACCTGTGCAAAATCTCCATAAACCTAACATCTTACTGACCTGACTACAAGATGCTATCCTATAGATATGTACCATAAGAGCTCATAGTTGCCAAGTAATTTACCTGTATCTGTCTACTGAGAGAATCTATCACCATGTTGTCTTTACCTTTGATGTACCTAATCTTGAAATAAAACTCACTAATTGTGGCCAACCATCTAGATTTCCTGGAATTCAGATTTGGCTGGTCAAGCAAATATCTCAACCCAATATGATCACACATTGATACAAAGCTCATGCCAAGAAGATAGTGCCTCCACATCCTCAATGCATGTATGATCACTACTAACCCAAGATCATGTGTTGGGGAGTTATGTTCACGCTCATTTAGTTTCTGCAACTCAGCATACCACTTTTCCATCTTGCATAAGGACTCCACCAAGTCCCCTCTTGCAAGCATTTGTGCATACTATAAACTCTTTGTTTGTATCTGCAATTTGTAGCACTAGTGCATGTGTCAACAACTGCTTAAGCTGCTCAAAACTAGCCTCACACTCCTCTCTCCATTCAAACTTCTTACCTTTCCTTTGCAATGACATAATAGGATAAGAAATATGTGAGAATTTCCTGACGAGCCTCCTATAATAGCCTGCCAAACCTATGAAATATCTCACATCATAGCGATGCTTTAGTTTCCAAATAACTTCCTCAAGTGATCGAGGCTCATCAGACTCAATTTGATCTTTAAATGCTAATGGAAAACCACTGAAAAACCATTGAACTTTATCCTTCTCATCAGTAAGATATGGTGCATACCTCAATAGCTCTAGAAACTTAGTCATGTACTCTTTGTCTGTCATCGATCCCATCTTTAGCTCATAGAACTATTTAGCCTTACTGTCGTAGTACCTTTCTGACAAGTACTTCTTCCTGAAAAGCCTCTTGAACTCATGGAAACTCAAATAATCCATCATGATGTCTTTGACCCGCTTCACATCTTCCCACCAAATGTATGATTTACCTTTCAAGCTGAAGATCGCTACTCTAGCCTTCATGTTATCTGTGTAATTATGCAACTCAAAGAATTTGTTCATCCCAAGTATCCAATCATCTGCATTTTCTAGCTTCTTCATATCTCCATCAAAAGTAGGTGGTTTTTCTTTCTTGAATTCATCTGGTAAGTATCCCCTATCATTCCTCCTGTAAGGATGATAGCGATGATGATCATGATGTCTATCAGAACCAAAACTAGAATAGTACCTATACTCATCGCCCCTCTTATCCGAAGTGTCCAACAACCTGCCATCTCTCACCGTATTAGATCTATCTAACCTATGTCTACCAGTAAACCTACTACCATATACCCCATTAGTTCTATCCTCATGTCCATGGTTGATCCGAAGTGGCCCTTTTCACTGGAAGTCTGAAAAACTTTGAAGGAGTATAGCATTAACCTTTTCTTGTTTCTCTTGTTCCTGTATGATCTAGTCATTATCTGCCTTACAACTCCTTATATCTTTCTTCAAGCTTCTTAATGTGTCTTCCAAATCAGAAGAGTGCCCCACACCATGATGCCCATCTGTTTCATAGGGAGATTCTATGTAGTCTACCACCTTGCTAGCCATTTGATCTCTTTACTACAATGCACAATATGTCAGGTAAACCAAATCACAATAAATCAACGTACCTTAGTATAATTTGGGGAGAGACCTTGTTTGAAATATCATCAAATCAACATGATACATGCATAACATAATCATAACAACATATAGAAATGTAATAAGTAAGTGCATCAACAAATAAACATCATTCTGGAAAGGGTCCAGTCATCAATGCAAGGCCATATCAATAATGCATGTTATGAGATCATGCATGACAACAACCATTACTCCATTGTACACGTTGCCACCGAAAACCATTAACATGCATAAGCAATGATAAATCAACTACACATATGCATAAATGCATGTAGTCGAGCATAAGCGATCAATTCTTGTAATCAACCTACAAGACTGATACATGTAATCAAACCTACAAGAATGTAGCCTAACATAAAAGGATGTAAGTAGGTGACATAAAATCAACATGTAAGAGACATATAACCATATGCAACCATTCCTATACTCATGACGATGCATTCCACAAAATCAACATCAAATTCTCCATGATAACCTTACTTCAACCATAATCAATCATCAAGCAAATGCAACAAGCACATGGAATGCAAGTGTAAGACACACACATGCAACTGACATGCATGCATGACCAACACACACTGCCCATCCAGTCTGAAGGGTGAACCATGATATGATACCACTCTTTAACACCCTCCTCCCACATCTACCAAAGTAACCATGCCAACAAGGTAAAAACGTGATGAGAGGCTACTATGATTGGATTTGACTTGCTATGTGACCTTAAGGAAGTGGAATCGATGGAACACATCAAACAAACTATCCACATCAACAAAAAAACCCTCAGGAGACCGTTTATCCATTCAAACATCCTATCCCTGGGTCCCACTAATGTTTTGGACATCTTAGGCCTCAGTCGCTCCCATGCTATAGGCAAGAAAGCATCCAGAAACCCAAAGTCACTCTCACAGGCTTCCCTGCCAGTGATCAGAGACTAAATTTTTCATTGATTTGCCAATGATCTCAAGATTTGAGCCACTTTTCAGGGCCAGAGCCCAAGTCACTACCTAGAATGGAATTATAACTAAGGAATAGTAAAAGAATAGGGAAATAATGATGCAAGCAATAAGTTGAACAAGACCTTAATCAGACCCCTACTAGCTGTAACACCCTCCTCACACATCAACCCAAGTAACCAGCCAACCAGGTAAACATGCAAAGAGAGGCTACTATGATTGGATTCGACCTCCTATATGACCTTAAGGAAGTGGAATCAACAGAACACATCAACCAACAAAAAACCTCAGGAGACATGTCTGCCACTCAAACATCCTGTCCTTGGGTCCCACTAATGTTCTAGACATCTTAGGCCTTAGTTTCTCCTATGTTATAGGCAAGAGAGTGTCCAAAAACCAAAATTCCCTCTCACAGGCTTGCTTGCTAGCGACAAGAGACTAAATTTGTCAGTGTTATGTCAGCGACTCTAGGATTTGACCCACTTTTTTAGGTCCATAGCCTAGGTCACTGCCCATAATGGAATCATAACTAAGGAACAATAAAATAACAGTGAAATAATGATGAAAAATAAATAAGTTGAACAAAACCTTAATTGGATCCCTACTAGCCATGACAGGCATTTCGTCAAACATATCATCAACATGTAACCTACAGGTGTAAACAACATAATTAAGTGTATGGATCTCATACTTATATGAGAATCGCTATGAAACATTATTCCCTCATGCCATTCACTGCATTATCATCTAGTAGGCCATAGATACATTATCCATTCATATAGAAGTAAAATCATGCTGAGAGCCATACATAGTTGTTGTCATAAAACACACATATAACCAGCATAATAACAATAGAAATACTCATGCAATTATAACCATATAGACCACATATAATCCATCAAAATGCTCATAGAAATACAAGGAGAAATAACCTTTCATTAATGATGCAAAATTTAAACTTGGGATGGGACTTCCAAATTCCACCCGAACATAGAATGGCTAAGCTAAATTTCGCTTCAACCATTCACCCCCTGCCATATTCCAAGCATGAATGTGGCAATCAAACCAAAAGAACCAACCAGGGCATACCGATGCCAAACCACCTCACCCTCATCAATAGAAACTAGGCTTTACCGTAATCCATCCTGGATCACTAGGCCAACATAATGAACACATCATAACAGGATTTACCATGATCTACACATGATCACTAGGCCAAACAAGCATGGATGCCACCGTATTTCTCCACCTTCACCGTGAGGAATTTTCTGGTCTCCTAGTCTCTCAAGCTTTACCGCAATCTAAATTATTGGGTGTCGAGCCTAATTATCTTCTTTATTCAAAGGCATCACCGCATTGGACACTAATTCATAATGGGAAGACAACACCGCCCGTTATTTGCGTTGCAAGGGGGTCTGTGGGGGGCGCCCTTGTAAAATTGCCCTGTAAAATGTTGTAATTTCATAGTCAATCTGGGTGGTTCATTAGGCAAAAATCTGAAGGTAGAAGTTATGTTTAATTTAGGGTTATTTTCCTAGAAGGCAACTCCTTGCTATATATATGAGGGAATTGTATTACCGATATGTAGATGTGTATTCTGAGTGAGAAAGAGAGAGGATATTGTGTGAGAGCAAAGAGGGAATTGCAACGGATTTGTTGTAGGTTGTATCTCTTCATTTTACTGGATAATATAAAAGGAAGGATTGGATTTTTCTCCATGGACGTAGCCCAAATTGGGTGAACCACGTATATCTACGTCTCTCTTGTTTTATGTGTTTTCTGTGTTTTTATTTCTACAATATTTTATGTGTTTGATTGCTTTGTAATATATAATTTTCTAACATAAACCTCAATCACTAGGCCCTAAACCGAGACCCACTCCCTAGGCTTACCGCATATCCCAATTCTGGGATTACTTGGCCCAACAAAGAGAAAACCACCTCTTGGATTTACCTTATATCCTGCCATTCACAGGCAAGGATTCCTAAGCCCACCAAGGAAACATAATCCCAACTTTACTGTAACCCACAATTTGGCTCATGGGTCACTAGGCTAGTGGCTTTACCGTGATCCATAGTTCGGTTCAGAGACCAATAGGCCATGTTCTCTATCATTTAGAGATCCAACCCACTCAGCTTCGAATCCATCTAAAAATACAACTCAACCAAAACATGAGAACCCCTTCACACGATGGCTATCAGGAAATGACAAGGCTAGGCTTAAAAAACTGTTACACCTAGAAAAACCCATGCCACAACAACAAAAGAACCACATGCAATACCATGCATAGAAAATATAGCACGGAAAATACACATGCAAATCGATACTTGCAATGAATCATGTTGTAGCTTCTTGATCGTGCCTTTTCCTGCTTGATCTTTTCTTCCTCTTATCTTCTTTTCCTTTCTTGATCCAATGCCAAAATTACTCCAAGAAAACTCCGTGTCCAAGAGTGAGAGAGAGGAGAGAGAATAATGATAGATCTCCAAAACTCAACGGACGAAAGGTTATCTACTGATCCTCAGAAGCCTTCTTATGAATGAGACCTCTATTTTCTTCATTTTCCATTATTTTCCTTCAATGTACCCCTCACATGCAACCTATGACCTTTCACCTTCCTTTTCTCCCAATTTCCATTATTTTCATAAATAAATGTGCCAAAAATGTCAGATTTCCTTTCCAAAGCCTTATCCATTGCCTTTGCCAATTTCCTTAGCAATAAATAATCAAATGAACACCCCCTAAGATGTCTTGCCCAACATTCAGCTTGGAATAAGTGTCCCATCAACCATGGTTATTATTTTTGCCTTTATTAGCTTTTATTACATGGAATTTTCTCCAGGGATGTTATAAAACCCTCCCCCTTGGGAAACACCATCCTCAATGTTAGACAACACCAATAATTAAGCCAAAACCAGGTAAAAACAAACATATACTGCCCATGGAGCTTTATAATATAGCTCGATGCAGTATTTACAATGATTACCTTGCTGAAAAGTAAATGAACATCATAATAACACCATAACATGACATCATAATGACATGACACCCATACTGCTTATTGGAGCTTTATAACTTAGCTTATGGTGGTATTTACATCCATATACATATGTACATATAGCAACATCACCAAAACATATCCCAAGGCATATGCCCAAAACAACATACCAAAATTGCTTTGCATCAACTGGAAAATAAGGAAGGATACATAGCTCACATCTGATCCGCCATCTCAAATGTAGCTTCATAAGGCCCAGAGTGCTTCCATTACACTTTAACTTGCTTGATTGCTTAGTTTCAAAGCATGAGCACCTTTTTCTGCAATATACACTGAGGCTCTGGCTGGAATTATCCATTTGGTTCCACCTGCAATACAGACTAGTCAATCACATGATCAACATCCTTAACATACTTCTTAAGAAATGATACATGGAAATATCATGGAATTTCACTATTCGAGGCAGTGCAAGTCGATAGGCTATTGGACCAATCCTCTCAATGATATTCAAAGGTCCACAAAACCGTGGTGCCATCTTGGCACATGATCCAATCCGCAAGGAGATCTTCTTCAGTTTGAAGCGCGAGTACACATGTTCCCTAACCTAGAACTCCTTGAACAACCTGTTCTAATTTGCATTGATTTTCTACCCATCCTATGCTGCCTTTAGATTCTTCTTTATAACCTACATTTCCTATTCCATGTCTACCAACATCTTTGGTCCAATCACACCCTGTTAACTGGATCACTCCAACTGGTGGGAGTATTGCAACTTCGTTCATACAATGCCTCAAAAGCACTCATCCTCAACAATTCATGATACCATTTTTGTATGCCAACTCAACCAAGGGGAGATACTCTTCCCACTTCTACTGTTGATGCATCACATACATCCTTGACATGTCCTCCAATATCTTGTTGAGCCACTTTGTATTTCTATCTGTCTGGGAATGATAAGCTATGCTAAAGGCCACTTTGTTCCCAAGCTTGCAAATAAGTCCTTCCAAAACTTGGAAGTGAACTTTGCATCCCTGTCTAACATAATCTTCTTCGGAACACCATGCAACCTAACCACTTCTTTGATGAATACCTATGATACATCACTAGCTGAGAATGTATACTTCACTGGAATGAAGTGCGAAACCTTCGTCAACCTGTCCACAACAACGATGATAGAATCATGCTGTCTCACTATCTTCGGAAACCCTGTGATGAAGTCCATGGAAATGACCTCCCATTTCCACTATAGAATCATGATTGGATGTAGAAGTCCACCTGGATGTTTGCACTCTACCTTCACTCGTTGATAATCAAAACACCTAGCCACAAACTCTACTACATCCCTCTTCAAATTCGGCCAATAATAAAATTTCTTCACTACAGTCAATGTCTTCTGATAACCTGGGTGACCTGAATAAGGTTTCGCATGAAACTCTCTCAAGATCACCTTCTTGAGCTCGCTGCTATCTGGCACATATATCTTGTCTCTGAATCTAACCAATCCATCCATTGTAAGACAATAATCCATACCCTGTGCACCTATACCATTACCTGTGCATGTAATACCACCTATAATTGTACCACTACATGTACATGTACTTGTAATATCACCTGTACCTGTACCAACACCTTGCTGCAACCTATGCATAATATCCATGTATCTGACATCCTACTGACCTGCCTACAAGATCCTATCATGTAGATCTGTCCCATAGGAGCTCATAGCTGCCAAGTGATTTACCTGTACCTGCATGCTAAGAGCATCTACCACCCTGTTCTCTTTACCTTTGATGTACTTGATCTCGAAATCAAACTCACTGATCATGGCCAACCATCTAGCTTTCCTAGCATTCAGATTCGGTTGATAAAATGAATACCTCAACCCAATATGATCACTCATCAATACAAAACTCCTGCCGAGAAGATAATGTCTCCAAATCTTCAATTCATGTATAATCGTTGCTAACTCAAGATCATGTGTCGAGTAGTTCTGCTCATGCTCATTTATTTTCCATGACTCATAGCATACCACCTGTCCATATATCATAAGGACTCCACCAAGTTGTCTCTTGCAAGCATCTGTACATACTACAAACTCTTTGTCTAGATTTGCAATCTGTAGCACTGGCGCATGTGTCAACAACTGCTTAAGCTACTCAAAACTAGCCTCACACTCCTTTGTTCATTCAAAATTCTTACCTTTCCTCTACAACGATGCGATAGAATAAGCAATCTATGAGAATTTCATGATAAACCTCCTATAGTATCTTGCCAACACCATGCAAGATATCACCTCATCCACATTCTTAGGAGCTACCCACTCCATGATGGCCCTTATCTTTTTTGGACCTACTACAATGCCTTCCTTGGAGACAACATGCCCCAAGTAGTGCACCTCAGTTTTAAAGAAACTACACTTGTTGGGCTTAGAATACAACTGATGCTCCCTCAACAACCTCAAAACTACTGCTGAATGCTCAGTATGCTCTTCCTCAATTTTAGAATATACCAATATATCATCAATGAAAAAAATAGAAAACTTATCCAAATATGGTCGCAACACACTATTCATCAAGAACATAAATGTAGCTAAAGCATTACTCAAGCCAAATGGAACAAAAATGAATTGATAATACCCATACTTGGTCCTAAATACATTCTTGTAAATGTCATCCTCTTTGATGTGTACCTGATGGTATCTTGATCTCAATTCAATCTTGGAGAACACTACTCATCAATCCTCAGCAACGGGTACCTATTCTTGATATTCACTTTATTCAACTTCCTTTTTGTTGTCCACTGTTGCATAGATACGAGGAATTTTTTTCCCTACATCCCCAACAGTCTGCACCTCCTATGCACTCTATATCTGAGGCCTACCACCCTAATTCTATGGACAATCTCTCCTAAGGTGTTCCTTGCCACATGTCCAACACTCCAAATGACTAGTACCAACACCTCTATGCTACTACTACAACTCATGTCCATGTCTAGTTGCATTAAATCTCTTTTGTGGTGCCACATTTTCTTTCTCATCTGCATGCTGAGGCCTTGTCCTCTTAGGCTGCCATTTAATTTTACCTTTGACTTTTCCCTTCCCGTCCTTGCTGAGATTCATTCTTACACTTTGATTATTCATAGCAATGCTTCAATTTCCCAATAACGTCGTCAAGTGTCCAAGGCTCATTGTACTCAATCTAATCTCTAAATTCTAATGGAAAACCACTGGCAAACCGTTGAACTTTATCCTTCTCATCAGTAAGATATGGTACATATCTCAATAGCTCCAGAAACTTGGTCGTGTACTCTTCATCTGTCATTGATACCATCTTTAGCTCATAGAATACTTTGGCCTTACTGTCATAGTACCTCTCTGAAAAGTACTTCTTCCTTAAAATATTCTTGAAATCTTGCCAACTCAAGCCATTTGTCCTAATGTCTATGACCCTCTTTACATCTTCCCACTAAATATCTACTTTACCTTTCAAGCTGAAGATCGATACTCTGACCTTCATGTTATCTGTGTAATTATACAACTCAAATAATTTGTTCATCCCAAGTATCTGAACCTTTACATCTTCTGGCTTCTTCATATCTCCATCAAAAGTAGGTGGCTTTTCTTTCTTAAACTCATATGGAAAGTATCCCCTATCATTCCTCCTATAAGGATGATAGTGATGGTGATCATGATGTCTATCAGAACCAGAACTAGAATAATACCTGTATCCATTGACTCTCCTATCCGAAGTATCCAACAACCTGCCATCTCTAACCATGTCAGATCTATCTGACCTATATCTACAAGGAGACCTAATTCCATATGCCCCGTTAGTTCTATCCTCATGTCCATGGCTGATCCAAAGTGACCCTTGTCGTTGCAAGTCTATTAAACTATGAAGTAGTATAACATTAACCTCTACTAGTTTCTCTTGTGCCTGTATGATCTGATGATTATATGCCTTACAACTCATTATCTCTTCCTTAAATATTCTCACTATATCTTCCAAATCAGAAGAGTGCCCCACACCACGCTTCCCATCTTATTCATATGGAGATTCTACGTAGCCTACCACCTTGCTAGCCTTTTGTTCTCTTTCCTACAATGGATAATATGTCAAATAAACCAAATCATAATAAATCAACGTACCTTAGCATAATTCGGGGAGGATACCTCGTCTGTAGGATCATAAAATTAGTGTGATACATGTATAACATAATCATAACAATATAGAGACCTATAACAAGTAAGTGCATCAACACATAAACATCATTCTAGCTAGGGTCTAGTCATCAATGCAAGGCCATATCAACAATGCATGCTATGACCTCATGCATGACAAAAACCATTACTCCATTGTACACATTGCCACATGCAACCATCAACATGCATAAGCAATGCCAAATCAACTACACATATGCATAGATGCATGTAGTCAAGCATAAGCGATCAATTCTTGTAATCAACCTACAAGATTGATACATGTAATCAAATTTACAAGAATGTAGCCTAACATACAAGGATGTAAGTAGGCGACATAAAATCAACATGTAAGCAACATGTAACGATATGTATCTAGTCATATACACATGACGATGCATTCCATAAAATCAACATCAAATTATCTATAACAACCTTACTTCAACCATAATCAATCATCAAGAAAATGTAACAAGCACATGGAATGAAAGTGTAAGAGACACACATGCAACTAACATGCATGCATGACCAACACAAACCTCCCATCCAATCCAAGGGATCAACCATGCTCTAATACCACTCTATAACACCCTCCCCACACATCTACCCAAATAACGAGCTAACCAGGTAAACATGCGACGAGAGGTTACCATGATTGGATTTGACCTCCTATGTGACCTTAAGGAAGTGGAATTGATGGAACACGTCAACCAACCTATCCACATCAGCAACAAAAAACCTCAGGAGACATGTCAGCCACTCAAACAGTTTGTCCCTAGGTCCCACTGATGTTCTGGACATCTTAGGCCTCAGTCACTCCCATTCTATAGGCAAGAGAGCATCTAGAATCCCAAAGTCACTCTCACAGGCTTGCCTGCCAATGACTAGAGACTAAATTTGTCAGTTCTATGCCAACGACTCTGGGATTTGAGCCACTTTTTTAGGCCCAGAGCCCAGGTCACTACCCATAATGGAATGATAACTTAGGAATAGTAAAAGAACAGAGAAATAATGATGCAAAAGCAATAAGTTGAACAAGACATTAAATGGATCCCTACTAACCATGATAGGAGTTTCATCAAACATATCATCAACATGTAACATACAGGTGTAAACAACAGAATTAAGTGTATGGATCTCATACTTATCTAAGAATCGCTATGGAACATTGTTCCCTCATGCCATTTGCTGCATTATCATCTATTAGGCCATAAATGCATTATCCACTCATTTACAAGTAAAAACACGCTAAGAGACATACATAACTAATATCATAAAAGATACATATACCCAACATAATAACAATAGAAATACTCATGAAGTACAACCATAGAGACCACATATAATCCATCAAAATTCTCATATAAATACAAGGAGAAATAAACTTTCATTAATGATGCAAAATCCAAACTTGGGATGGGACGTCCACGTTCCACTTGACCATAAAATAGATGAACCAAATCTCTCTTCAACTATTCACCCCCATGCCATATTCCAAGCATGAATGTGTGACTCAAACCGAAAGAAAAAAACATGTTATATCGAGGCTAAACTACCTCACCCTCATCAATAGAAACCAAGCTTTACCGTAATCCATCTCAGATCACTAGGAAAACATAATGAACACATCATAACAGGCTTTACCTTGATCTCCACCTGATCGCTAGGCCAAAAAAGCATGGATGCCACTATATTTCTCCACCTACACCATGAGGAAATTTCCTGTCTACTAGTCTCTCAAGATTTACCACAATCCAAACCTAGATCACTAGGCACTCTCTATGCTTTAACACATATCCCAAACCCGATATTACTAGTCCCAACAAAGAGAAAACCACCTCTTGGCTTTACTATATATCCTACCATTCAATGACAAGGATTCCTAGGCCAACTTAGGCAACACAATCCTGGCTTTACCACAACCCATAGTCTAGCTCAGGGGTCACTACGCTGATGGATTTACCTCGATCCAGAGTCTGTTTCAGGGACCACTAGGCCATGTTCTCTATCATTCAGAGATCCACCCCACTCAACTTCTAATCCATTCGGTAATCCAACTCAACCAAAAACATGAGAACCCCATCACACCATGGCTATCTAGAAATGGTAAGGCTAGGCTGAAAACATGTTACACTTGGAAAAACCCATGCCATAATAACAAAATAACCACATGCAATACCATACATGCCAAATTTAGCAAGGAAAGTACACATGCAAATTGATACCTACAATGAATACTATTGTAGATGCTTGATCTTGCCTTTCCCTGCTTGATCTTTGCTTCATCTTGCCATCTTTGCCTTTCTTGATCCAATGCCAAAATTTCTCCAAGAAAACTCAAGTGTCCAAGAGTGACAGAGAGAGAGAGAGAATAATGAGAGAGCTCCAAAAATCAACTGATAAAAGGTTACCAACTAATCCTCGTAAACCTTTTTATGAACGAGGCCTCTATTTTCTTCATTTTCAATTATTTTCCTTCAATTTCCTTCTCACATGCAACCTGTGATCTTTCACCTCCCTTTTCTCCTAATTTCCATTATTTTCATAAATAAATGTGCCACAAATGTCATTTTGCCTTTCCAAAGCCTTAGCCATTTCCTTTTCCAATTTCGTTAGCCATAAAAAATCAAATGAACACCCCCTAGGTTGTCTTGCCTAACATTCAACTTGGAATAAGTGTCCCATCAACCATGGTTATTATTCTTCCTTTATTAACTTTTATTACATGGAATTTTCACCAAGGTTGTTACAATAGCCATGCCAGGAATTTCATCAAACATGTCATCAACATGTAACCTACAGGTTTAAACAATAGAATGAAGTGTAGGGATCTCATACTTATCTAAGAATCGCTATGAACCATTTTTCCCTCATGTCATTTACTGCGTTACCATCTATTAGGCCATAAATACATTATCCATTCATTTACAAGCAAAAACATGCTGAGAGCCATACATATTTGCCGTCATAAAACATACATATAATCAACATAATAGGGATAGTAATATCATAAGCATATTAGCCATAAAATCCACATATACATCAATACATTTACACACGAAAATAAAGGGAATGAATTTATCATTAATGAATGAAAGAAACCAATCGGATATGGGACTACCACATTCCACTCGACCATAGAATTGCTGAGGAAAATCTCTCTTCAGCCATTCAACCCCATGCCATATTCCAAGCATGAATGTGGGACTCAAACCAAAAGAACCAACCAGGGCATACTGAGGCCAAACCACCTCACCCTCATCAATAGAAACCAGGCTTTACCATAATCCATTCCGAATCACTAGGCCAACACAATGAACACATCATAACATTCTTTACCATGATCTCCACCCAATCACTAGGCCAAACAAGCATGGATGCCATGAGATTTATCCACCTACACCATGAGGAATTATTCATGTCTTGTAGTCTCTCAGTCTTTACCACAATTCAAACCCGGATCAATAGGCCCTAAATCAAGACCCACACTCCAGGATTTACGGCATATCCCAAACCCGGAATTATTAGGCCCAACGAAGAGAAAAACACCTCTTGGCTTTACATTATACCCTTCCATTCACCGGTAAGGATTCCTAGGCCGAGCAAGGTAACACAATCCTAGCTTTACCGCAACCCACAGTCAATCTCAGGGGTCACTATGCTAGTGGATTTACTATGATCCACAGTTTGGTTCAGGGACCACTGGGCCATGTTTTCTATCATTTGGATATCTACCCCACTCAGTGTTGAATCCATCTAGCAATCCATCTCAAACAAAATATGAGAACCCCATCACATAATGGCTATCTGGAAATGGCAAGCCTAGGCTGAAAACACTATTACACTTGGAAACAACCATGCCACAACAACAAAGAACCACATGCAATACCATGCATGCCAAATTTAGCAAGGAAAATACACATGCAAATTGATACCTGCAATGAGTCCTACTATAGATGCCTGATCCTGCCTTTCCCTACTTGATCTTTGCTTCCTCTTGCCTTATTTTCCTTTCTTTCTCCTACAATTCCATTTTCAACTTTGTATATTTCGACACACTCATTTGATAAGGGGACTTTGATACCAGAGTTTCTCCCGGTATCAAATCTATAGAGAAATCTATCTCCCTTTTTGGTGGAAGTCCTGGAATATCATCTGGAAACACGTTTGGGTAATCTCGAATAACATCCATCTAATCCACAAATTTACGCACTTTGTTTGTTAATTGATCCTCAACTTGGATGGCAAAAACTTTTCCCCCTCTTCTTGCGGTTGATTTTAACTGTAATGATGTTACTTGTTATACAAAGATAGTCCTAGGTATACCTTTGATGACTTACACTTATCCATTCTCTATTGTACAAGTAAAAATTTTACTTAAACAATCAATAACTTCTAGGTGCCCCTCTAACCAATCCATCTCTATCAACATACCATAGGAGCCAAAAGGTAATATGTTCAGATTTATAGTGGTTTGAATTCCATTCAAGGTCACTGGGAAAGTGTTTACCAATTTTTTCACCGTCCATTTTATTCCTGTGGTTGGGTAAAATTACCAATAATTTATGTATTTTTCAGATTTAAGCTTGCATTGTTTTACTACCTAAGGGATAACGTAACTTACACTAGCGCCATGATACATCAATACATAAATATGTTGGTTAGAAATGGTACCTTAAAGTTCCACCATCATGTACTGATGTTATGCTTGACATCCTTCCACTGTGGCGTTAATGCGTGGTATGCTCTTGGCTACATCATTAACGATAGAGGCCTCATCTAAATGTTGTATATTTGTACAATTTTTTTAGTGTAAGGGAAATTACTCAATAAATGGGGTTCTCCACAACCCCAACACCTTAAAGGTTCCTTGTCCTTATCATTACCTCCTTTATTAACTTTTGTTTGCTTGGTTCCAACTTGGGACTAATTTTGTGCTATGGATGTTTGATTACTATTTCTATTCCCATTTCCTTTCTGGTTGCCTCTCCTAAACTATTTAGACAGTCTAGGTTTCCCACTCTTTATTCCTTAGAGCATTTTGTCTTTTTCCTTACCCAAACAAGAATTCTGACTTTCACTCCTTTGTCTGGACTGTTGATAACAAATTTGGGCTTTCTTGATTACTTTCTCCGTAGTCTTCAGATTATCATACTCAATCCTTTCCTTAAAACAAAGTGGAAGACAATTCAAGAATCACTGACGTTTTTCATTTTCATCCTTAAGATAGGGCATGCAGTGTAATAAATATGTAAACTTTGTTTCCATTTCATCCATTGACATCTGTCCCAATTTTAAATCATGGAATTCCTTTGCTCTATCGTCAAAGTAACACTCATTTAAATACTTCCCTTTGAACAACCTTTGAAACTCTTCCCAATCAACCTCCTTTCCTTTCAAATTGTAGACTATCCTCATTTTCTCCCACCATAAGGAGGCCTTCCATTGTAACTGATATGTGGCCAACTTGACCTTTAGTTCTGGGGTGTAATCATATACTTGGAAATATCTATTAATATTCAACAACCACGCATCAGACACTTCCTATGTTTCCCCATCAAAAGTTGGAGGTATGATTTTTCAAAATTATCAATGAAGCTCTATCTTTGGTTTCTTCCCTGCCTTCACCTACATTTTGGAGGAGCTATGTTCCTTTGATTCAATAATTTTCTCCTCTTTTATTTATGCCACTTCCTCCGCAATCTTACTTTTAGACATTTCCCCTAGATTTTCCTCATCTCTTATTTTTTTCATTGTTTTAGGGTTTGACTTATCAGTTAAGTTTTTGATAAATTGTTCTTATTTTACACTAGGTTTCAACAGTTTCTCATGCCTTGCATACAAATTTATTAGTTAAGTTTTCATATTTCTCATCATATGAAATAGTTCTCTGTTATCATTTTTCATCTGTTGTTCTAGGTGTACATAAATTTCCTCCTCTCCAATATATGTACCCTGTCGTTCATCCATTTTTCTTAATCCACACAACTCCTTTATTACTCAATCTCTCTCTTTTCTTAACACACATAATCATTCATTAGTCAACAAGACTTAAATGCCACAACTTTGCAACCTGCGCTCTGATATCGCCTGTAACATCTCTTCCTTCTGAGTAATAAATCACCACAGTAAATTGCATAATTAGCAAAACAAAGTTTTTTTTAACTATAGGTTTTTCATAATACACATCACTTTGATTCTTTTTACCATTTTTATCTCATCAAATTAATGGAGTTTGTCTTTGTATAGCACGAAAAATTCTTTCTGATAATCCAAAAGATGATTAACAAAGAACAATGTTATATTAAATATTAATTTATGTATAGGACTTTATATTACCTCTATCACAACACTATTAACTATATTACATGAGAGGACTTTCCCTCTTTTTATCTCTCAAACTTTTTAAACGAATCTATTGACAATATAATTTTTTATACACTCTATATAAATGGTGCCACATATATATCCCAACAACACAAGTTTGATGTCATTGTTCTAACTATGGTAGTGATGGGCCATGCGACCTTGGACATCCTTGAGACATATAGGTAATACATTTTAAATACGTCATTCCCTAAGTTACATACCCTCAAGTTAGCTTTGCAATGACTTATTTTATATGTTATATCATATGGTTTAAAACTATATCACCTTAGATATAGTCATATTGTATTGTATTGTTTAGACTTAGTTTTCCCACATCATACACACTATTATGTCGATATGTTTACATGTATTTTGAAATGTGGCACCTAGTTATTCCTTCATGGAATTTTAGGTTAGTTATTATGGTTAACGATCACAATTTTCTCATACATATGGATGGTTGAGATTGAAGGGGCAACGGTTAGGGTATCCACCTTACCCTTGTCCATCGTGGGCTCCCATTCTCACCGAAGCTTCTTGGTGATTTTTTTTTCTACAAGGGTTTTAGTTCTTGTTGCCACTACGTAGGGTTTCTTTTGAGAAAATAATTGAAAATCCTTTTGATTTGTCCACAACAAGATTATAACTCTTCACCAAGACTCCTTTGTTAAGTCAAGTCTCTTAATACTCTTCCTTCTGGTAATTTTTCTTAGAATCTTTTGTTTGTTATTCTCAATACTTCTCTAGTTTTTTTTTCATAATGTTTTACTCCTTACTTCTTCCTATTCTGTGAGAAATGTCTAAACTTTTATTTCCCTTATTGTACCAATTATATTGATGGCTCTACTTGCTAAAGGGTGTGTTGAATACAACATCATATTAAGCACAAAGTTTCAAAGATTCACTTAAGTTATTTCCTATCTCCTTTAGCTTGTCGGCATGGTAATTTAGATTTCGATTCTTAAATATATTTAGTAGAAAAATATATTATGGCTGGTTAATGTGTCTCTCTAAGGTTCAAATTTGTAAGATTGTTACATTAAGTATTATTATGGTTGTAATTGCATGTAAGAGGGCAACAACATCTCGCCACCTCACATAAGTATTAAATGGCAACCCCATTCAATAAAATCATTGTATTTTATATGTATGTCTTAGAAGGAGACAACCTCCATTTTGACTCTCTTCTAACATTGTATTTCAGTTTTATCATAGGTATGAGAGTAATTATGTGGTCTGATGTTGAGGAAAGAGGTTTCGACTAAAATTTTTTCTTCTTGTTTACGAAAGAGGGCTTGGCCCAAGTAAACAGGTTATTATGTAATTATTTTTATTGTTACTAAGTTATGGTTACTGCAACCTATAAAATTTACACTGCCAACTACCTAAGTAGTGAAACCCTAACCTCAATGGGTTTCGGTATCTTCTTGAGCAAAATCCTATTTTTTAGTTTTTCATGATTGCAATACCAATGGGTTGAGCTCTAATTAGAATATCACAAGTCTTTGTTGTTTCTTTTAATATTTATAAAGAAAACTATTAAGTCTCATCTAGACTCTGTATATTTAGATTTGTTATGTATTTGCTCTTTTTCGACTAGGAAAAATGGTTTAATTTAAATACTATTCCATCTTTCCTTCGAAGAATACTTCTTATGTGTTTTATTTTCGTGGCAAAGAATTTATGTAGAGATATGAGGTATTTTCGTTTCGTTTTTCTTAACCTGTATATTTATATATATAAATGGGTATTTATGGGCTAATGTTTCTTTATCAAGCACTGTTATGTTTCTTTTCTTTTAAATTCAAGATCAGATGACTATTTTCCCTTTCTTTTAGCAGAGTCTCATTTTGTTATTAATTATTCTGGGCCTACAAACAGTCGTTTTGATGTTTTGAAATCTATAACATGTACATTGTTTGTTACTGTATATTTTCCAGTCTATTTTACTTATGTATCAATGCACTGTTTTAATATTATTTCATTTAAGGTTTTATTTTTCTTTTGCAAAAACTTACATTAGACTAACCTATATAATATTTACTTCCTTCTCACAATATATAACTACTACAAATAATATATATTTATTTCCTATGTATGAACAATTCCAACAAATCATTCAGTGTAACTTGAACACTATTCAATACTTGCAATCAACCCATATTACTAAAATAATAGTTATCTGTCATAAAGATATTTGTTTTCTTTCCTTGCTTAGTCCATTTCTATCCTATAAAATTTCATAATTAGTTCAACCAAATCTAAATTCATACCTTTTTCCTTTTACATATAACCTATGTTCCTACAGCAATACATATTTTATATACAACTCTTGCAAAACACACAATTAGTCCATATGAAATATTCCTTCTATATAATTGATTTGATTCATACTGAGTCCTTTATGAAAAAGGTTAAAGACCTTGACGTTCCACCCAACCTTGAACCAATTATCCACTAGTTTCCTTTGAGTTATCCGCAAATTGTAAAGAAAAATAATATCACCGTAGGAGTTTATTTTGTAGCTTTATACCTGTTGAGCCGTTAGCAACATCCTGCTAAGTTCTCTTGGTTCTACCAATCTTTCTCTCCGACTGGTGTTTCTTTTTCAAGAACTGTCTTTATCTCCCATAGATATTCATTTCATAGATTCCATACCGTGGCATATTTCTCTAGCCATATAATATATTGTCGTCTATTAAACTCTCTTTCTTCTGTTTTTCTCCAAAGTGATAGAATGAGGATTTTTTCGTTTTATTTATGTCTTACTATGCTCAACCAATTCCAATTACCTTTCTTGACAATTAGGGGCTAATATCTCATGTTATCCTTTAACTTTTTTTGAGAGGATTAACAATTTAATATAGTTTCATAATTTCATCTCTTCCAAATAATATTTATATTATACTATTCATCACATGTCATTTACTTTCTTTAATAAAAAATTAAATAAATATGTCATATAATAATTTCCCCATGGGTATTACTTGAGATTTCTTGTGGTTCAACCCACCAGAGATAGACATGATGATATGAATGCAATTATTTCTTCTCTAAATGATCTTCAAAGAAATCAATGGTACATGCACGGTAGAGTCACAATCTTGAAAAGGGGACAATAGAGTCTACGGGAAATGATGGACCATATAGAGGGTCGTATGGCCCGTACAGAGAAGCATGTTCACTATGAGTTCAAACCTCTTCCATCACTTGGTTCAAGATTAGATAATACTGCTCCAGTAACTTCGTCAGATTCATAATGGCTTTTCGATGCACTCTGGTTTTGATAGTGTTCTGCTTCTTAGTCCCTTTGGTTTCTAGATGGTTAAATATTGTTAGCAATGTATAATCCTTTTTGGAAACTACCTACCAGCCAACAAATCTCTCTTTGCTTTCTAGTTGGTTAAATGTTTTTGGCAATGTATAATCCTTTTTGGAAACTATCTACCAGCCAATAAATATCAGAAAGTTGAAGCCCATAAAATGTTGGAAATCCATAAATAACAATATAACCGTTTTACATAAGCATTTTTCATAAATAGAAAATTTCTATTTAGGAAAAATAAAATATAAAAATATTATGTTTTTATAAAAAAAAATTGTTGCTCCTTTGTTCATATTTGTCAAAAATGATTAAATAGCTAAGGTGGATCTCGGTCATTATAACCATACTTGGGATTGAGGGGTAGTGGAGTGATCATAATTTTTATTTCTAAAGTTCATGGATGATGCTTAATTTTGCGAGGTTTTTTTGGGTTGATATTTGGTTTATTGGTATTTATTATTTTTTTTTTCTCGGTAACAAGACTAATCTATTAAATATGTACAAAGTGCAAAAATACATCAGGTAGGACCAGTATGTTCTTGCCCTCTAAGGGCACCAGACATAGACAAAAAACTAAGACTGACAAAGACCCAGACATAATTCCCTTTAGCAAGCCCACGCAGGGGTGGTTCCATGAAGTACCAAGACTGTCCAAAGACGGAAGCCCGCACAGGGGTCATAGACAAAAAGAACTGTTCAAGTCTTCCCACGCAGGGGAAACAGTAAGTACTCTCATCATTAACCCAGAAAACCAACAGCTTAGACATCCTAAAAAAACATTGACTGAACCAACAACAAACCAGGAGGCGGCGACTGAGCCTGGAACGACCTGGTGGAGCAAGGGCGCCGGCGTGATTAATCATTCGGCTCATCCGGTTGCTCTTCCACAATTGGGCACCAGCCGTAGTAATTCGGCTCATCTTCAGTAGGCATGGTTGCTTCCGCTTCCCCAGTAGTCGCAATAGGAGCATTTTGGGAATGCTTGGAATTTTCCTCGACGGTGGCCCGACTTTTTTCTTCCTGCTCCAACTCATCTATCGGAGTCTGCTCTGCATCCCCATGGTAGTCCTGCATCCCGTGCTCCCTGGCTTCTATGGGGACATCCACCTCAGGAGGATTCTCGATGAACAGAATGGAGACGTGAGCACTAATACTCGGGTTTGCCGTAGAGCTGGTGAAGTTAAAAATAGTGGATCCAAAAGCTGGCAAGGAGGCCGAGCTGGATGCCCCAGCATCCATATGTTGGCCTGAGTGCAGGGGAGTGGCTCCAATGGAGCTTATCAGATTACAGTGGCAGCAATGCCTCGACTCATCTCTCACAGGTCTGCTCGAACCCCTACCCCTAGAAGAACCACGACGGCTCAGCAACCTCTGTCTGGGTCTCACCATACTGGGATGGGACTCCCTACCAACTGCCAAGTGAACCAAACTGTCGATTACCAGGACCAGCTCCGTAATGGACTCAACCATCTGAGAGGGGACCTCTTTAGCGTCAAAGAGGCCAGCCAAATGCAAGATGACCAAAATTCCTTGCTCAGAGCCGAATATATGCTCTTCATCGTCACCTACCCACCTCGAATTCCCATCTGCCATAACTGCAACAATGCTCTGGTTCGAGTGCTCTCTCCGGGCATTCACTGCCGCTGTTCTCAGTCCCTTCGAATTAAACCAGGAATGAACTCACCGTCCTCTCGCATGGAGTGCCACGTGATGCCCATGGATCGGCATGTGGCCAGGTTCCAACTCCCGTCCCATCGCTTTAAACACCCGCATCCGGGGGGTATTTATTATTTATTAATTTATATGGTTGTATTAGTTTTTTTTTTTTGTAAGCTTAGTATGACTTTTCATTTATTCATAAAAAACATATTACAACCATAATAGACATTTCGTGGCCTCAACCTGCCCATTAGGAAACCAAGTCTGTTCCATCAGAATGCGTTATTCACCATCCAAAATCTAAAGTTCTTAAGTCTATCAAACTTAGCCTTATAGGCCTGAATGTCTAAAACCTAGTTCACTCTTAACCTACTAACAACAGTACTACTTAACGACATATACAACATCAAAATTTAATAGCAACCACAAAAAAGAAGCACCTAGAGCTAGTCCTCTAAGTACTCCACTGGACTTAGGTCCTTTGCACTGGAACCCTGAATCTGTGATTGAGGCAGGCACCTTATGTGCCATTCAATATGACCCAACCAAACATTTTGCTGCTGAATTTGGAAATGGACAAGTTGGAATTCCTTTCAATTTCAATGAAACCTATTATGTTCATAATTTCCCTGGTCAGTATATTCTTCATCATCCAATAGAGATGAATTGTTTGTTTATAATGTGTAAGCCCGTCGCGGGTATTTCTGGGATTTGGAACCAACAACCTCCATTCTTCCTCTTGTATCTCTTGCTCACCGCATTGGTTGAGGTTCGCCTCCCAACCTGCAATCATCTATCTCACCTCGACACGGGTGCTTGTGACATAAGCTTGAGTTGCAGTACTGATATGCCGAGCCTGTGACTTCTGGCTAGTTCGCCTTGGTGGTTTCTAGGAGGAAGATCCTCTTCCCTCCCGGGGTGCTTCATTTCGGCGATGCCTATGCCCTCCTGTATCATTTTATTTTTTCACTACAGTTGGCCAAGCCATATTCGCCAAATCCCACTGAATAGTAGAACAATCTTTGAGCCAAACTGCCAGTCGACCAAAAGCTTGCAACTCGCAGATTGAGCGAGCTTTCAACCTACTAACACCTAGTGCATTAACAAAGAAAGGAAAGAGGGGACATACAAAATTAGGTTTATTTATGATAAAAATATAGTAGAACTAGGCATCCCCCTGCCATTGGTACTCTTCTCCATATGTTAGAACCTCGTGCTCTAGCACCACATTGAAACAATACAAACCATGGTGGGACGATCTCCTTCCAAGGAAGGGATTTCCAGCCCGCTCCTCAGGCCATTTCCCACATCGAAATTTAGAGTAACAGTGAACTAAAATCGACATCCTATAGGTCCTAATTGTAAACCAATTCGACCAAATATAGAAACAATCATGCTGACAAAGACGGATACCCTTCCCACAAATTCAGAAGGTTGATACTATGCCATACATTCCCATGTGAAGAAATACAATACCATACAGGACCGAAACTGGTTTAGAAGAGTGTTTTATAGTTATATATAAACTAGCAATTGTACCAAGAGGTGCAAAGGAACCCTTATAGGCGGAGCAGGGGAATGTGGAAGGCAATAATCAAGCCAAATATCTATACAATGAAATAAAATCAAAATTTGAGTGTTAAATGCAAGAAGAAAGTTACAGTAACATAAATGTCCCATAATAATGGAAAACCTTGTAAGAACAAGGTACATTGCAGAGGAGTTCAATTTCTTTGGGCTTTTAAAAATGGCATGAAATAAATTCTTGAAAGGATGGGAAGAGGAAATTAATTTGAGAAATTAGTGAGGGGGGAGGGTTTGCCATGGAATTTGATAAATCTCAGGGCCCACCAATGAATCTAAATGAACTTTGGGAAACTTGAAAAATTATTTTATAGATCTCAGGGCCCACCAATGAATCTAAATGAACATTGAGAAATTCGAATAATCGTTTTAAAGTCTTGTAGAGTTTGAAATGAAGTTGTATTTTTTTTTATGTTTTTGTTGGCTAAAATTTAGAAATATGAAAAGTGTTCCCTTAAATTAATATGTTCAAATCTAAATTATAAATAAAATAAAAATTATATTTTAGAGTGTCTATAATATCTTATTTCATATATATATATATATATATATATATATATATATATATATATATATATATATTGTTAATCTTGGTAGGACTCTCTCATTTTCGTTTTTACATGTCCATTATTCACACCGCGATGAGGGAAGGGTAGTACAAGGTTCGAACCCAAGATCTCCGGTTCGGTGAGACTTCATTCCACGACCATCACCACTTGAGCTACCCCAGGTGGACAATATCTTATTTAATATATTTTAATAATTCCTAAACAATAAGATATAAAATGTTTGAATATATTGTAAATATTAAATAAAATTTTAAAATATATACCCATATATATGGATGGTAAATATCATGTTTCATATGTTATAAAATGTTTGAATGAAATTTAAATATTAAATTATTATTTGTTTATATATGGATTGAATAAAATCTTTAAAATGTTTGTAATTATTAAATATATATAAAAATTATGGATTGAATAAAACCTTTAAAATGTTTGTATTTATTAAATATATATAAAAAAATTAGAATATATTTATAAATATTAAAAGATGTTTTTTTCGAGAAAAAAAAAACCTAGATAACACTGACAATATATCCTAGTGAACATGCACACATGTTTTTGTTTTCTCCAACCATATAAGATTAAACATCAATTTTTCTCAAGCAATGCAGAGATTCCAATCTTACTCCACCCTTTGCCTGCATCAAACACAGATTACACAACCAGCACAACCATAAAACATTTGAAAGATTCAGTAAAACCTTAATCCGCCTTGAAATACGCAGGTGCAGAATTCTGTTATGGAAATTATCTACAGCAGCCTTTGAGGCCCACTTAAAACTTGCAACAAAGATCAGAGAAGACCTCTGGAAGGTCATAGATGCATGCGCAGCCCTCAAAGCAGAAAATGAGAGACAATCTACCCAGGCAAAGCACAAAAACAAGCTGGAGAAACTTGAATGGCTTCAAACCGGGAGAACTGAACCACTCAACAAAGAATCTAGAAAAATACAACACGATGGTAAAGCTGAAGAACAGAATGGAGGACCGTGCAGCAGAGAAACCTGGGACAACAATAAAACGAAGGAAAATAAAATACCACGCAACAAGATAACATTGGACAAAGCAGGAACTAATACATCAGACCGGGACAACGTTGCAACATGAGGCATCTCCAGGTTGCAAAAACGCAGTACGTTGGCAGAAACACCAAAGTTAAGCACACCAATCGAAACGCACATGGTAGTAGACCTGAACGAATCGGTACTCTGGGCAAAAGATTCAAAACTTGGGTCAAACATGCATAAAGAGTTGGGCAGCTTGAAAACATGGATCAGCAACGACATGAAGGGAAATAAGAATATAACCCGCAGCAACGATGCAGTAAACAACGTTAGAACCTCCAAACCGGGCATAAATCCGCTTAGCAGCATCGTTAACTTGCCAAAAAATAGCACGGTGAAGTTTAAGAATGACAATACCGTAGTAAACATGGAGCATAACGTTAATAAAGATGATAAAACTAATAAGGAAGATGAGGATGACAAGGGTAACGTGGAAAACATAGATAATAATCCATATAAGAACATAACAAATCATATTATTAAGGCAGATAATATAAATAATTCAAACAATAAAGTCATAAATATTTCTTCTTATGAGTTGAAAAAAGAAGAAATTGAAGTCTTAAGCAAAGGGCTCAATTTCACCTTAGCCCTGAAACAAATCCCTAACGAAGAAATTATATGTAGCCTGGAGGATGGAATCAAAACGCTCAAAGAAGAGGACAAAGAGCTTGTTAGACAAGAATGTGCGGTTATCCTTAGGAAAGCAAGGCCCCCTAAAAAGAATTTGAACCAAGAGCAACTCAGAGCCCTAAAAAATCTTAGGAATAACAATGACATTGTCATTTTAAAAGCTGACAAAGGAGGAGCCACGGTTGTAATGAATCATGATGATTACATAAGCAAAATGAAGGACCACTTATACAACAGTGGCAGCTACAAGAAGCTTGAAAAGAACCCCATCTCTAAAATTACAAGACTGGTCAAAAAAGCCATAAAAGAAACTAATCTAGATGAAAAACTAAAAAGACTCCTTACTCCTGACAGTGAAATTACCCCTCGCATTTATGGAGCCCCCAAAATTCATAAAGCGGATGTCCCCTTGAGACCTATAGTCAATACTATAGGATCACCCACTTACGAATTAGCAAAATATGTCGCTAGAAAATTAGCTCCGCTGGTTGGCAAGACTAGTTCTTACATAAAAGATTCTAGCCAATATGTGGAATTCATTAAAAATGCCAAGGTAGATCCAGGTGATAAAATCGTTAGTTTTGATGTTGTCCAGTTGTTCACTAAAATTCCCTTAGATGAAGCAATCCAAGTAGTGAAAGAAGTGGCAGACCCACAAACTGCAAAATTAGTTGAAGTCTGTCTGAGATCCACCTTCTTCACATTCCAAGGAGAGATTTTTGAGCAAACTTCAGGAGTGGCTATGGGATCACCCCTTTCACCTATTGTAACCAATCTCTTCATGGAAAAGTTTGAGAAGAAGGCCCTGGACACCTGCCCATTAAAGCCCAGGTTTTGGATCAGGTTCGTGGACGACACTAGTGTGGATTGGCCCCATGGGGAGGATGAACTAAATTTTTTTTTAAACCATCTCAATAGCATTTCTAAGGACATCAAATTTACAATGGAAATTGAAGATAATAATTGCATCCCCTTCCTGGACATCCTCCTCATTAGAAACAAGGATGGTTCTATAGGTCACAAAGTGTTTAGGAAAAAGACCCATACTGATAACTATCTCCATGCAGATTCCCACCACCACCCAGCCCAAAAAATGGGAGTTCTTCAAACCCTCTTCACTAGAGCTTGTAGAATTTCTGATGAGAGCCACATCGACGAAGAAATCACCTACTTAAAAAGAGCATTTTCCAAATTAGGATACAATAATAAAGATATCTTCAAAGCCATTAAAAAAGCCAAAACTGGAAACATAAAAAACAAAACTAACAATCCCCCAGCTGCCCATGCCTACCTTCCATATATTCAGGGCGTAACTGACAAGCTAGCCAAAATTCTCTTAAATAAGAATATCAAAACCTCATTCAAACCCTTGACAACTATTAGACAAAGAATGAAATCAGTCAAAGACAACCCAGAACATCTCCAACAAAAAGGTGTCTACATCATCAGTTGCTCCTGTGGAGATCAATATATCGGGGAAACAGGTAGATTAGTCAGTATCAGGCTAAAAGAGCATAGTGCAGATATCCGAAGGGAAAGAACCCGTTCCTCGGCCTTGGCAGAACATGCAGGTAAGACAAACCACCATATATGCCTTGAAAACACGAAAGTCATTGCAAATGAAAAACACCAGTTCAAGCGTAAAGTTCGGGAGGCTCTTGAGATCATAAAACACCCGCATAACCTCAACAGAGATGGAGGCTTGGAAATTAGTAGGAATTGGACCTCCCTCCTCACCCCCATAGAGTAAAGTTGGCCCTCCTTTTGCCTTCTTTGCTTCTTATCCTCCCTTCTTTAGATCGAATCAGCCCCTCCCCTTAAAACTTTGTTTAATAACCTATCCAGCTTATAGGCCTAATAAACTCTTCATTAATAACTCATTATCCTCTTAAAATCTTACATGAGTTAAATAATTTAAATGAAAAATAGACACAAAATTAAAAATATTAAAATATGTTAATATCAAATCATTATGATAAATCACTGTGTAAACAAGAAATTAATAATAAAAAACTCAAGCTATTAATAAGCATGTATAATAAGAAGTATATTCATGTATAATAAATAAAATTATAAATAAGCTTTAATATACCAAAATTATAAAAATATTAAAAGATTAATGTAATATAAACACCTTCTTACACTATCTAGCTTATAGGCCTAATCAGTAATAACGCTTCATCCTCTTAAAATATTACATGAATTAAATAAATTAAATGAAAAATAGACAAAGATATAAAATATTACAATGAGGTAAAAGCAAATCACTATGATAAATTATTAAGTAAACAAAAAAATTAATAAAAAAACTCAAGCAATTAATAAAAATGTATAATAAGTATATTCATGTATAATTAATAAAGTTATAAAATTAAAATATCAAAATTATAAGAATAGTAATAGATTAAATGAAATATAAACAAAATCATAAAATATTAAAAGACTAAAAGAAATATAAACATAAATAATATTTCAAGTAAATAAAACAAATCTTTATAATAAATTATTTAGAAAATAAAAATTAATAAAGAAACTCAAGCTATTATCATATCTACTTGGTTAAAAAAGAATATTCATGCATAATAAACATGTATGTTTATATTTATTAATTGAAATTCTTATTAATCAAGAAAATAAGTATTTTCATGTATAATAAATAAAAATTAAAAATAACTTTAATTTATTAAAACTATAAAAACATTAACATATTGAAATCATCCTAATCTTTTAATACAATTCCCTTAGAAACCTTCTAACAATTTAAGATATTATCATAATTAACATAAAGTTGCAAATAATTAAAACAAAATCATCATTTATAAATAAAAAACTTATTACAAAAACTATTCACTTAAAAGAAAAATTAATATTAATATATAACTATAATAATTATCCATAAATAATAAATAATAAATGAAATTAAAAAGAACCTAATAGAATATATATTAGATAGATAAAAATAATCTTGTTCATTCAAGCATGAAACTGGTCGGCTCTCATTCTTGACAATTCAGCCTCAACCCTATTTATCAACACATTTATCTCTCTCCTTTGTAAATCAAGTCCTCATGATGAGTCTTGGTCTAGACTCGAAACGTCGACAAAGAAAGAATGAAAACTGTGGATTATCCGAGTTCAGATTATAAAAAATATTTAATATTTGGTAATTTATATATATTTTTTGGAATTCAATTTTAAAATTAATCATTGATCCTAATTAATATCTAATATTTAATAGGTTCAACTTTTATAGATATTCAATCCTTCACCTTCTTTAATATATAATTTATAAATAATAAATATAATAAATGATCAAAGTGATTTAATAATTAATACTTTTACACCATTGTTATTTTTTGGTATAAGAAAAATATATTTACACTACATATTTATAAAATTATAAACAATTAAAATTGTGGAATGGAAGTCGAGTTCGGCCAATCTAGTCATGCTAGCCACCACAATCAAAACCTAATATAGGGGAAGTTAGGTAACATCAAAAATATATAAGAGATCATTCAAGTGGACTTTTCTTCATTCCAATGTGTTATTTTTAGGTGCAAGTGATGGGACACCTTTGATCAGAATAATGCAAAGGAAGATCGTGATGATGGGATGATATTCTATCAAATCTAGAAAGATGTGGCATGAAGTTATGGAGCCTTATGTTTTCCCCAAAAACTACAACCATGTGCTTTTTTACCCAGATGCGTTGGATAGGGATTTGTGGTTCATATTAAGACATGACCCTATATCAAAACATATTTTTGAGAACATCGATGTTATCATGCCAAGCGAGGAAGATAATCAGGGTGATGACAACAAAGAGTGATATATACCTGTGTTATTCCATCATTTATACTAATTTTGTATGTTTTTGTTTTCATTATTTCTTTTTTTGGTCAAATAAGAGTGGAGCCTTCTATTATCCACAAGAAATATTACATATGTTACACGGCTTTACAAAAGTAGGGACCATCAAGGGCTAACACTGTGAAGAGTAACCAACTACACAACCTGAAATAAACCCGAAACCCTCAACCTGAGGCTTACACTTTAAGTCACCATCCATGATCCACCCAATGGCCATTCAATGAGACCCCCAGGGATTCGATAGTTAAAAAAGGTTTCACTTCAAAGGTAAGCTCGGCCTTTACCAGCTTTACGGATCCGACAGGGTAAATAGACAGGGAAAGTGTAGAGCTTTAGGTCCGTTTTTGGACCTAGCCTCCTCCTATGTTGAAACCCGATGTCCTTTCGATCTAGATCCTGTGAGATCTGATGGTCACAAACACTATCATCTCGGTAACATGCACCCCTTTTACCCAGTTCACGGACCTGATAAGGATTGTGAGCCATTAGTTTATAAATGTTAGGGTCTGGTTTGAAATTTAAGCTCCGATCACTTCTAGAATGTGAAAACCGCATGATTAAGCCCTTGTTGATCTGAAAGTCCTCCGTGATATTGGAACAGAAACCTGCATGATATTTACCTTCTTTTTAGACCCAATGAAGATTATAAACCACTAATCTAGAAATTATCGAGTCTGCTCGAATAGTTAACCTTCAATTACTTTTCCACCCGATGTACATTCGATGATGAAGGCTATCAAGATCTGTGGTTGGTGACCTTCTAAGAGGCCTGTTGTTTACCAAGTTCCTCTCCCATATAGAAAGCTCTATTTTAAGCATTTTTTTTTCCTTTTCTTTTTTTTGGGGGATCGACGATTAAGAATGACTTACACTTCCGCTTTCTCCTACTTCCACTAGTCTTCCTTCTTGTCCCTTCCTAATAGTTTGAAAGTTTTCCATGTCTTTGGCCGCCTGCCTTTGACACCTCACGCAATTTCCCCAACGGTGTCGAATCCCAAGCATACCTAATGTAACTTTCCTTGCAAAACACTCCTTCATTCACCAGACGATCAACTAGCATATTGGATTTTCTTTGCACATGAACAAAGCTAGACGTTCTCAGGGTTTGTAGGTGGGAATGAATGCGTTGAAATACCTGCAAAATCTGCCAATGTTTTGAAACTTTTCTAGGTGATTTTCCATTATAGATCTTCTTGGCCGCATTAATAACCAATTCAGAGTCTGCTTCAATGATAACACTATGCGAATTTGACTCGATTAGTATTTCCAGGAACTACTCTAAGGCCACGAGATTCACCATGTTATTAGTGGCAGTCCCTAAATGACTATGAAAGATGTCCTTTATGCACCCCTGCTCATCTCTAATGACCCCGCCAAAACCAGCCATCCTTTGGTTACCTTTAGAGGCTATATCTATGTTAATTTTCAAGAAATCATTAGAAGGAGGTTGCCAAAAGTCTTTACCAGCATTTATCTGGCTCACATCCTTGTGTATGCTCTGGGGAACTAGCGAATGGAGACCCAACTGCAGCAGTATACGAGTGTCCTAGGCTAGATTCGGGTTCTCAGGAGGTCTCCCTAACATGGCACCAACAGTTTCTTTGAGCTGTCTTAATATTTGTTCAATGGTGTTCTGGGTTGAGCCAGTTTTGTTCTTGAAAATCTTACCATTGAGTTGTTTCCAAACATCCCAGATTAAGGAGCCTGGAACCAGAGTCCAAGATTTGTTGATAATCTCATTGCCTGAGAAGTATTTTCTCCAATTCTTCAAAGTATTGGTAATACTGAGGCCATCCCTATCAGTTTTCCTAAAGACTAAGGCCAGCCAGTCCCATAAGGTAGAGGTGAAAGGGCAGAGGTTGAGTAAGTGTTCCATTGTCTCCTCTTGTGATCCACATAGATAGCATTTGGATGGGCCAACAAAACCTCTCTTCAGAAGATTTTCCTAGGTTAGAATTTTCTTTTGTTGAACCAACCACAAAAACAGTGTTATTTTCATCCAATGCGGGTGCTGCCAAAGGTCCTTCCATGCCTTATTAGGGTTTTCATAATCAAACCCTAGGGCTATTCGTTTGGCTTCTTTGAGGTTAAAGTTACCTTCTGTGTTTCTTCCCCATCTTAGTTGGTCAGGCGAGGATGATACCAAAATCTTCCTCTGTTCCAAGTCCATAGCAAGAGAGTCTGCCTGAGATTTCAAAGGGCTCTCTTCCCTGTAGCCTAGATCCTTCCATATTCTCCATTTTCCATTGTTCCTTGCCTGATTCCAGAAGTCACTTACGATGCATAAACCTTTGTTTTCAGTGTCATTCTTAAGAGCAGTTAGTTCTTCCATAAACAAGTTTGGTTCTTGCTGCCAATTTTCCTCCCAGAATTTTGCCAGGTTCCCAGCTCAGATCTCCCAGAAGCTGTGCTGCTGGACAATGCCTCTATTTTCCCAAGAAAGATTCCAAATGTGGGAGCCCTTGATAAGCCCAGACATTCGAATATGATCCCTCTCCTGCCAATTATTTGCATATTTCTGTTTCCAAAGCTTGGCCCATGGGGTTGCCGATTCCTTAAGCCACCTCCACCAAAGCTTTGCACCTGAAACTCTGCTGAGGGTTTCAGGGTCATGAAGCCCCAAACCTCCATGGGCCTTAGGTTTGCAGAGCTTATCCCAAGCTACCAAAGCCCATTTCTTTTTCTCTTCCCCTTTGCCCCAAAGAAAATCTCTTTGAATGTTCCTGATCTGTTGCAAAACTCCTTTAGGAGCAAGAAGAGCTGACATCATGAAAATGGGTATGGCCTGCAGGATAGCTTTTGTGAGCACAAGGCACCCTGCTAAATTCAAATATCTACAAGTCCATTTCCTAACCCTATCCTGAAGTTTTTTAATGACCAGCTCCCACACTCTGCTTAGAGGTTTGTCTGTAAGGGGCATTCCATGGCACTTAGAGGGTAAATGATCCCTTTGGAACCCTAGAATTTTGGTAAGTTTTCTTTGAATAACAATGTCAGTGTTAAAAAAGAAAAAAATTTCTTTGTGAAGGCTTACCTCTGTACCAGCGGCCATAGAAAATTCATTCAAGATTTTTTTAAAAGCTCTGGCTTCCTTGACCATGAGAATTCCCTGCAGCATGGTGTCATCCACAAATTGTTGGTGAGTTGAAGCAGCTCCATCTATGGTGAGTTTCAAACCCTAGATTCCTCCCTCAGCACTTGCCATTTTTATCACTCTGCCTAGCCCTTCCATCATGAGCACAAAGAGGAAGGGGGAGAGTGGATCTCCTTGTCTAAGACCCCTAGAAGGCATGAAGGTTCTTGAGGACGAGCCATTAAGAAGGACTGGAAAACTGGTTGTGGATGCAAGTGCCATAACCCATCTGATCCAATTGTGGTCAAAACCATAGGCTTTTAGCATGGCCTTGATGTAAGACTAGCTTAACTTGTCATAAGCTTTCGCTAGGTCAAGCTGTATGATCATACTAGCTTTCTTGTTGCTCTTAAGAGAGTGTACCATCTCATGAGCTTGTATGATGTTGTTGAGAATCTGTCTTCCTTCCACATAACCAGTTTTCTCCTCTGAGACAAGAGCTGGAAGAAGGGGTTTGAGTCTGTTAGCGATCACTTTGGAAATAATTTTGTACACCACATTACATAAAGCTATGGGTCTAAATCTGTCTGGTGTCATAAATTTTCCTGCTTTGGAATCAAAGCTATGAAAGAGGCATTGAGAGCCTTCAAGACCGATTTGGATCTTCTTGAGTCTTCCACTGCATCAAGGATGTCATGTTTGACTGTTTTCCAGCATGCTTTGAAGAAGTCAAAATTAAAACCATCCGGGCTAGGAGCTTTCCCATTTTGCATCTCATTGATCGCTTCACTGACCTCATCTTCAGACACTGGCCTATTAAGATTATGATTGTCTTCCCTTGTTACAAGCTTGGCAATGTGCCTTGTGAATTTGTTAATGAACTGTGACCTGTCTAAGAGAGGCTCCTCTACAATGCTAAGGAAGTGTTGTACTAGGACAGATTCCATTTGTTTGTGGGTGATGAGCTCTTTCCCTTGAGAATCTCCAAGTTTTGAAATTCTGTTATGTGACCTGTGACTCAAAGGTGATTTATAAAAAAACTTTGTGTTTCTATCCCCTTCTCTAATCCATTGTACTCTCGATTTATTTCTCTAGAAAATCTCCTCTTGCTTGCACCTATCATCCCATTCCTTCTGAAGAGAATCAGCTTGAGTTTTCCTTTCCTCAGTAAAACCATCTATGATCATGATCTGATTAATCCCCTAAAGTTTCTGTTCAACTTCTCTTTTGGCTTTGAAAACGTTGCCAAACTGGTTTTTGTTCCAATCTTTGAGTCTGGCTTTGATGTGTTTAAGTCTTTGTTGTAGCATTAACATTTTAGTGCCTTAAAAGGGAAATTATTCCATCCACCATTTATCAATATTGTTGGTGAAGTCAGGGTGAGAGAGCCAGACATTTTCAAACCTAAAAGGTATCTTCCTCAGTGCACCCATAAAAGTGGCTTCAAGCTAGACAGGCCAATGGTCTGAGCCTCCACAAGGAAGGATTAAAGCTGACATGTCAGGGACTATGAGAAAGAGGTCCTCTGAGATTATGAATCTATTTAGTTTAGAGGCAACCTCAGAAGCCCCTCCTCTCCTATTGTTCCAAGTGAAAGTGCCAGTTATTGTTTCAGCATCCACTAATCTCATGTTATTTATGAAGTTCTAGAAGGCAATGGAGTCTCTGCCTAGTGTTCTAGTACCACCTTTTTTCTCTGTAAGAGATTTGATCATATTGAAATCCCCTACTGAAATCCAGGGCATATCAAGATATCTCTCAATTAGCTCCTCAAGGGAAGTGAGAAGCTTGAGTTTTTCTTCTATTTCTTTAGGACCATAGACATTTGTAATCATGTAAATCTCCCTATCACCCAAAGGTTGTATTACCAACGAAAGATAGTTCCTAGACACGTCCGCATCCAGGATTCGAAGTTTCTGGGGATCCCAAAGCCTAAAAATCTCTCTTGCTGAGTTTTCTGACTTAACCTCTAGATACTCATACTTGCTTAACCATTTTCTATGTATTTCTCTAATTTTATCCATCGAGCACTTTGTTTCATGAATGAAAACCATATCTGGTTTTTCTTCTTTTATTCTACTGTTGAGATTTCTTTGTTTCCTTTTACTTCCTGGGCCCCTAATGTTACAGGTTGTAAGCTTCATTAAGAAAGATTTGTAAAATAATAACTGGTGAGATCTTTCATCTTACTTGAGTTGATCATGAGCTTTCCACATTCTGTTAGCAGCTCATTCTGTATTTTCCTTCCTCTTTTCCTACCCGAGTTCTTGGAAGAGTGCCCCAGTGTTTCCTGCATTGTCTTCATCCCTCTAATTTACTAGATGTCATGGTTTCTTTTGACTCCAGAACCCTTCGATTGGGATCTCCATAGGAAGAGCTGTTGAACTGTGTCAAACTCCTCTTTTGGCAGGGAGTCAACTCCTTTGGCAATATCCTGCTCCAGAAACTTTTCTAGGTCTAAGTTGTCCTTCTCAAGAATATCCTGTAGTTCCTGGTCATCCATTCCCACCTCACTTGGGGTCATATCATGGTCCCTACTAAGCTCCCCAACGCTCGGTAGATCATCCTGTTGCTGGCTGTTCTCTGGTATGTCCTCCATGCTAGTATCCCTATCCTTCTCAATGGTTTTAGTCTATGATTTCTTGTTTGTCCCGTTGTTTCCAAATTCTTCTTCTAAGGTTTTGAAACTATTGTGCTTCAATTGCTTGTCCTTGTTGATTTTATTTTGGTGCCGCTTTCCTTCTTTCCCATTACCCCCCACCTTAGTGAAACCCTCGGGATTTTTGCTAGTGGTGGTTTTTTTATTGCTTTCCAGTTTGTTTAATGGGTAGTCTCTGTATAGGTGCCCGTGTTCATGGCACTTACGAAACCTAAATGGTACATGCTCATAGTCCACCACCTCCACCTATTCTTCATCATAAACTTCCAAAATGATCTCATCCGGGAGTGCCCTAGATAAGTCCATTTCCACACAAATCTGGGCGAAGGAAGTGTATTTGCCTCTTAATGGTGCATCTGATGTCTTTATAAAATGCCCTAGTTTGTTTCCAATAGCCTTTAGAGACTCCATCAGCCAATAATTTAAAGGAAGGGAGTATAGTCTTATCCATACTGGTACTGAAGTGAACGTTTCTTGTTCTGGGACAAAATTCATCACCCATGGTTGCATGTAAAGGCCTACAACAATGTAAAAATAGGGTCCTCCCTCGAACACTCTATCTTTATCTTCTAAGCTCGTGAACACCACCGTAAAGAAGCCCTTAGATCCAAGGTGAAGGTTTATTTCCCCCTTAGGTTTCCAATGGTTCCTTATCCATGCATGTAAGGCCTTCTCCGTCGGCCAAATCCCCATAAATTTGCATATGATCGCATGTTCCACCATGTGATCTCTGTGCACCTGTAGCGCTGGGTCACTTAAAACGACCCGAGGAGTAATGGTCGACTTGGGTTTGCAGACCCCTGTTGCCCTCAAAGGTGTAGCTTTCTAACTGCTACCCTCTTTCCTCTTCTCCCTGCTATCTTCCTCATGATTTTCTCTTTGTTCGTGAGGTTTGATATTTCCTATGTTAGTATCCTCAGTTATCACCTCCGTTGGTTTCTTGAAGTTGTGCAGATCAGTTTCCTTGCTTCTGTTCGCAGCTATTTGACTGTAGGAGGGAGCATAACTCCCTCCTCCATGACCCGCCATGGTTACCAGTGCCAAACCCTAACTCAAACCCTAGTTCAGATTGCAGAGCCCGACTTTCCCCCCCGTACAGTTCAGAAACCTTGTATATTTCATAGCTACTTTATCAATTTTTGTTTTCATTATTTCATTAGTTATATTGTATTTTATTTTCCTTGTTGGCATTTTATATAATTGGTAAGATTCACAAATGCATTTACAAGTTTTTTTGGAGTGGAAATATTTTTACACTTAAAACTAAGAATTTCCAATTATGTAATTTATAATTTAAAAATCAAAATTTTAACATATTTGTTTAATGTGTTTAAATCTAATTTACAGTAGACTTCTTCTGTAGCCTTTGGATAGACACCAGGATGGATCAGAAGATTGTAATTGTAAGCATGAGTTATCAATTTATAATAATATTTTAATAAGATACCAATCTAAATATACTCATATTATCTCCTTTCTCAAATAACATTGTGAGTATCAATCTACAATAACTCACAAAGTGATAGAAAATGGATAAAAAATGATAAAATAGCTCACAAAGTGATAGAACATAACTCACAAAGTGATAAAATAACTCACAATGTGATAGAAAATAATTCACACTTTTTTCTTCAGGTTTTTTTCAAAATCAATATAAATCATGTAGCGATAAATCTATGAGGATTTTAACACCTAAAAAAATTGGGTATTAATATGTAAGATTAAATTCTTGACATGAGAGGTAATGTCATGTTTACTATATTTAAATTCTAGTTCTTGCAACATTATGTAAACTAAAAGGAGGTCTTATGCATGTATAAAACGTTGATTACATTGTTTTATGTACCATAAGACAAAATAAATGGGCTTACATTGATGCATGAGAGGTTTTAATTTTTTTATTCATGGATGGAGAGTTTTGACTTTCCTTTTCAATGGTTATCATAAATAAAAGTTGAATTAATAAATATTTTATGGCTAGGAATTAGATGTTAAATAATGTGATGGTGATTAGGAGGCATTTGTTTGACTTTCTAATAGACTTGGTGATGCATTTTTCTTTCCTATTTAGATTATGCAAAATAAATATATATTTTCATGTGTTTATAAGTAAATTATTTAAAGTAGACATGTCTTTATCATTGTGAACATGATGTAATATTAGCTAGAAGAAATGTCAAAACATTAATTTTAGTGACTATCTTGTGATAAGTATGTGGAAAAAATAATATTTCTTGACTTTTTCATTAAGAAATAATCAAATATGTTATTTGTCAAAAAGTTAAATCTAATATTGTATGATTTTTTTATTATTTAAATTATATTTTTTTTTTTTAAAAGATAAATTTAAACCAATATAATAGCAAATAAAGAACCAAAATAGCACCAAAATGTTATATCTTTATTACTAGAAAACATTTCACTTGCCTCTTCAAGGGAGAGCTTCCAATAGAGCAAATTCGCAACTACAAGTAACCTCATAAGCCTTATTTTACATTTCTTGATCCTCGTCTTTAGAGAGAGAAATTTCTAATTTAAATTAGTAAGAGTTGCTATAAATATTAAATTTAAATTGCTTGAAAATCTCATAACTTTGGTGATAAATTAAATTTTATTAAGATAATATTTTTTTTAAGTTATATTAAATCTAAATTAATTTTAAAAAATTATGACTTAAGTTTTTTAAATTTAACAATAGATTGAATTTTATAAACTAATATAGATCCATCTTAACAACGAATCTACCAAGAGCCAAGAGGGATCAAATCTTATTATATGAAAATATATTTTTAGAATGTAAAATATGAAAAAAGATGTACATTTAATCTATTTTAGTGATTGATAAATCTGTGATTAATATGGAGGTATAATGATTTTCTATCTACATTTTTGAATAATTTATTATTAATATATATTTTTTAAATTGAATGAGTTACACATTTTCGTCTTATTAAAAACTAACAAAATTATTTTACCTTTAATATTTTTTCCTCTGAGTATTGAAATATTTTACTAATTAGGTTAGAATGAATATGAATGAAATATCTAAGCAATAGAAAAAAAATTATGGTGATTTTACAATTATAGTTTCAACCATACTAAACTTTGTAATTTATAAAAATATCTTTGCATTTTTTTTTTTTTTGAAGTAAGTCATACTGCATCCAATTTCAGATTAAAATTTTGATATAAGTTCACCAATACATAATCTATAATAAATATTATTTCATAAAAATAAACATCATGATGATAACCATCTAACAAACATAAACATCATCTAAGATACACATTCAAATTCACTGCCATCATCTAATTATATACACCTCTAATAGATATAAACGTCATTAGCTAGCACACAAATCTAATAATCTAATAGTGCATCATCATCGTGATCACATCTAGCAAAACACAAAAATTGTAATCTAACATCATCACCACACACATCTTCAAATTAATATACATCTCATATCAAAAAAATTCTATCACATACACATCTATTTGCAATCACATTAAATGAACATACCTAACGTGACCTAACAATATACACATCAACACCAACATATAAATTAAGTACATAACATGAATAAATAAAAATGTGATATATATTTATATATAAACAAGTCAAATAACTACTATCAAATATCTTGTACAACAAACGTAGTAGTGGCAACATGGTCTGTACCAGAAGATGATGGATGGTCAAGTACTGCCTCAACTATCGAACTATGAGGTGGAGGAGAAGGTGGTTGGTCTGCTCTCTCTAGAGAAGCTGAAGCACCTCCTCTAATTCTATGATGTGGTCATCAGGCGAATGATGAGGAGGTGTACTACCAGAAGGATCATCGACACCTTGACCATGATCTGATGGGGTAGTACTACCAAAAGGATCACTAACACCCTAACCATGATCCAATGGGGTAATACTACCAGAAGCATGATCATTATTAGCACTATTTTTTACATATCCAAAAGTTGAAAATTCCTTTGAAAAATTCATCTCTATTCTAGGTTGGTTCAATTACTTTTGAAGTTTGAGGTGAAAGTCATTTTAAAACATCTTTAAATTAGTTTGGGTTACAAGTCAATAATTTTTTATGGATAAAAAGGTATCTTATGATTTTGTGTAAATTAATGACCAATCCAAATGTTAAAGGTAATCCAAACTAAATTTCATTTTAGAAGCCAATATAAGTTTCATTTCATAGGGGCGCTACGAAATAATTTTTTAGCACTTGCAGGTTTCTCTACGAACTAATTTCTCAGTGCTTACAAGGTGCGCTAATAGCACTTTGTTTTTTTCCCTGTTTTAGTCATCATCTTGAAGAGCAAATTTTAAACATTTGGAAACGAATTTTTGAAAATAAAAAGAGGTTTTTTGCGGGAATGGACATATTTACGAAACCATCTCTTGGTTTTTACATAGGTGTCATGGATTAGAGGATACAAAGGAATCTTTGCAACCCATTTTTCCATATTTAAATATTAAATGATTTCCTGTTTTAGTCATTAACTTTGGGCACTTTTTTCGAGTATATGAAAATGAATTTTTCAAATATGAAAGAGGCTTTTGCTTGGAACATGCTTATTTACAGAAACCTCTTTCATGTTTTATACATATATCATGGTTTAGAAGATAAAAAGGTATATTTGGAGTCTATTTTTCAGAAATTCGCCAGAATTAATTTTTTCTATTTTTAGAAAAACGCCCAATCAATTTTCAGTTAGAAATTCACCTCATCAATTCAACTTGGGGATCATATATTATCTCCTCATTGATTTTTTGATTTAGTAAGCTAAACATAGATGAAGAGGTTTGAGATCCATTATCATTGGATCTTTGATCATAATGTAATTTTCTATAAAGTTGTTTATGAAAATGAACCAAGGGTTGGTTCTTGGCAGAAGAAAAGACTATATTGTGTAGATTTGGTTTCTTGATGTTAATGGAAAATCCAAGACAAAAGTTCTTAATTTGCTTATCAGAGACTCGATTTGCAATGTCTATGAGTCATTCCTCCTAGTGTTGTTCATTTTCTTTGTAATTCTCATGATTATTAGTTCTTCATATTTGCACAAGATCTATACATGAGTAGAATTCATATACTTAGATTCTCTACTTTGTTGCTATTTCAAATATTTCATTTTATTCCTCTAAAGTTGCACAAAATTCAATTGCTTCTTTGTGTAATGGATTGTTTCCTCCTTCTACTCACTAGCTAAAGTGGACTTTGTCTTATGCCTTTGATCCCTATATATCTTTCCACCAGTTCTTGGAAATTTCATTGAGATCAAACTTATGACTCCATGAACAATGGTCCAATTTCCCATTCTCCAACCAATTTTTTATTAATCATACTTGATCTAGCCACTGAGCATATTTAAGACTTGTTATTATTGTGACCTAGAGTAGAAAAGTCAAAGAGAGATCCTTCTCTAGATTGGAAGGGCCAAATTTCAATCTAAAAGTCTGGTTTAAAGGTTACCTTAGTGATTCCCCTCCACAACTAGGAAATTAAAAATCGATGGCAATCGCCACCCTCATCATCATGATATAATCACGGAGCACTACGTGAGACTCATGTGTATCTAGCATTGGATGCCCTGCATCCCTCCACGTTGCTAGTAGCTTGCTAGCTCCAATGATATGACACATAAGACTCATCATATCACACAGAAAGTCCTTCAAGGGCTCCAGAAACCAAGGATTTGCATTGATGTCTCGAGCCCTCGCAGGGCAGACTCCCTCCTCAACCAAAACCCTATACAATCAGTCATAGTAGTCCATCCTAAATTTGAAACCAACCCTAGAGGCCCACACGACCCTCTACATCTCATTAGGATGTCCCTCACCCTCCAGGGCCTCGCCCATCTCCACATCTCCCTCCAGTGGGGAAGGAGGCATGTCCCTAATGAATGAGTCGATATCTACAAAATATATAGTACACAACAATAAGTAGAAAATTTCATTAAACAATTTAATAAAACAAGTTAAAGAACGTGCTAGAATAAATTTTATTCTAATTAATTAAGATAATAAAATGAAACTAAATTAATTTAAATAAAACACTAATATTACCTCTATCATATGTAGGCTCATCCTGTGTGAAGAGGATCTTTGGACACTGTCCCCAATCCATCCCTACGTACAAACACAACACTAAGATAAAAATGTGGTCAGCCTCACTGCCCAGTAGCGCTAGTTCCTGGGTGGAAATTCTAGAAGGATACTCTGGCAAGCCCCTCTTCGGCATCATCTTGCCCCACATGCACATCTACACCTCAGTCACCGACCTAGGAGGGTGATGGTAAAAAATAGGCCTCGTCTCTAGAAACCTCTCAAAAAATAAAAATAAAAATATTTGAAGCGAAAGGGAAGTTCACCCTCCCATGAATCATTACACAACATCTATCTAAATCCCTACAAAACTGCCACAAAAAAAGGGCAGACGATCTGATACATCATGGCACCTACATCAAAGAATCAACATAAAATAAAAGAGGGAAACTAACGTGTTTCCCATCACTATTAGAGTGTGCAATGGTACTCACTAATAATGAGAGGCACCTAACCTCCTGTGCAGCAAAAGAAGAAATTTGTAGTTTTCCAACACGCACCTGAAAATATACTAGATGGACTGCATGAGCCCCAACATATCTCTGAGAGTAGACAAGTTGACTCTAAGCTAAAAAGCCATGGAAACATTAAGGAACTTGGGAAAATCCTCCCCTCTCCTGGATAGACCAGTGATAAAATATATTTCCTCCTCATTGGGCCTATACCATGTGTCAATAATGACACAAAAAGACTTGTGGTGGACATCCCACTCACAGATCAGCGCCTTCAGGGATGTATCCTCCTCATAGTACTCAAGGAGGCCTACATTACTTAAAATAACTTGGGTCATTGTGCTAATATGGTGAGGGTATAAATCTCTCTCTTTCTCATGCCTTCCATGTTCAGACCATATTGTATTGGTCTACCATTTCCTTCTACTCCTTCTTCTACCCCCTCTGTTGACGTCTATACTACATGATTGGCATATACAATACATCAGCCCTCATATATAAAACATGATTTTTTTATTAAATAAAAATTCTATTTATAAATATGGACATATAACATTCAATTAAAAAAAAAAACATCACGAGTGCACCCAAAAATAATAATGCACTAGATCCAGTGCTATATATAACATAAAAGCACCAAGAACAATGCGTACATACATACGAGCCACCGATTTTGATTCGAACATATAAAGTTTCAACCTAGTGTGTTTGACAACATTACACCATGAATAAATATAACATTATCGCACCGGTATGGAACGTTCAAGTTATCGAACACACCGAGCTATAATTTTTTTAATATTATGTTTGCAGTGCGTTGAGTAAATATAAACACACTGGGAGTAACCTAAAAATGTACTCATTGACGTACAATTTATATATTTTCCCAATGTGTTGTAAATTATGAAAAACACCAGTAAAATAGTGGTGTGTTTAATTCATGCACCGAATGGTGGTGCACCTTGTAAATTTACAGGGTGCATCTATGTCGATGCGAGTCAAACTTGTCAAACGCATCGTGTAGGAAAACAAATTTTAAAAAAATGGATTTTTGGACCTAATTTGGAATTCTAATCTGATAAGAAATTAAATTAGAGAGAAATAAACTAACGTAGAGCATTCATTCTTCTTTTGTAATATCATACACAAGTGACAAAGTCATTTCTTATCAAGGTAACAATATCATCTTCATCTACTTCATTTTCAGTACAAGATTTTTTTTGTCTATGTATTTGTTGCAAAGCATTTACTAAAGGCTCCGAGATATGTTCAACATTGCTAAACAAAAAAAATATAGTGGGTGTACCTAATTGTTGGATCATTGCATATAAGTTCTTGTGCAAATGCGAAAAATAGTCTGGCGATGTCTGTATTCATCTAAGATCCATATAGGTAATGTTCGATGCAAGAACTTGTTTGAAATTTTCCTTTGTTTTAAAATCTTTAGGTATTAGTTTTTTTCTTTTAACTATCCTTTTCTTATACAAATCCAAATACAAATAAATACTTGATTGAGTATAATTCACACTGTTTTATAAAATAAATTTGTTATATGATACACAAAATCATGATCTTGATGCAAAACTTCCCACTCAGTAATATTGTGATATGTAAAGTTTCTTGTAACAAAATCTAATCAATTTTTTCCATAAAACAATATGGGAAAGCTCATTTCCTCTGAATAATATCTTTGAATATGCCCAAAGGCTAGTAGCCTTCACCCGGAGCAATGTTTATTTGATTATTGCGAATATCATAAATACTATACAAATCTCTAAATCCATGTAACAATGTCTTTGTCACAGGCACTTGATCATAGTAATCATTATCATCACTACTTCTTGTATCTGCATCTATCTCATATGCCTATCCATCTTTTTTTATTATCAAATACCTGTTTCCATTTTTCATTTATTTTGACAAAGTTATACATATATACATATAGTTATGTTCAAGGCATATTGTATCTAATAATAAATAAAAATACTACCTTCCATCTTCCCTTTTTCATATGGCATTGCTAACTTTATAATGTATCCTTGCCAATTTTCTATTCCAGGAAATCTCTTAATTGAATCTTTGTTCATGTATTTTTTTACTGCAGTTTAATGGAAATTAATCATTATGCATCATTATGTTGCAGAAAGTATATGCAATTATGTGTCGTAAAAAAGGAACATCATATTGATTCTCCATCAATGGGAATATTGTTTCAAAACAACTTTCACTGTAACTACTCCAAAATTCAGAATTCTTTTTAACCATATGTCTGCCCACGCTTTTCTCTATCTTTATCCATCCATGTTTTTTTTTGTATGTTTTTATATTTATTATAGGTTCATGATCAATTCCTATTGAATGCTTTTTCTTGCATAGGAGTGGTTCGAAATGCCTGACAATTGAATTCTCGCTATGGAACAATATGTCATAAGTTTCTTCACACAAATATGAAGTAAAATGCAAATTGTTTTTCATTATTGTCTTTAATCAAGGTCTTATGGGAATTTTTAGCCAGTTTGATAACCATTGTATACAAAATATGTCCCCCCAAGGTCCTCAATCCTCTTTCTTATCCAGGGATAGTATGTGAAGCCGATTTTGTCATCCTTTCCAAGTAAACATCCAACCTATCTACACCATGCATATGTATCAATGCATCTATATTCAATTCACGTTTGTAAGATAGTATGGCTTCGACCTTCCTGTCATATAAACAATTACTAAAATGTTCTATTGTTCCTTCATGAAATTTTGTTGACATGTATCTAAAATGAACTAGATTTCGCATACTACCAAATAGGGAATCTCCCAAACCATATTCAAAATTGTTTAAACGAAATAGATTATGATACATTAGTATTGCATCCATACCATTACTTTTTATAGTAAACAAATGCTTCTCCATTGATGCTTTAGCAATCACACTTCAAACATGTTTGTTCATTGATGCTTTAACAATTACGTTAAAAAAAAGTTCACTATTAACTATTGCTAAATGACAAGCACAAACATAAACAATGTAGAGGAAAACAAGTAAAACGATATAGATACAACCAATTTGCATACAACTCTTGTTTATGAACGAGATATAGAGTCACAAAATAAATGAATCACAATGTAGCTAATACGAATATAGTAAAATATGTATCTATTTTCGAAAATAAATATTGTGTACAATTCTTATGCTAATAAGTAAAACACGTAATTCTCAAAATAGAGTATCAATTCTGAAAACGAGAGTAAAACAATTTGCAACAAGCCCCCATTTGTCTAGAACTATGAAATATAGGAATATGCATTGGCAACATGCATCCCAAAGAAAAGGAATGCATGATCAACACCTGGCCAATGCAACTACCAACATGTTACATGTCAAAACTATGCCACAAGAGCTTTATAAAACTTAGAAAATTTGATTTATGATTCTTAGGATAATGAGAAAAATGAAGTGACATGTTACTTCTTTCTATTATTATTATTACTATTAAAGTTATGTCACAAAAACTTCATAAAACTTAGACCCTTCAATTTATGATTTACACCAAGGAATGAGTATGTGGAATAACAAACACAATTTTTCTATGGCAAAGTTTCATACTTCTGCATTCACTTCCCCCCCACATAGTTATCCTACACACAAACATAGATTGGAGATGTCGTTCAGAGCCAATTGAAAATCAAAAATGTCTTTTGTAATATATCATAAATCTAGAAAACAACTAATGTTGGATCAACCATGACTTTTTCTCCTCACAAATAGAAACTTGTCCGCACAAGCATTTTCCAATAGTTGTATGGAAATGCAACTCCTTTACACACTACGAAAATGTATTTCTTTGGATAAATTTTAAACTCTTTCTCATTTAGAACATTTGAATATATATTTATATGCAAGAACAATTGTCGAAGTTGACGAAAATTTTTTTACTATCCACAATTAAGAATGTGCCAAACACAGAGTATGTTCAAAAAAAAAAATGGAAGTGTGCATTTTTTCATTTGCGCAGTCTAGCATAAGAAAAAAAAGATAAGCGGAGTGTCGAAAATGCAAAAATGACAAACTGATACATTGGTAGGAAAAGAAACAAAATGACATATTTACAACTACATTTTTAATTGACCTGATTGTCATTTAGATAGATTTATATCTATATCTTTAATCATTTGAATGTCTTCGATTCAATATTTATGGCGTACAACCATGTGAAGTGATAGAAATAAATTTTATGCAATCTACATCTGAATACAAAGATATTACCATAATTTCTATAATAATGTCAAAACAACGGATGTTATTCCCGAATCAAAGTTTAATCGTCGTCATCGCTATCTAGATACAATGTTATCTATTATATATTTTTAATCGTCCCAATGCCTTCGATGAAATATTTATGGCATACAACCACCAAAAGTGACACTAAGCAATATAATGCAACTTGTATCTGAGTACGAAAGATTAACCATAATTGCTAGCAAGAATTGTTATAAATTCCAAAGGTGCCACATGTATGTTATCATTTTTGAGTTGGATTAAAAAATATCTTATGCACTTCCACACATAAGTGTATCAATATGGTTCTACAAATACTAATCATAAATCTAATGTAATAATCGGCTATCAAAAAATGGAAAATCTTGTGACTCTACAAAAGAATCGATAGATTAGTAGAATAAAACAGTCCACAATTGAAACAAGGAAAGTAGTGCAACATTCACACCAGGAATAGATAAAGCCACAGTATTAATTCACAGAAAATTTAAAGGAATCATTACAATGAAGAAGATATTATATCTTACCATTGCACCAACATGCCATGAAGAGAAGCACTATGATTACCAGAATTCCCTACTCGATCATAGTGTTCAGTGCTAGAAATATGGGAAAATGATGCACTACCAATGCACCAGAAATCTTGTTGGAAAAAAATGAACACTTTGATCCACTTGTTATTAATGTTGATATCATATTCCCATATCCTTAACACATAACATTATAATCAAAAAAATGAACAATGTGGTCAATGATCCACTAGTAAAATGAAAAGTTTGGCCAGTGATCCATCACATTGATTGAATGAAAGTAAGTTTTACAAAACCGAACGTTGTTAATGATGAATAGTTTCTATGTTATTTAGAATTAAATAATAATGTTTCTTATTTAATGTTTATTATAAAAGTCCTTATTGCAATAAGTTAATGTTGGTTATTTAAAAGAAAATAATAATGTTTCTCATTTAATGTTTATTATACTTTATGTATCCCAAATTAAGCCTCTTGGCACAATGGATTTCCTTTGCAACTTTGTATATATGCCTATTTACACAAAGATATAATTTATACGTGTCGGAATGAACAAAAACAAAGGTATTTATTGTAAATTTTGTGATTAAAACACTTGTTTATGAGCACAAGTGTGCATGAATTATGTGTAAGGTCTGTGATTGTGTGGAGTGAAAGCTTAAAGGTTTCCTCCACAGAATGGAATTCCTTTGTAGTTTCGTAGATATGCCTATTTACACAAAGATACCATTAACAAAGCTTTCATTTTGTGCAGAGCACAACCTTTAATGCAGAAGAAGTTGATTTTACTAGAGTGGAGGGGTGGGGGGGAGCTGAAAAAATGTCGAATTAATATTATTATGTTTCCTTGTATAGAGGATAGAGTATGTGCAGGAGAACCAGGGTCTTTTGCAGAGACGAGGGAGCTAAATACATTGTATTTTCAATTCGTGTGAAGAGAAAGTGTTGTGTGGTAAAACAAATGTCTGAATGGCTTTGTATTTTTTAATTATTATTTAGGAACATTTTTCACAACTATGGAAGTAGTTATACAAAGGTGCCCAAAGTCAACATACCTTCCGCATAATTCATGGACACTTGCACTCATAAACAAGTTTTTTAATCACAAAATTTACAAAAAATACTTATGTTTTTGTTCATGCCAACACCCACACATAATTTACTTCTTTTGTGCTAAAGAATTTGCTAATTAACTCATTATAGGTTGTGTTATCATAATCAAAGCTCTCCACTTACGTAAATTGTTTCTTTCCACAAAATTATTTGGAATTATTATTATTATTATTATTATTATTATTATTATTATTATTATTATTATATATTATTGGTAATATTTTAATTCTAAACATTGCTAAATAATTTACTAAACATTATACCAGATACGGGAAAAAACTTTGCAAAATGAAATATGTCCGAATATTTTATCACAGAAAACACAAATTGGAAAATCCATACTTAAGAAAATTTGTATATATGTAATAAGAAAATGTGAAATAACATTACAGTACAAATTAAAGTTATAAATTTCTCTTTGCACCTGCATTCTCTCGCACATATCTCATTCTCTGCACAACAATTATTCTGCATAGTTAAATTGGATTTTTTTTTAAATGAAAAATAGTTTAAAATTAATTTTCCCTCTATTCCCCCATTCTCGTGTACATTACCCATCCTCCATTTTGTCACCTACTCCAAAATGTGTTTTCAGCTATTAAAAGAGTGAAAAAGAGTTGAAATTTTTTCATTCATCTTCTAAGCCACATAATTACTCAAAGCCTACATCAGACCCTCTCCATTGGAAATTTGTCTGAAAAATATTTCCAACAATATGTAGAAGTCCAAAAATGGACTCATGGATCAAAAGATATGGTCTTCTGAATTTTGAAGGATTCAGGCATTAGGAAAGAAGGAATATGGGAGTTTCGAGATCAGAGATCGCATATCGGAGGTCTAGCAACATCAAAGATCAGAAATCACACTTTTGGGTCCCTATAATACTAGTGATTCCCCCATTACTATTGTAGTTGTATCCCTTATTAATATCGTTGTGCCCCTATTGTCCCCATATTATTATTGTTGTGCCCCATATAATCCCTCTATTGTTATTTTTGTGCCTTTATATTATTATTGTTAGGTCGGCTTGGTTATATTGTGACCCCTTAGACTCCTATATGTAGAATGGAGGTTTTGTCTTTTGAATCATCCAAGAATTGTTCATTTGTGTAATGTAAAGGAGGTTGCCCCCTCGAAGAGGCTGAATTCTGAGGAGTTGATCTATCTTTTCTATCTTTTTGTGAGCTGGTTTCATAACATTTGGTATCAGAGCTTTGGATTCCAGGGTTTCGCTGCTCCAAATAGGTCATCATGGATTTTTCGCTATAACTTTTTGTTTGTGAAGTTTCAGAAGCTAAAAAAACCCCATTTGAGACGAAATCGTGCTAAACCTCGGCTCCAAATTTCAGAGTTTTTTGTGCAACATTTGCGGAGATATGATCTGAGGAAGTTGGTATTTTTGCAAACTCTTGAATTACATTCCAAACAGGTGACCTTGGAAAAATCGTCATAACTTTTATTTTGAGCATCAGATTGCAATTTCGTAAGAAGTTATAGAAAGAGGACAGACTGTAGTTTCCTGTGTATATCTTTTAGACCCGAAGGTCAAAACAGTGACACGTGGTTCTTCATACAAGTTCACTCTTATGAAAAGGTATATAATCAGGTCATCTTGGGAGATTGTGCATAACTCTTTCTTTGAGAATCTAAATTCGATCAGATTGGTGGCATTGGAAAGAGGACGCAGAGGGCTACTGCAAATCACAATTTTAGAACTGGATGATCCGAAATTATAGAGATACATCAGATTCAATATCGAGCTCCTACAAAGTGAAAAAAGGTGTGTATTTTTTTTAATTTTTCATAAGATTGGTTTGAAAAAATAGTTTGAAGGAATTCAAGGGGAATAGTGAAGAATTATTAGCATTAATTAATGCCCCAAAGAAAGAAAATGGAAACACCTAGTAAGCAACCTAAAAGCTCTAGCATGACTCATGAAGAAGAGAAAGAAATGCAACATGATATATCAAAATTACAAGACCAAGTACAACAAATTTCACTCTAACTAAAGGTAAATGAAGCCAAGATGAATGACGTGGAAGCTAAGATGAACGGCATGGAAGCTAAGATGAATGGCATGGACGCTAAGATGGAAGCTAAGATGAATGGAATGGATGATAAGATGGAAAAATTGAAGATAAATTTGAATAAGTTGCTACAAGAAATGGTCACTAATGGTGAAAGGGTAGTAAAGGAAACTCATGATGAGAACAAAAGAAATGTTAATCATGATTTCATAGACTCTAATGTTAGATTGAAGATCCACCATATTCCAAAAATTGATATGAGGAAGTTTGATGGCAAGGATCCCGCAACATGGATACTACAGATGGAGTAATTTTTCGATCTCCATAATGTGCAAAACACAAAAAAGGTACGTATTGCAACTTTATATTTAGAACCAAATCAGTTTGTATGGTATCGATGGCTTTTCTCTCATAAACAAATTGTCACTTGGGCAATTTTTATGGAAGAATTGACAGCACATTAAATGAGGATACAAAAAGCAACACATTTTTTAGCCAATTGATAAGTCTCAAACAAAAGGGTTCAATGATGGAGCACATTGAGGACTTCCAAAAATTGAACATAAGGGTAAAAGATATTCCAGAGGAGCATAGGATTGATATGTTCATAGGGACTTTAAAGGATAATATCCAACATGACATTCGCCTTTGGGAACCTGATTCATTGGAGAAGGCATTCATGTTAGCAAGAAAAATGGAAAGCAGAATTATGGCAACTAGGAAGCCTACCACTTACAACTATAAAGATGGAAGTGTTGTTGATCTAGCCTTCCACAACCTATAAGGTTTACACCACAACAATTGGAAGAAAAAAGAGCAAAAGGGCTATGTTACAGTTGTGATAGCAAATAAAATAAAGGTCATAAGTGTGCCGAGAAGAAATTATTCTACATAGATTGTGAAGAGGAGGAAGAAAAGGAACAAGAAATGTCAAAAGAAGAGGATATACTCCAGAAACAAACCCTAGATAAAGAAGAAATGAATTTGACCATATCTTGTAATGCATTGGCTGGAATTACCACTAATCAAACTATCAAGATAGAAATACATATCAAGAAGAAAAAGGTAATAGTGTTGATTGATTCAGGAAGTACCCACAATTTTATTCATTGTAAGATAGCAAAAGAATTGAATTTCTTCCTATATCCAGCACCAGAGTGTTAAGTAATGGTTGCAAGTGGAGGAACCATAAATTGCTCTGGAAAGTTCCATAATATCAAGCTATCCATGGGAGAATATGTATTGAATAGCCCATTGCTTTCCATTCCAATGGGAGGTGCTGATGTTGTACTAGGAGTCCAATGGCTACAATCCTTGGTTACAATAGCTTTTAATTTTCAAGAAATTTTCATGAATTTTTTTGCGGATGGAAAGGAAGTTGAATTAAGGGGTATTGCAGGGAAACCGGGAAAGATAATCAGCTCTAACGGTATGGCAAATATTCTAAAAAAGGAACAACGAGGTGTAAATGCACAATTATGTTCGCTAGATGTTTCCACATCGAAATCGCCTATTTCTCCAGATCTCCAAAAAGTCTTGGACAATCATTCCAAGATATTTGAGACTCCCAAAGCTCTCCCACCTATTCATGATCAAGATCATGCTATTCATTTGATTCCAGGAAGTGTTCCTCCAAACATCAGGCCGTACAGATATCCTTATGTCGAAAAGAGTGAAATTGAACATATGGTTGTAGAAATGCTAGAGGCTGGTATAATTCAACCTAGTCAAAGTTCTTTCTCTGCTCCAATAGTATTGGTGCACAAGAAGGATGGATCATGGCACATATGTCTGGATTATAGGGAGCTCAACAAGCTCACTATTAAAGATAAATTTCCCATTCCTATCATTGATGAATTCTTGGATGAATTGCATGGATCAATTTACTTCGCCAAGTTGGATCTTCGTTTAGGATATCATCAAATCAGAATGAAGATTGAAGACATTCCGAAAACATCATTTAGAACTCACGAGGGTCATTATGAACTTTTGGTCATGCCTTTTGGCCTTGCCAATGCACCTTCTACATTTCAAGGTTTGATGAATTCCATTTTCAAACCCTTCCTTAAAAAAAATTGTGTTAGTATTTTTTGATGATATACTAATCTACAACTAGTCGTGGAAGGATCATGTTGAACATGTTGATAGGGTGTTACAACTATTGGAGGAGAAACATTTATATGCATAAAGCTCCAAATGTTTCTTTGGAGTACAAGAGGTGGAATATCTGGGTAATATTATATCTCATGAAGGTGTTAAGGTAGATCCTAGCAAAATTAAAGCCATTAAGGAATGGAAAATCCCCACATCCATAAAGCATTTGCAAGGATTTCTCGGGTTGACAGGGTATTATCGCAAGTTTTTTAAGAATTATGGGAGAATAGCGGCACCTCTAACAACATTATTGAAGAAAGGTGCATTTTCATGGACTCCATAAGCAACAAAGGCCTTCAAACATCTTAAAGAGGCAATGTGCCAAGCACTGGTCTTAGCTACACCAGACTTCACAAAAACCTTTATTGTGGAATGTGATGCTTCAGGAAATGGAATTGGTATTGTTTTAATGAAAGATGAAAGACCCATTGCTTTCGAAAGTTGTTCAATCAAGGGAAAGTATTTACACAAAGCTATTTATGAGAGGGAAATGTTGGCAATACTACATTCACTTAATAAATGGCGACCCTACCTAATGGGAAGACACTTCAAGGTAAAAACGGATCATAATAGCCTTAAATACTTTTTAGAACAAAGATTATCCTCTGAAGAGCAACAAAAATGGGTCACAAAGATGTTGGGTTGTGACTTTGAAATCATCTACAAAAAAGGGAAGCAAAATGTTGTGGTGGATGCCCTCTCAAGAAAGGATGAGGATGTGGAAGCATTGTTGTGTGCCATTTCTATTATCCAACCAGATTGGATAAATGAAGCAAGGGAGGAATGGAAGAATGACGAAGAACTGGGGGAACTTATTCAAAAGTTACAACAAGATTCTGGTACATCTGATACATTTAGCTGGAAAAATGATTTGTTATGGTACAAAGATCACTTATACCTCTATAAGAATTCCCAACTCAAACAAAAGATTCTTATGGAATTGCACACTTCTCCCTTAGGAGGGCACCCAATATTTTTAAAAACTTACCACAGGGTTAAGAAGGAATTTTTTTGGGTTGGCCTTAAATCAGATATTTAAAATTTTGTGGCGGAATGTTTGGTTTGCCAACAAAATAAAGTTGAAATAATTAAGACCCCAAGTCTATTACAACCTTTATCCATTCCAAGCCAGCATTGGGAGGAGGCTTCAATGGATTTTATCACAAGTTTACCCAAGTCTGAAGGAAAGAGTTTCATCATGGTGGTAGCTAACAGACTTACCAAGTATGCACATTTTTGTGCATTATCACATCCATTTAAATCCAATACAGTTTCTACTGCATTTATGGGAACAATTCAAAAGCTACATGGAAACCCAAAGATTATTGTAAGTGACAAAGATCCCATTTTCACTAGAAATTTTTGGACATTTTCTTGCCTTGGTACTCAGTTAGCTCATATCTCAACTTATCATCCTCAATCTGATGGGCAAACTGAGATAGTAAACAAATGTTTGGAAGGATATCTTCGTTGCTTTGTATCTGATAAACAGACCCAATGGGTCAAATGGTTACCTTTGGCTGAATGGTGGTACAACACTTCCTTCCATACTGCAGCAAAAATGACCCCATTTATGGCATATCAGCCACCATCCATCACATCCTATTTAAGAGAAAATTCTACGGTTCAAGTAGTGGAACATCACATCAAGCATCAACAAGAAGTTATCCAACTCTTAAAGGATAACCTCGTGTTGGCGCAAAATATAATGAAACAACAGGCAGATCAACATCGCAGCGAAAGAAGTTTTGATGTAGGTGACTGGGTATTCCTATGGCTACAACCATATAAACAAATGTCCCTCAGGCAAGCTAAGAAGGATAATAAATTATCACCAAAGTATTATGGTCTGTACAAGGTGTTGCAAAAGATTGGTACTATGGCATACAAATTGGATCTTCCTTCAGCTTCTCAAGTATACCCAGTTTTCCATGTTTCATGTTTAAAGAATGTTATAGGCGACAAGCTCCTAGTTCAAACAATATTGCCTGAACTTGACGAGGAAGGAAAAATTATTTTGGAACCAGAAGTAGTTATAGAAACAAGAACTCGACAGCTACGAAATCGATCAATTTCGAAGTATCTCATTAAGTGGAAGAACTTATCCGCTGAAGATTCCACATGGGAGGATGAGAATTTTATACAGAAGCATCTAGAACTACTCAAGCGTTGAGGACAACACTTTTTTGAAGGAGAGGGGCATGTTGGGTCCCTATAATACTAGTGATTCCCCCATTACTATTGTAGTTGTATCCCTTATTAATATTGTTGTGCCCTTATTGTCCCCATATTGTTATTACTATGCCCCATAGAATCCCTCTATTGTTATTTTTGTGCCTTTATATTATTATTGTTAGGTCGGCTTGGTTATATTGTGACCCCTTAGACTCCTATATATAGAAAGGAGGTTTTGTCATTTGAATCATCCAAAAATTGTTCATTTGTGTAATGTAAAGGAGGTTGCCCCCTCGAAGAGGTTGAATTCTAAGGCATTGATCTATCTTTTCTATATTTTTGTGAGTTGGTTTCATAACAATATGTAGAAGTCCAAAAATGGACTCGTGGATCAAAAGATATGGTCTTCTGAATTTTGAAGGATTCAAGCATTAGGAAAGAAAGAATATGGGAGTTTCGATATCAGAGATTGCATATCGAAGGTCCAATAACATCGAAGATCAGCAATTACACATCAAAGCATCATGGCATATCAACACATCACATATCAGAGGTATGATATACCAGAGATAGAAAATTGGAGATCGCACATCGAAATATCGGCACATTGGAAGGTCGGTGATCAGAGGATTAGAATTTATGAACAAGTGATAACATTTTAAAAGTTTCGATATCGTAAAAGTTTCGATAACATTTAAAACCATCAGGGAGCGTCGAAAATAACTAACAAAGGATTTCATCGCAAAACCAAAGGTGGGCGGGCCCTCTTCTCTCTCCTCTAGCAGGACACGTTGTGGCATATGATTGGTTTCGATAAAGCTACAGTGGCATCAGATGTGGCGGTACCAAAGGACACACAGCAGAAAATTTTGGCAATTTGAGGGGGCCTATGGGGGCATATCTGGGTGACACATGTCAACATCATATCGGAGATCACATATTAGAGGTTGAGGATTATCAACACTCTATAATAGTGGACAATTGAGAAAAGTGTCGATAAGGGGGCTCTAATATATGGCTGATACACAGTTGCAAGAAGAAGTCAAAGAACCAAGGCATGAAGGATGAGGGCTGAGCACCAAGGGCTATCGATGATTGGGGAATTGAAATATCGCAACTCCTAAGTTAAAACCCTGATTCGAAACTCCCGATGAGAGGGGTTCTAATATTTTCCTAGCGCATGATCAAGAAGAACTTAAAGAACAAGGGGCACAAAGCATTTTACAAAGGGAAAATGCCCCCCAGGAAGGAAAAAAATGCCCTAACGTCTTAAGGTTAAGCCTTCAGTCATGATCCACAGTCCTATGGTGAGAAATGTAGGAAGAGCTAAACAAAAGTTTCCAAGGAACATTGAAACTTTGTTTTCGTAATGTTTTTAAGAATAAAAGTCTTGATGAGTAAAAGCTTCGATAGTGTAATATAGAGCTTTGAAGGTGTATGGGTTAGTAGCTGAGGTATTGAATGAAGGAACATAGTAGTTCGAAATTGAAATGGGCTCATACTTGGGAAGACTCTGTAACAATAAACTAAGGACTACATGGGAAGCATAAATGAATTCGACTATTTCTCGCGCTCGTCTTCAGTGATTAAATGGAGGTATGGGACTCAACAAGCCTTAATTTCTCAGCATGGAGCTCCCCCACAGTGAGACAATGAAGGAATTCTAGGTCAATTTCTGCTTCCTCTCTATAACAAGCAACTACAGTTGATCGCTCATGGCTCTAGAGAGTGGGGAAGTCAAGTAGTTATGGCGAAAGCGACAGGTGAACCGACCGAGCAGCAAGAGAGGCACATCATGGAAAAGACGTGGCCTGATCAGAGAAAATCTTAGGAATGGCGTGGGGATAATTTCCTCATCCATCATTTAGTTTTCATTTTTGTCTATTATTTTGTAATTTTTTACATTTTCAAGAATGGAATCAAATCCGATTGTAATGATTTTGGGCAGCAGAACCATCGCATGTCGAGACAACTAGTCAATTAGACAGTTGGAGCTCGGCTAAGATATTTTGTGACTGTTTTTCAAAGCATCCCTCTCCTTATAAATAGAGGGAAGAAACACCAAACTAAGGTTCTCAAATTCTGCATTCTAGAGGCCCTCTGTTTGTAAAGAAAGTGGTTCCACATTGGTTCTATTTTCCTGTTCATGAGGGGATTGAGCTACATATTGCTAAATATAATGGACTATCGATTTAGACTCTATCTTGAAGGATTAATGAAACCTTTTGGTGATTCAAATAAGATAAATGTGTAGTATGTTTCCCCTTTGTTTATCACTTCATGTATGCATTTCTTCCCCTGAAATAGTGTAATGAAGCTGTTGGTATCCTTCTCATTCATGGTTGTATATTTACTGCTAAGTAGTAATAGTACCCGTGTTAACTACATATATACTTATGTTATTGAATAGCCTACATTACCTGTAATTTGCGCAGATTTACTTAATGTTATTTGGCGACAAATGTATTCATGATGCATAGATCTTGGGAACTTAATTAGTGCTCGATTACTTCTATTTTTTCACCTCCTCACTCTTCTATACTTCCACTGGAACTTGTTGACTAGGATTCTGTATTGTATCCATCCATCTGGATCTAATTCCCTCCTTTTCATTTTTACTACAATGCCAATATTAAGCTTCCTATTGTTGTGTGTCAGCCACCAAAACCAAGACATTTCTCTTTAAGATTAGCCATATTTACCTCCTGAGTATTTAGTTCTATGTATCTGCTTGAGTTTACCTTGATGAAGGACTATTGAACCAAGCCCCATAAATCATATTTTTTCCAATTATGTGACATATGGATTGCAGAAGAAATCCCTCAGATAATCTTCAAAAGCACTCCTCTCTTATGATGTCCTAGGCACTGGTCTCCAATCAACCCAGAGGTTGTCTCTAGGAGGCTTCTATATCTCCTGAAGCACTTGTGCGACATGTGATAGAAAAATCTACAAAATATTTCTAGCATCGTTGCCAGGGAACGAATTTGAAACAATTTTCCCTCGATACCACAATTTTTACATTCCCTCTGTTAGGTGAGAAAGGTAAGTGTGGGTTGAAGATATCTCACCTTGGCAACTCCACTATTTCAATATTATTGTAAACACCCTGACAACTTCACTGTCTGTATCTTTATTTGTTCATTCTAGTTTTCAAGAAGCCTCATACTCACTTTGATTCTAAAACAACTGAAAATTTCCCTACCTTTGAACTTGAGATCACTCACCTAAAGGGGTTTTCAAAATGGCCCTTCCTGCATTCTTCGCCAACAGATTTTCCCCACTAGATTTTTCTTCTATTGTTGGTTATCCCAATCATGTCCCTCCATTTCATGAATGGAATACCTATCCTATATTCAGTGGAAACACAGATAGAAGGCCAGACCGACGCCTCAAGGATTTTCATGAATGCATGGAACAATAGGGTATTGTTTTTGAAGATGCGAAAATGTAATTGTTCATGTATTCTTTAGAAGAATATTTTAGATTTTGGTATAGAAAAATACCTCAAGGAAAAATATCTTCTTTAAAAAGATTTCACATAGCATTTAATCATCATTACAAAATCTTTTATCTACAGGATACTCTGTTTGAAGATTTTTGTGCACATTTTAATGTTGAAAATATTTCGGAGTTTAATGATCCTATTGAATATGTTTGTGGGTATCAACTCCAAGAAAAAATATACTTTCATCAAGAAGCATCACCTAGCGATCAAGAAAGGGAAGAAGGAGACATTATCAAACTACAAATAGACACTTAAAGATCTCATTCTGCCAAATTTGATGATTCTACTTCTTGCGATTCATATAAATCTGATGGGATGTTGACCAATGTATATATAAAATAATCCTAGTTATGGGAAGCTACACAAAATAGGAAGCCCACCAAGAGGTTAATAAAGAGGCTCAAGTTTAGAATCCACATCCTTCAAATGGAGAACAAGTTCAAGAAGCTGATATTAAAGTCGCTAAATATTCTCCAATCTATGATTCAGATGATTCAAAGAAGGATGAGATTGTTGCAGACTGTCAAAGGGATATACTTACAAACAAGTGGGGATAAGATTACCAGCAAAAAATCCCCCAAGAGGAGCCCAAATTTTAAGATCTCAGCAATGTCGATGGCTCCCTGTGACAAAAATATTCCTCCTTGGAAACTGTTCAAGAAAGGGAGACAACCATAAATTTTTCTCATCAGTTCCATGATCCAGTGGATGACTATATGGCATCCTTCTTTGGTAAGCAACCAATCTCAATTATGGGGTATGTATTAAATGTTGTACCTCAAGATTTCAAATGGTGCATGCCTATTTTAGTCACTAATTTTCAATAACACATCCCAATTAGAAGGTTCATGGAGGAGATTAACAGAGATGAGCATCAACTATCAGGTTGGGCGCCTATATCAAAGCTGTTGTCCAAATATTTTATGTGGTACATGCCTATTTTAATTGTTGATTTTTTAAAGAATGATGGCATAAGGTCTATTACTCTGATGTTGGGCTAGTATCATTGGAAGACTGACCTCACTTGAGTGAATTGAGCTCTATGCCTAAATAGGAGTTGTATATAAATGAGCTCACCATGTGAGTGTTTAATTTCCAGTTTTGAATTTTAGTGTCATGAGGAAAGGACTCCCAACAAATAAAGGTCCATGGAGATTTTTGGGTTTCATAGGTTCAATATATTTTTGACTCCATGCCCAATGGTGAAGGATACTAGTCTACAGGTTCTCAGCCCCTTTCTAGCAAGGAACTATCCCCAGTTGGAGCAAATGTCGTCACCTATTGCAAAATGTGTTTTCAGTAGTCAAAATAGTGCAAAAGAGTAGAAACGTTTGCAGTTGTCTTCGAAGCCATAGAATGACTCAAAGCTTACATCAGACCCTCTCCATTGGAAAGTTCTATGAACAAGCTTTCCAACAATATGTGGAAGTCCAAAAATGGACTCCTAGACCAAAAGATACGGTCTTCTAAAGTTTTAAGGGTTCAAGTCTTAGGAAAGAAGAAATATCGAAGATCGCATATTGGAGGTCCAACGACATCAAATATTGGTGATCACACATCAGGTCATCATGGCATATCAAAGCATCACATATCATAGGTCCGATATATCAAAGATTCCATGTCAGAATATCGGCACATCAGAAGGGTGGTGATTGGAGGATTGAAACTTTTGAACAAGGGAGAACCTTTCAAAAGTTTCAATATCATAAAAGATCTGATAGCATTAAAAACCATCGGGGAAGGCCGAAAAGAATTAACAAAATAATGTTTGTATATTTGCTGCTAAGTAGTAATAGTACCTATGTTAACTACATATTTACTTATGTTATTGAATAGCCTACAATACCTGTAATGTGCACAGATTTACTTAATGTTATTTGGTAACAAATGTATTCATGATGCATAGAGCTTGGGACCTTAATTAACACTCCACTACTTCCGTGTTCTCACATCCTAACTCTTCCATACTTCTGTTGGAACTTGTTGCCTAGGATTCTGTGTTGTGTCCAACCCTCTACATCTAATTCGCTCCTTTCTTTCCTCCTTTTCATTTTTACTACAATGCCAATATTAAGCCGCCTATTTTTGTGTGTGGGCCACCAAAACCAAGACATTTCTCTTTAAGATTAGCTATATGTACCCCTTGAGTATTTAGATCTATGTATCTTCTTAAGTTTACCATAATGAAGGACTATTGAACCAAGCCCCCTGAATCATCTCTTTTCCAATTACGTGACATATGGAGTGTAGTAGAAATCCCTCCGATAATATTCAAAATCCCTCCTCTCTTAGTATTTCCTAGGAACTAGTCTCCAAATCAACCTAGAGGTTATCTCTAGGAGGCTTCTATATCTCTTGAAGCACTTGTGTGACAGGTGATAGAAAAAGCTACAACACTCCACACAGTAAAAGCTTTGCACAAGGAAAGCTTCATGAGAGGAAACATAATAATACCAATTCTAAATTTTTTCATAGTTAAATTAATTATGTGTCGAATGCATAAATTTCCTTCTGCACCCTTGTTTTATTTCCCATACACCATTTTCCGCACGTCCTTCAGACAATAAACATTTACACTATGCGTACTTAAATTCGGAATTAATGGAAAAGATAGAGGCTAAAAATTAAAAAAAGGTACATCGATGGTATAATTAAATTACTAATGTGACTTTTCAAACCTAGAGTCAGGGATTAGAACCACAATTCAACAAGTTTATTGCCAACTGTAACACAGATTGAAGTCTATGGAACATGATTCTGGAGTTGTTGAGCAAGAGTTCAGTGCTTCTTTATCTAGAATAGTTGGTGTTATAGAATTTATCATTGATTTGGTCTTAAACCATACCAAAATTATTAAATCCAAAACTCAAGTCCATTTCGACCTTTTAAATCATAGAATGGAAATACTGTTATGGAAGATGGAGTGAATACAATTGGCAAGCGAAGCGTTGAGTTTTCACTTGAATAATTTGTCCCAAGACATTGAAGAAGATGATAATCAAAGAAATGATGATATCATGGCCATTGACCAAGGTTCCCCACCTTTTCAGCTTGAGCCATAAGTTAATGAAGCACGTGCCACATTTGATATTGAGGATATGTAGTAGTTTACATAGTTGTTATTTTTTTTCATTAATAAAGAAAATTAGTTTACAATAGCTTCAATTTAATCTCTGTTTGAAGTTTTGAACAATAGAACATGGAATTGTGACTGGATTCAAAAATAAAAATTAATCTCCATGCATCACATTTATCTATATTTCTATAAATTGACATAGATACCCCATATTGCACACACTCAAAGTTCCACACAATGAAAATAATAATAATAATAATAATAATAATAATAATAATAGTTTAACATTAATAATTTAACATTAATTTCTCTATGCAACCCGCGTTCTCCTTAAAATACATCGTCCTAATTTTGTTCCTGCCGAATAAAGTTTCCAATATAAAATCTCAACACGCTAAAAGCTCCATACAATGAAATGTACCACACACACCATATTCAGAGAAATAACACATTGTTAGAGCACCCACAAAACCCCCATTCTCCCGCACATAACTCATTTTTCATATTTTTCATCACCAATAGAAAAAGCATATGCTTCCAATATAACACAAATGCATATGTGCCGCATTTCATAGCAAATCCATTCCGTGCAAAAATATCACTTATTAACATTAATAGTTTAACATTAATTTTCATATATAGCACTCATTCTCCCGCATAAACCCGCAATAAAAACCTCGTATAATGAAAATTAACAATTTTAATCATTATGTTCTCTTGCACATATCCTGTCCTCCTTAAAGATTCATAGTTCTAAAACCAAAGCTCTACGTAATTTCTCCCCCCCACATACTTTGTACATCACATAGTAAAAGGTTCGCATAGCCAAACATAATAATATTCTCTATTTTCCCATACATACCCCATCCTCTATAAACATTCATACAATAAATGATCCAAAAAATTGTAAAAGTAACTTCACAAAACAACTTGTGTAGCCCCACCCGCCCACCTACGCAAAGGACCTGCAACTGTGCCAATTCTATCGTCATGGGGAAGAGAAGTACCATAATATTGTTAGTCTTAGTGTAAATGTCAGAGAACTCACTGACGAAATGGCCACTCAGGAAATTAGTCTTTTTTAATTTTTAAATCAAATTTCAGGCACTAACAAATAATAAAAATAAAATGTTCTCCACTAGGGGAATTAGGTCCCATTGGAAGTTGATAGGTCAATGAGAAATTAGAAATAATATTTTCAAAATATTAGAAAAATATTTTTGAATTCATGTAAAAATAGAAAATTTTAGCATTTTCCCGAAACTTTGGTTAAAATTGAAAAAAAAACAACAAAATAATGCACAAACAATGCAATTTTACTGTAAGGCAATTGTTATAGTCCTTGCCAAGGTAGGGACTAATAACATTAGGTATTTAAAATAAGCTAGATATGCCTATTAATTTGGAAACTCAGTGACAATTTCTAACCATGGGACTAGATTCCTAACCAATTTCTAACCAATTTTGACCATTGAAAGGCTCAATTTAGACAAGGGAAAGTTTATTTATGAAGAAAATACCACATATACACATTTGGACAGGTCGGCCTTAATAGGAAGTTGGTCACCCTTGGAAGCCTATAAATACAAGTGACCTCAACCTCATTTGGACATCACCAAGCATCTTCTTCTTCTCTTCTTCATTGATTGGTTTGAACAAGTTTGAGGCTAGGTCGAGGAAAGAGTTTCACACATGTCCAAAAATACAAGGTCCGAATCTCACACGTGTTCTAGGGTTTTGTTTTATGACCGCATGATCATCAAAGGAAAATTTCATCTATAACCATATGCTAGAAAGATCAAGGGTACAATTGGAAGGTCTCAACTGCATGCACAACTCTTCCTCTGTGCAGTTTGGCTCTATCGATAAATTTTGACATATGAACGCAGTTGACCGTAGATGAAAAAAGTTGTCTCTAATATATATTGATGCTAAGAACATATTTCTAAATGTTTTTGGGTTAGTTTTTCTAGATAATTTTGTATTGGGCTCATTGTATTGTCTTCTAAATATTTTGTGATAATCTAGTATAAGAAGAATTTTAAAAGGGTTTTCCCCCTTGTGGGATTTTCTTTGGTCTTTGATCAAATTTGGTGTCTCTTTCTGATTGTCTCCTTTGTCATTACATTTACTGGTCTATGTTTAATTATTGTTGATGATTGGAAAGTTTAATTTTTATTTGAAAGATTGTTCATTGAACAATTGAATTGGGCTAAAAGTAATTGAAACAACATAACGCAGTGTGAAAATAAACATGGTATCAGAACGAAGGTGAAGGACAATCCTAAAAGGAGACAAGCATTGAAGCAATCATCTTTGGAAAGTTGAAGGAGCATATCTAATAAAGTCAATATGTCTTCCTTTTTCTTCAAGGAACATGAAAATTTGGGTGACTCATATAACTTTTCTACATGGAAGATCAGGTTGGATATCATAGTTGATAACAATGATGTTTTGGAAGGAAAAGTACCTGAGCCTCCAGAGAATGCTTATGTTTCTGCCAAGAACAAGCACACGAAAAGTGAGTTCAAAGCAAAGAAAATTATAGTTCACAATTTACAATATAGTCTACTTGCATATGTTGGAAATTTGAGAAAGTTCAAGAACATGTATGATAATATAGTTGTCATGAATGAAGTCAATAATTTGAATGAAATCATCTCCTTGAAATATCAAATCAAAGACATGAAGATGAACAAATGGGAGTCTGTGCAATCCTAAATTATTAGGATATCTCATCTTAGAGATCAAATAGAAATAGTTGGATAAATTGTTCCTAACAAGGAATTGGTGATTGTAACTCTTAGAGATCTCCCTCCCATTTGGGAAACCTTCATGACTACTATACGCAACAACAATACCTTCCCATCATTTGATGACATTGTTGGAAATATCACTCAAGAAGAATCATGGATGATATCAAGATGAAGGATTCAAAAGCATGAAGAAGGAGAGCTCATTGCTTTCATAACTCAAAACAGGAAGAAGAAAGGGAAAGGAGGTCCATTAAATTCAAGAAAACCTTCACCTCGAAACACAAAACAAAAGGAATGATAGAACATCATCTCACATTGAATGCTACAATTGTCACAAGAAGGGTTTTTATGTTCAATATTGCCCCAAGAAGAACAATGGTCCACTCCACAACACTAGAAGCAACAACAACATGTTTTATTATTAAAGAAGAGGAGATGACTGAAGGAATGATCGCAATGGAAGAGATGAAAGAAGAAGAAGAGATTCTCCAAGTGACGATGAAGAAGATCGTCATCCTAAAAATAAGTCAAGGTACTCTAGGTATGAAAGTAATGTTGGCAATCATTCTAAATAAATTCTTATTTTTGCTCCTACTAGTTTCTCTCCTCTGAATTAGTGGGATAGTTGGTTGGTTGATAGTGGGGCCACTCATTATTTCTCTAGGTATAAGGAATTTCTCTCTAATTTGGTGGAGAGGGAGTCAAATTTGAAAATTATTCTTGGAGACAACTCCACTCATCCCGTTAAAGGATTTGGGTATGTCAAATTCCATTTGGAGTCTGGGAATTTGTTTTACTGCATGATGTGATGCATGTGTCGGGATTGAAGAAGAATTTGGTATCAATATATGATTTGGAAGACAAAGGGATGAGGTTTTCCTTCATCAGGGGAAAATTTTATACTTTCCCTATTGGATCACCCATGAGAGATGCATTCACATTGGTATCGAGATTTGAAGGTCTCCACAGGGTTACGAAATACCTCTTCTAGCATTGGTCCATAATACTAATCATCTAAGCGAGTTATGGCACTGAATATTGGTCCTTTTACATTATGATGCTCTTCCGAAAATGAAGAAATTGGGAGTCTAGTATTCTTGATGGAGCATGTCTAGGTTGTGCTAGTGGAAAGAAGATAAGGGGACTATTCCCCTCTAGCGAGAACAGGACAAATGACATCATCCATATCATTCATTTTGATTTATGTGGTTTGATGCCTATACATTCTATTGGTGGCCATCACTACTACATCACCTTCATTGATGACTTTTCAAGAAATACATGCATATATTATTTGAAGCACAAGTATGAAGCTTTCGAAATGTTCAAGGAGTTCAAACCTTTGGTTGAAAATCAAACAGGGAAGAAAATTAAATCTTTAGATCCAACAATGGTGGCGAGTACATTTCAAATGAGTTCATCGATTTTTACAAGAATTAAGGTATCAAGAAAGAGATGATTGTTCCCTATACTCCCAAGCAAAATGCAGTAGCTGAAAGAAAGAATAGGTATATTGTAGAAGTTTCTCATGCCATGCTCCATGATCAAAAGTTGTCAAAGTTCCTTTGGGGAGAAGCAACAAATGTTGTCATATATGTTCAAAACATGGTGCCTCATCAAGCATTGGACAACAATACCCCCGAAGAAGTGTTCATGGGTTCTAAGCTTGATGTTGGCAATCTCTATATCTTTGGGTATCTTGTATATTTCCATGTTCCGAAGGACAAAAGAAACAAACTAGAAGCCACTGGAAGAAAAGGTATGTTTATTGGATATTGTGAAAATTATAAAGCTTTTATAATAAAATTCCTTGTCAAAGGAAGGTTGAAATTAGCATGGATGTAATGTTCTATGAAGATGTTTCCCTTGAGAAAGAAAGGGACCTTTCTCTACCTCCTCCTCTTGAGAAGAAGAATGTGTTAGAGTCGGTCTTGAGCCCTCCATCAGCGATCAAAACTCTTTGCATTTGCATAGGTAGGTGTCTCATCAGTGTCAATTTTTGCATCCCATTAGGCATGCCATAACCCTGATGGAGGAGCTGGTGTATTTATATCCCTCTTGGCATTGCTGGATCAGGTCATTTCAGTCATCAAGCTCTTTCAAGCTTGTCTTGTCTTGTCTTGAGGTCAAATTCCTAGGTCTAGGGTTTTGGTCAAGTATGTTTACAAGGTCATGTTTCTGAAGGTCAATAAGTGCTCAGCAAGCCAGAGGGATGATTGTAAAGATGTTTCTTCGAAGTTTTTTATCTTGTACAGTTAATTTTCACCTTGGATTTAAAAACTCTGTTTTTAAAGCCAAGGTCATTTTCCAATTTTTTGTAAAAAGTGATGAAATTTCAAAAGATTTCAGCAGACAGCATGTAACCCTGGTCCCCTTGCCAAGATCCCTCAGATGATCTCCCTGCAAAAAGAATCAAGCCAAAGCACTAAATGAGTCAATTTCAGGACAAAGGAAACCAAAAAGTCAGTTTTATAAAGTGTCAAAGAGAAACATTAGAAAGTGGGTTTGAGCATGAAATTTATTCAAATGAAACCTATAAAGACCCAATCTCCCTCCTTTTACTCTCATTGTGCATCCAAGACACTTGCAAGAGAGTTTGGGCGAGTGATTGAGTGAAAGGAGTGAAAGTTGAGCGAATTCGGGCGTTTGACAGGCGCGCGACCCGTCAGAGGCGCGCGACCCGTCAGAGGGGTTCCCGCAGTTCAGTTTTTTAACGGGCGCGACCCGTCAGAGGCGCGCGACCCGTTGGGTGAGGCGCGCGACCCGTCAGCGACCTCCCTTCCAAACTTCTTGCAAATTTGTTCAAGCACCCGCCAAATCATCAAATTGCTTGAGGTAGGTTCTCCAAACTTGGAAATGATTGCTGGTTATGTTTGAAGGACATCATGAATGTGTTTTTAATGATCAAATTGTGCAAGAGAAAATGCTCCATATGGCTGTATATTAAATTTGTAAAAATTTGCTAGGGTTTGTTGCTGTTTCAATGGTTTTTTCCCTTGTAATCATTTTTCCTCATTCCCATTTCATTTTCCCTGTATGTCCATGTAAATTTCCCTTTTAAATTTGTAAAAAAGAAAATAAACCCTACCCCTTTTCCCTTAAAAAATAAAAATCAAGCCCTAAACCTACCCCTCATAATACCCATGTAAACACATGAATTTGATGATGCATGTGCAGTGATGTTTGCAGTGTTTTTCCCTAAGTTCCCTGTTGTATACATGTATTCCCATTTTCCTTGTAAAAATGTCCCTCCCCTAACATTTCCCTCATGTTCCTTGTCCCCTTGAAACAACATATAAATCAGCTTTTTACAGGCAGAAATAGCAGCACAGTTTGTCCACTTTGCTCCTTAAACAATGTCAGAAACCGAAACCTATGAGCAAAGTGATGACCAGTCATCAGCTTCAGAGATTGAGGTACAGAGGAGGCCTCATAAGGGTGGAAAGGGTGGTCATCATAGGCGAGAGGAGCCCACCTCTTTAGCAGAGTTACAGGCTTGTCCTATGGCAGTCACATGTTTCCAGTATATGTCTTGCTATGAGTTTTGTGAGAGGATCTCTCGGATTCAGCACCACAGAGAGTTGGCTCGCCTATTTGTTTTACACTTGCATGATGGACATGTCAACCTTGCAGGGGTGAACTTTACATTGACACCCGAGGTGATCTCACATGCCACAAGGATACCTAATGTTGGGGAGGTGTGGAATAAGCGCAAGGTGCTGGATAGTGTTCACTTTGAGCCTTTTGTCCGGCCACCATTCATGAGACATTTGGCAGGTGTGTTTCCATTCAGGTTTCTCAGGAGCGAGTATGCTCCCATGATGAGGCTCATCATGCACTATTTTACCTGTGAGGGCAGATTTTCACAGGTATATTCATACCATATTCGCCTCTTGATGCACTTCACCCGAGTGAGGATGATGAACATCCCTGTTTTCTTCTATCAGAACATTCAGAGGATGGTGTCCATGTTGCAGAGGAAGAGCCTGGCATAGTAGTATAGGAGCCTGTACCATTATGGTTTGATTCAGCTTGTAGTATTGCATTAGTTGGCTCAGCAGGGCATCTCATGGGAGGAGTTCATCTCTCGTGAGTTTTTCACAGCACCACCCTCGCCACATCCTGAGGTTGTTCACGAGGAGGGAGGACCATCACAGCAGCATGACATCCCTGTCACTAGACATGTCAGCTCCTCACCTTTGGTTACCTATCAGAAAGGCCCGAGGGCCTTGTTTGCAGCAGCTCGACGAGTACTATCTCCACAGCAGGTGGAAGGGGTCTCGCCTTCATCATCAGCTCAACGAGTGTTATCTCCACATCAGGTGGAAGGGGCCTCGCTTTCTTCACCAGCACAGGTACCAGGGAGGGGCAAATAGCCCATGATTGATGAGGGGCCATCAGGAGTTCCAGATATTGAGCTTGTCGATCTTGAGGCCAGTTCTCCTAGCCGAGAGGCAAAGGAGATCATTCAGCACCTTAGAGCTGAAAATGATGCCTTGCAGAGGAAATTAGAGGGGGCACAATGGACCATCACATACCTCGAGCAGCGCAACAAACAGTTGGAAGATGAGCGAGCACTTGATGAGTTGTGGAGGATTCGTAGTGACCGAATCTTGAACCGAAGAAGACCCGGTGATCCATTGCCCGCTGACCGAGAGTCCATGCTCATCCGGGTAAATGCACACTTGGAGAGGCTGTTGGCTAAGGCCAACCAAGAGAAGAAATTGCTGAGGAACATGAAGAACCATTACTGGGCAAGAATGCATGTGTGCAAGGCAAAGATGAAAATGTTTCAAAGGCGGTTGACCGAGGCACTAAAACGGAGAAAGAGGCCCAATCCCCTCCGTATCTTGGCTGAGGCTTCACTCAAGGATCAAGGCACTAAATAGCCTAGCCACAGCACAAATCCCAAGAGATTTTGAGAATTTTGGGTGAATTTTGGCATTTTCAGGCAATTTGCAGGTTTTTCCCATTAACGGGTCTCACCCCCCGCGCGGCCCTTCATCATGGCAACTCCATTTGACAAAAACTCAGCATTTCCAGATTTGTCATGCAAAGTTACACATGCTCATGGATGGACTTGAGATTTGGTGAAGTTTTGGGCCTCCAGAAAGTCAAAAAACTAGCAAAAAATGACTTTCTGCCACTTTTTTGAACTGCAGAAAGCAGTCTTGGGACATTGCAAGTTGGGTTGGAAAGTAGACTCACAGACCTTTCCACCAAGCTAACTCTTGCTCAATTTGGACACCTGCAAGTGCCCCAAACGTGGCTCCAAAGGTGCGCGACCCGTCAGGCAGGGGCGCGCGACCCGTCAGGCAAACTTCTCCAATTTTCAGTGTACAGCTCAGAAAAACGCAGTTTGACCCTGTTTGACTTTTTGGGGTGGATTATTAGGCTCTTTGATGTAATTATTGTACTTTTATGATACTTTTACTCTTATGTACCTCTTCTAGAAGATTCATTCATGAAAAGGGTGAAAATTAAATGAATGAATTAGTTTCCAAGTTTATAGAGGCAAGTTGTTTTGACTGCCTAGTTTGTAGTGCTTAGTTTAGAAGTGGTTGAAACAGCTCCTAGGATAGTGAGCTCGACCCATGGAGGCAGGGAAAGAGGTTAGATCATCTATATTATGTACTTTCTTGCTCATTTTCATGGTTGGACTCTTGAGGGATAAGCTATCATTGTATTATTCACTGTATCTCTGCAATTTTTGGCTAAGGAAGACCAGGGTTTTGCAGTCCTCTTTGGGATTCTTGTGGACTCATGTGTTGATGGTGTGTTTCTCAATGTACTTGTAAGCTTGTTATGTGACTCATTTCCTTTATTTTACTTCTGCACATTAAACAAATGAAGTGTTAAAGTAAGAATTCATGCCTGCCATGCTCTGCTTTTAAGTTTGTTTAATTTCAATGTTTTCTACTGTCTAAAGAGAATTCAAAGTTATTGTTTTCTCTCTTTAGCTCTTCACCTTTCATTCCTGACCATCCACCTCAATTAAAAGGCATCAATACTGTCTCCTACCTCGCCCCAAAGAACCCCCTGCAGAAACTGTGTCCAATCCCCGCACCCAAAATTGCCCTCTCCTCAATTTGCCACCAAAAACCCAAAAAACCCCAAATCAAACTCTTTGATCAGTTTACTAGCCTAATATCAGTGTTACCTTATTGGTCATCTCATCTATTGAAGATTTCACGAGATAGACCGGAGAGAGCCTTCTCCTGCCCCGTAGGGCTAGCTACGAGGCTAAATGGTTTGATGTTGCCTTGAGGTTTACCTTTCTCAGCCTGAGGTGAAATGTCAAGCACTAACAGAATGATGATATGAATATTTTAGATGGTCCTTATGTGCTTGAATGTGAGACATACATCGTTGATGATCCCATGGAGCCCATGGATCCCTTAGACCCTCCTCCATGTGACCATCCTACCAGGAAGAGGCCACTTTGGCTTCATGACACATTACAGGATGATGAGAGACGATTTCTCTTTCGAATATCATTTATAGATAGCAATAAGTCATGCAGTTACTAGGGATATGTTGTACCCATGAACACTATGATTCAAGCCAAACCTCCCACCTTTGAACAAGTCATGAAAGAACAAGTGTAGAAGGATTTTATGGTTGAAGAATATGAGTCTATTATGAAAAAGGATGTATGGGATGTTGTGTCAAGACCGAAGGGGAAGTCTGTGTTGACTTCAAATTGGCTATTCAAGATGAAACATTGAGTTGGTGGTAGCATTGAGAAATATAAAGCAAGGTTCATGGCCCAAGGATTCTCCAAAAAAGAGGGAGAAGATTATGACGACATATTTTCACCTGTGGCTCGATATACAACCATTCAATCGACAATTTCTCTTGCCACAAGTAATGGATCAACTACATCAGATGGATGTAAAGACAACATTCCTCCATTGCATGTTACAGGAAGAAGTGCACATTGAGCATTTATAGGGGTTTGAAATAAAGGATCAAAAATCACATGTTTGTAGGTTGAAGAAGGCATTGTATGGTTTGAAGCAAGCCCCCGGAGCATGGTATGCCTACATAGATAGTTATTTGGTGAAGGTAGGATTCACAAGAAGCAATATTGATCTCATCCTCTACTTGAAGGTAGTCCAAGGTATGCCATTGATTTTGGTTCTATATGTTGACAATCTATTCTTGATAGGCAGTGAGCCCCTTATGATCAAGTGTAAGAGGGAGTTAGCCTCTAAATTCGAGATGAAGGATCTTGGACTCATGAACTACTTTCTAGGCCTTGATGTGTAGCAAAGGCCTAGTGAGATTTTCCTTTCACAAGGAAAATATTTCATGAAGCTCTTGGATAAAATTGGAATGACAGAATGCAAGTACTTTCCCACACTGATTTAAATGGATTTCAAGAAGTTATGTGGTGAAGATGTAGGACCCAAATTAGCGAATCCATCTGAGTATATAGAGTTATGATTAGGGCTCTGGTGTTCTTAGTGAACACTCATCCAAACATATGTTATGTAGTGAACACATTGATTCAATTCATGACCGAGCCTATCCATGCTCATTGGATTGCTACTAAACACATTTTGAGATATTTGCATGGGATGATCATCCTTGGTCTGAGACATACTACCGTAGATGTTCGACTTCATGGATATACCGATGTTGATTGGGCAACAAATTTTGTCAACAAGATTAAGAGTATGTATGGATGTTGTTTTTGTATTAGATCTACTATTATATCTTGGATGAGCAGGAAGCAGAAGTCCATAGCATTGAGTACCATTGAGGAAGAGTACATTACCATTAGCATGGCTAGTCGTGATGTCATTTGGTTGAGGAAGATCTTTGGAGGGCTACTTGAGCAAGTCCTAGACACTACATCGATATATTGTGACAACAAGAGTGGGATCTCTCTGGCATAGAATCTTTTATTTCATGATAATTCCAAGCACATAGATATTTGATATCACTACATTCAAGACATGGTGCAGAGAGGAGTTGTTATAATCCATCATATATCAACAGATGAGTAGATTGTAGATATTCTCACCAAGGATTTTCCAAAATGGATGTTCTTAGTCTTAAGAGAGCATATTGGACTGATGGATGTGACCCCTTCTAATAAGGGGCATCACTAATCAAGAACATTGAGTCAACTCTTCCCCCCTGTCTGAGCTCCCAGGGTGACAAATTGAGATGTATGGCTCCTGGGGTTGAGGGATCTCTAGAAAAATTATAGGGTCATAGATGTTGCTCCTCTATATTTTACCCATATGGTTGGAGATGTTGCTCCCCTATTTTGGTATTTGTAGAGTATACCTCAGTTGGAATCATACCCACGAGTTGGGCTTGTTGGGATTGCCGCTCCTTGTTTGGCCAACAGGTTTAGAGTGTACTTAGGGGTGTACAACCCAAGTTGATTATGATGCAGTTTTTCTACCACATGACTCTTGAGGATCATTGTTGGGAAGATTAGTGGGCAATAGGATGGGTTGAGATGTGATCCCCTATATCACCTATTGCTCGATATGGGGTTGAAGATGTTTTTCTCCCACATGTGATTCTAGGTTGAGATGTGCTCCTCGATGTAGATTCAAGTTGAGATGTGCTCCCTAATATTATTTTTAGATTGAGATGTGCTCTTCAACATTATAGAGGGTGGTAGTTAATGCTCCCCAATTCTTCTTCTTCAGATTCGAGAATGTTTTAGCAGATAGAGTTGAGCAAAGATGGGACATGATATGACGATAGGATACACATGACATGATGTAATTGTAATTTCTCCATAGCTGAGAGGGAGTGTTAATTTGGTAGCTGAATGAAAATTCGAACCATGGGACTAGATTCCTCTTTTCGAGAGGACCAATTCGGAATATTGAAGTGCTCAATTTGGACAAGGGAAAGTGTACTTATGAACAAAAGCCCACATATGCACATTTGGACAGGTTGGCCCTAACAGGAAATGGTCACCCTTGGAAGCCTATAAATACAAATGACCTCAAGATCATTTGAACATCACCAAGCATCATCTTCTTCTCTTATTCATTGATTTTTTCGCACAAGTTTGAGGTTGGGTTGAGGAAAGAGGTTCACACAAGTTCGAAAATACAGGTTTTGAAGCTCGCACGTGTTCTAGGGTTTTGGTTTCTGACCACAGGCTCATCAAAGGAAATTTTTGGCTATAACTGTAGGCTATCAGGCTCAAGGGTGTGGTTGGAAGGTCTCAACTGCATGCACAACTCTTGCTCCATGCAGTTGGGCTCTAGGGCTAAATTTTGACATATGACCGTAGCTGACCACAGATAGGAAAAGTTTTCTCTAATATATATTGATGCAATGAACATATTTCTAAATGTTGTTAGTTTAATTTTTTTGGATGATTTTGTATTGGGCTCATTGTACTCTCTGCTAAACATTTTATGACAATCTAATAGAAGAAGAATTTTCAAAGGGATTTCTGCCTTGTGTGGTTTTTCCCTGGTCTTTGACCAAATCTGGTGTCTCTTGTTGATTGTCTCCTTTGTCATTTCATTTACTGTTCTATCTTCAATTACTGTTGATGATTAGAAAGATGAATTATTATTGAAAATATTGCTAATTGAAGAATTGAATTGGGCTAAAAGTAATTGAAACAACATAGAGCAGTGTGAAAATTAACAATGACATGGTATGAAGTATACATTGCAAGTCATCACAGTCTCCAAGGTTTAATTGGTTCATTTCTCTCAACTTGTTAATGCCTCAAAGTTTTTTACACCTAATCTTTGGGATTAGGTAAATCCATGTAAATATTGTAAAAATAAAATAAGGATAATTCGAAGATGAAGAGACACTGGGAGATGAAACCCAAGAGTCTCTCTCTCCATGTATATATCTATAATCCATATTAATGCAAAGACACAATTCGATTTGAGGAGTTACCTCCTGGCCTGACATGGTATCAGAGGCAGTCCCATTTTTAGCTTCCTTTCTTTCCTTGTAACTCCCACTGCTTCTGTTCTACATCTTTTGCAGACTAACATTTCTGTCAAATCCCTGCATAATCCCATGCATTGTTGTTGAATGGATAACTCTCATAGAAGATTTGTGTTTGAGTAGTGTGAAATTGTTGGAGCATAGGTCCCATTCTAGTATTTTCCTACTCTATAACTCTGCATTTTGGGCTTGATTCCCTAAAGTTCTGCTCCAAGTAACATAGATCCTATTTGTTCCTGTAGATGTTGAACACTAGCTATTCTCTCTAGAAGATGTAGATCGCTATGCTCACTTACTGGATATGAAGTTCAAAACTGAGAGACCTTCTTTTGCAATCGTTCTCTACGTCTTAATCCATTCTCAACATTTGAGAAATTCGTTAATTAAATGTGCGTAACTCTTGAAGTCCATCTGTTGGAGTGCATTGAAGTTTTATATGAATGTCATATCTCTGGTTATAATACTGTGTCTCAGGCTGTATATGGTGCATTCTTCTGTGTTCAAGCTATTATAAATAGGAAATGATACATTATATCCGGATGAATGACTGTGCAGTGAATGGAGTGTTGAATGACGCATTGGAATTATCTATATACATTTGAATGGTGGGTGAATCATTATTTGAATGGTGTGTGTATCAAATTCTTACATGTGTTAGCCTTTTTGAACGCCGTATTTGGAGTTATTTTTTAATACCATAATCCTTTACATGGCACATATATTAAATGGAGCGTATGGATGGAAAATACGTCGAGTTCCTATTTTGAGGGTTGTATTATAATATATGATATGTGGAACATTATTATAATATGTGTTATGTGGACCATATGTGGTATGTAATGAGATATGTGAGCATTATGTAATATGTCATGAAGGTATATTGAGAGGTTATATTTTTAATTGAAGGCTTTCGAAGGCATATCCATTTTTTTTTTTGCAATTATTTTGAGGCCACATCAAATTTTATGATGCATTTACTCATCTCCATAGTGGGAGTAGTTCTCACTCGTAAAGATAACTATCCTGAGTGGTCCTGGAAGATAAAACACACCCTCATTTTCAATGAGTTGTGAAAAGGGATTTGTGAAGGAGAAGGAGACAATGCACTTGCAAATCTCACTTCAGATAAGGAGTTTTCCATTTGGGAAAACAATAACAACAAGGCTTATGCCTTGATTGCAGCATCAGTAAATGAAGAAGTGAGTTTCCATATTTTTCCATTTTCAAATTCCTTTGAAGCTTTAATGAAATTGAAGGAATTGTATGACCCACACTCTGAACTTGAATTTATTGAATTGATGATTAAGTTGTTCAGTCCTGAGTTGAAAAATGATGAACCTCCTGCCTTAGCATCAAAAGTAAGATCCATTATGCATGATATAAAGTGCACTAGTGTTGAGATATATATTCCTCTCATAGCTTATGTCAGGGCACTATATCCCACCTATTCACATTATCTTGAGTATTACAAGAAAGTGGAAACCTTAAGGAGATTACCTTTGACTCCATTGAAAATAATTTTGTTGAGAGAGAGAGAAGGCTTTTGGGAAGAATTCAACTCCTCAGTCTACTTACGAAGTTGTATGCCTTGCACAAAAGGAGAAGAATCATGCACAAGATTCTTCTATAGGAAGAGGTGGAAAAAGAGGAAGAGGAAGGAGGAATATTAGAGGCAGGGGCAGACATATCCAAGGAGAAAGTCTGATCTTCATTTCATATGATGCACTAGAGATGGACATGATGAATCCACATGTAAGTTTCCTTAGGACAAAATTGAGTAGGAAAGAAATGAATGGAAAGGTAAAACTAATGACAAAGGGAAAAGTAAAGTACCTGAATCCTCTCACTATGTTGTGGCACATTGTAATAATGGAGTAACTAAAGACTTGTTCAATGCTTCAATTTCTTCATTGAAAGATGATTGGTTGTTTGATTTGAGAGAAAATTTCCACAGGACTTTCAGGAGAGATTTCTTTGAATAATTCACTCACAATGTTGATGGACCAATATACTTTGCACACAAGTCAAAACTCAATCCATCAGGCTCAAATTGCCTAGTATTCTAGACTTTCTTCTACATAATGTTTTATATCTCTCGGAGCTAAGGAGAAACTTATTGTATTTGTTCTACATCCACCAAAAAGGACAATCCATTCATATATTTGATGGCAAGGTCAAGGCAAAAAATCATCATATCACTCACTTGTCATTATGGGGATAGAAGAAGAAAGACTTCTGAAGCTGCAAGGAACATCTGTTTGTTATAAAACTTCTCATATAGTTCTTGGTATGATGAAGGTACATTTCCATCAAGTCTTTTATGGCATGCTAGATTAGGACACATGAACTATGACAACCTTCGTTTGTTGAAGAAAAATGGTGTTACTGGTTTGCCTATAATTCCTAGGAAACTTAAGCAATGTGATGCATGTATCTTAAGAAAGCACAACAAACAGTCTTTTCATGATTCTCATTCCAGAGCACATAGAAAAATTGAACTCATTCATTCAGATTTATGTGGCCCAATGCCTATTCCTTCTGCAAATGGTAAATAAATATATGATGACATTTATTGATGACTAGACCAAAATGTGTTGTGTTTATTTATTGAGAACAAATCTGAAGATTTTGAAACATTCAAGAACTTTTATGCATGGATTGAAAATGATACATAATCTCATATTGGCTCTATTCTCATTGATAATGGAAAAGAATACACTTCAAATTAATTTGAAAACTATCTTCGCTAGCATGGGATCAAACATCAAACAATTATGCCTTATAATCCCCAACATAACGGAGTAGTTGAAAGAATGAATAGAGCAATATTAAATATGGTACGTTCCATGATGTTTTTCAAGAATGTTAAACTGATGTTTTGGGATGATGCAGTTTTTATGTGCTGTGTATATCCCATCTCTTGGAGGTTTTCATCAATAATGGTTACAGTAAGAGACAAGGCCTTAAAGCCTTCCTTAAAGATTTTAAAAGTCATAAGGCTAAGAAAGAACCCTTTGATCATAGTTCTGGAGTTCACCGCCCCTTCATCCAGGGGACGGCTGATAGGATTGCTAGAATAATCAAGAAGCACAACATTCCCTCAACCTTTAGACCCCTTAATACCTTACGAAGTTCCTTAAAATCAGCCAAAGATCTTGTGGACATGAAAGATTTGAAAGGCGTTTATGTCATCCCATGCTCCTGTGGAACATTGTACATTGGTGAAACAGGTCAATCCATTAATCAAAGGATTAAGGAACACGCTGTCGATATCAAGCATGGAAGGACCCACTCTTCGGCCTTAGCAGAGCATGCTGGGAAGACCAATCATCATATATGCATTGAGGAGGCAAAGGTCATTGTGAATATTTCTCACTTTCATCACCATAAATTTAGGGAAGCCATAGAGATTGAAAGGCGACCTAATAAGCTTAATAAGGACGATGGGTGGAAAATCAGTAGCTGTTGGATTACGGCCCTTTCCTCTTAGCTTCCTCCCTTTTGCTTCTCCTTCTCCTACCTTCAATTTTTATATTTTTTAATTTTCCCCTCTTGAGGTTGGTTTCTTGATCCCTTCCCTCTTTTTTTTTATCTAAAAAATACCTTAATTAATATTAAATTTGATTATTCCGAGTACATGAATACATGAAAGCATTTCTGTTATTTATTCCTTTTTATAACTAAATATTTCCTTCTCATTTCATTTAAATTTAATATTCAACCAAACCTCTTTTTTTTATTTTTTAACTAAAAAATAACCTAATTAAAATTAAATTTGATTATTCATAGTAACTATAACCAAATAAAAATAAAAATAAAAATCTTCCTTTATAAAGTGTTATTTCTTTCACATTTTAGTTAAGCTTAATATTTACCATTTTAATTTTTATTTCTTTAAAAAATTTAGTTTAATTAAATATTTAACCATTTTAATTTTAATTTTATTAAAAAATGTAGTTTATTTTTTTTTTTTTCTAAGGGTCATATTAGTTAGATAGAAATTAAAATAAATTAATAATAATAAATAAATATATAGTAAATAATTTTATTTTTAGGGTTAGGTTAGTTAGATATTATTATTATATATTGAGTTATGAGTAAATAAATAAAAAGTATTTTATTTTAAGGGTCAGGTGAGTTAGATATATTATATAATGTATTTATTATTGATTCATCTTTAGAATAAATTAAAATAATTAAATATATAAATAAATATTAATAAAAATAATAATTAAATAAATAATATTAAATAAATTAGTATTTCGGCCCTTTTTCCCATCCGGTCAAAAATAGCCGTTATCTAGCCGTTTTTTCCCTTAGCTGTTAGAAGGCCTGGACTCCCTATTTAACTTTCTGCTTTGATCTGATTTTTCATCTGGTCCTGATGATGAACCACACTGGCTGGTTCGAAACGCATCGACCTAAATCTACCAATGTGATTTCTTCTGAAATTATTTTCAAATCAAAATATGTGTCCATTTAATGCTATAAAAAACAAGACTCCCTACGAAATGTGTTATGGCCACATTCCTTTAGTGAGACATCTCAGGGTTTTTGGTTCCACCTGTTATGCCTTAATACCTTAGGAACAGAGAAACAAACTCAGTGCAAGGAGTCATAAGTGTATCTTCTTGGGGTACTCAAATACCTCCAAAGCATACCGTCTCTATGACGAAGTCAATAAGAAGTTTATAATATCTAGAGATGTGATCTTTTTTTAATCTTCCAAGGTTGACAATATTGTTGCATGACAACTTGATCGCTTGGATACATTCATACACGTAAAATCTTTTCAAGGGTTTGATAATCAGATTCCACATCTTGAAGGGGGGATTCTTATACTAGATCAATATGTGGAATCTTCTTTTGAAACACTCTCTCCCCCACGTGAAGCTCCAGCCACTGATGACACTTTGAGTTATGTGAGTGACAGAATTGGGAGACTAAATCTTGATTTATCCCCACCTCAATCAACTGAGCAGCCTAGGCCATCTCAGAAAGGTCCCCCTAAATGGCTGACAAAGACACTTGAAAGTGTTCACCCTGATGAGGTCAGAAAAATAGCAACAAGAAGCTCAACTAGAAAAAATGGAGGTGATGTAGATGATTTTGGTTCACCTATTGATATGGATGTTTCTTATGATTGTGAATTGAACTTTTCTACAAATTTTGAACCAACTTCCTTCAAAGAAGTTGCTTCTCATGATGAATGGAAAGAAGTGATGCAGAAAGAATATGATGCTTTGATAAAGAATGGCACCTGGAATCGGGTTGATCTTCCAATAAGAACCAAACCAATTGGTTGCAATTGGGTCTTCAAAAACAAGTATAAACAAATGGCTCACTTGACAAGCATAAAGCTAGGTTTGTGGAAAACGGTTTTGCACAGAAGGAAGGGGTCGACTATGAGGATAATTTTCCCCCCACAACAAAATGGGCTACCATCTAGACACTCTTTGCCTTGGCAACACATAACTATTGGAAGTCTGGAAGTAAAAACTATTTTCTTAAATGGATATCTGAAAGAGAATGATTTTATGTCCCAACCAGAAGGATTTGTTGTGAAGGGTCAGGAACATAAAATATGCAATCTTGTAAAATCCTTGTATGGCCTCAAGTAAGCTCCCTGAGCCTGGTACAAGAAGTTAATCAAGCATCTTCTGAAACTCAACTTCAAACATTATGATCTTCATCATGCAACTTTGTTTGTCAAGAAAGTTGGCAAAAAAGTTGTATATCTTTTGTTGTATGTAGGTGATATTTTGATGACAAGGAACAAGGAGAGCTACATTTCATCGATAAAGAACGAATTTAGGAAAGGTTATGAAATTAAATACTTGGGTTATGTTCACTACTATCTTGGAATTGAAGTAACGCAACATACAAAGTTGATATTCCTCTCTCAGAAAAAGTGCATTAGAGATATGTTGAATAGGTTTGACATGGTTGAGTGTAATCATTTGACTACTCCAATGGAACAAAACTTAAATCTCACACCCACTGAAGGAAAATAATTTGAGGATGCAATGAAGTATAGACAACTCATAGGAAGTCTCAACTACCTAACTACTACCAGACCAGATATTTCATTTTTTGTTGGAATCCTCTCCAGGTTTATGAAAAATCCTTGTGAGGTTCATTAGTCTACTGCAAAAAGAGTTCTAAGGTACTTGAAGGGAACTCAAGGCTTTGGCTTAAGTAGACACAAGTGGGAGACTTCAACTTGATTGAATACTTTGATTCTGAATTCGATGGAGATAAAGAAACTGGGGTATCTACTTCAGGTTATGTTACGAGTCTTTGATCAAGAGTCGTCTCCTAGAGGTCACACAAACAATCAGTTCAACCAGATTCCACAAATGAGGAAAAATATATGGCAACAACTGAAGCAACAAAGGAAATTGTGTGGCTAAGGAAAATTCTAGAAGATTTGCAGGAAAAACAAGTGCATTCAACTCTCATGATTGACAACACTTCTACAATAAAGTTAGCCAAGAACCCAAAGTTCCATGATCGAATGAAGCACATCAATACAAAATACCATTTGATTCGACATCATGTTGTGGCCAAGACAATCCACCTACGCCATTTTTCCACAAACGAGCATATTGCAGACATCTTCACCAAAGCGCTTGGAAGAGAAAAGTTTGAAAGATTCAGAATGATGCTTAGACTCACCAACATCCCTTCAGATTAAGGGGGTGAATGTTGACACCTAATATTTGGGATTAGGAAAATCCATGTAAATATTGTAAATAGAAAATAAAGAGAATTACAAGACAAAGAGACACTGGGAGATGAAATCAAGAGTCTCTCCATGTATATATCTATGATCCATCTTAATGCAAAGACACAATTTGATTTGAGGAGTTACCTCCCGACCTGAAAAAAGCGAATAACCAAAATATTCGTAACTAAAATCAACCCAAATTTGTGAGCATTACACCTCCATATAACTAAACAACTTCAAATTTATGGTTGTGCAACATTGTCATAACCCATTTTCAATTAATTTTTTTAATTAAATAGCGAAAAGTTTCCATTATCTTATTGAAAAGTGTACATAAACATAATCACCATTATGAGAAACAAAGAAAGCAAGATCTGTAGTCCTAGCTTTTTTGCCTTCATTTCCATGCACTCATAACTTGTACTATCAATCATATTTTTAAAAATCCAAAATTTTATTTAAAAAGCAATATCACTGGCATAAAACAATAATTTTACTTAATTATCAAAATTTATTTGTATTTCACTTTTCTTTTTGAAAAATATCAAAAAAATAGCATTACTCAAGTCATTTTCTTCTATTCTTTTATATATATTAAAAATATTATATAATTAATCTAAATAAAAATATCTTATTTTTATATAGAAAAAATAAAATTTCTAATTAAAATAAATATAATGTATAATCAAAATACATAAAATAAATTCATTTTATTAATTATTTATTGATTTTTTTTCTAAATCTAAATAACAATACCATTTTAATATATGGTACTTTAAAATGTATACAATCATTAAAATTAAATTATATTAGAGATATTGATAACTTGGTTAATTTTCTAAATTCATAACATTATTAATGAATTGAAAAATATTTTTTTTCCTTTTTATACGTGTTATTTAAATATAGAAATGTTCAAAACAAAAACATAATTTTTTTAATGTATCAAGTGTGAACATTTTTTTTTTTGTTAGTGATTTTCATCTTGATTTTGAAAAGTGCTGATGAGCATCCACCCTTTTTGTTTAAAGGGCTTAGTTTTTACACTTTAAATTTTCTAATCAATTAAGTGTGGATAATTTTTTTTAAGTATTGGTGATTTTCATGTTAGTAATAAAGCATAAAAATAAAAATAAAAACATGACAAAAAACAAATCAAATACAAAAAAGTATATAAAAAGACAAAAAAAAAACAAAAAACCTATAAAAATGTAAAAGAAAACATAAAACATAAAAAATGACAAAAATAAAAAAATAAAAATAATAAAAACATGTTAGTAAAAAATAAATAAATAAAATAAATAAATAAATAAATAAAAACATAAAACATGTTAGTAATAAAACATAAAAATAAAAATAAAAATAAACATAACATAACAAAAAAAATCAAATATGTGGTACTGCATAGGAGGAAGGATGGCGAGGGTTTGCGCGAGGAAAACTGGGGCTGAGCTCAACGAGAGTGCAGGCGCGCTCCAAACTGGTAGCCGGGGACGACGCAAACGCAGCCAGGGCCAGGGAGAAATCGTCAAGGTTTTTTCAGACCAGCATTTCTTAAACGCAGATCCTGGCATGCAGCGGTTCAGGCGATGGATTTCGAGGACTGATCGGGCCTTTTTCCCTCTGATAAGAGGTTTGATGCATAGATCCAGCTTAGTTTTCACCTCTTCAGACATTCGTTTGCTGGATCGACCCCTATACTGGTCGGATCTGGGAACCCTTATCGGTGGGGATCGGGATACTGTAATAACAGTCAATGTAAAGGAACAGGACTGGCATATGATCGATGCCGCTAGCCCGTAGATGGATCTCCGGTTCCAAGACATCGCCATCAACCTGACGGTGCTTCAGAAGCGGCTGCAGGATAGGTTTTGGATCCGAGCAGTACTAAAGCGGGGATCAGGGAACAAATCAATTTTTTTTCCCACGGATCCCTTTTCAAGAACAAAGGAACTGCGTAAGGGAAGTGAGATCCAAAGCTACGCTCAGGAAACTAAGCTTTTTAACAGATCAGATAAGGTATGGGATGGCTCAGATCTGACAAGAATAGAGCCATCCCAGACTGCCAGACCCGGTGGGCAAATTTTTGTAAAAACGCCAAAAGGAAATACAATCGTGATCAGGTCTTTTGACAGTGACAGGGTTTCAGACCTGCAGAATAAAATCGCCGAACGGTCTGGCTACCCGGCTGAGGAACAACACCTTTTATATGAGGGCAGATCGCTGTAGGAAAGCAGAACCTTGCAAGAATACAACATCCAGGCAGGCTCTACAATCATTTTTAATATGAGGTTACGAGGGGGTGCCGAAAGCGCTGGAACTAGCTCGCAAAGTAAAGGGACATTTAAGGAAGCAGTGAAGGGAAAGGGGAAAGAATCTACAGCTGTCACTGAACCCCAGGGGCAGTATATTGTAGATCAAATACCGGAGAGCCCCTCCATCTCCATCGACATACCAGAGGTAAATAACATATTCTCAGATCTACAAAAAAATGCAGTTATTTGTAGATTCAATGGTTTCTGGCCTAGAACTGATGCATTGTATCAATGGATCCACACGGTTTGGACAAAAAATTGCCAAATCTACCTATACCCTAAGGGGTTCTTCATAGTATGTTTTCACACAGAAGAAGAAAAGGAAACAGTTCTCAACCAAGGGCCATGGTTCTGGGGCAGTGCTGGACTTTTTATTACTCCATGGTTCCCTGAGTTTGATGCCAACACCATGGTGGTATCAAGGATGCCAGTATGGGTTAGGATGCATAACCTTCCTTTACATTTCTGGCATTCAAAGGCTTTAACAGCTATTGGAAACACCCTGGGGAGAATGTTAAAGATAGACGGAGAGAGACATATAAAAGGGATTTTTACCTTTGCCAGAATATGTGTCGAGGTAGATCTTAGCCGAGGACTACCTGAAAGCATAATCCTGAACTTCAATAATACACAGTGGAAACAACCCTTGGACTATGAGAATACAGCTTTCAGATGCCGGGGATGTCAACAAACAGGTCATTTGTATAATGCATGTCCAAGCCTCAACAAGAGCAAGCCACAACAAAGGAAGCCGAAAGGATGGCAGAATATAGATGCTGCTTTAAAGAAGGCAGATACAGCAAAGAAGGAAGAACATAAAACAACAAAGGATAAAGATCAGGACAATAAGGAAAAAGAGATAAATGAGGAAAAGGAAAAAGACCTCCAGCTGGAAATAAGTGGTAATAAACGAAGTCTGAGTCCTGATGGATCAGATTCAGATAAGGAACAACAAATGAACACAGTAGAAAACCATCTCGCCATTATTGCCTCCACGCTCAACACTGATGGTTGGCGAAAAGTGGAGAAAAAGAAGGGCAGGAAGACTTAGGCCAGCTGGTTTTTGAGGGCTGCTCTTCAGTTAACTGGAGAGCCATTTTCTTTATTTTGCTTGTAGGCAGGAGTGTATCCTGCGGGCTGTATGTTCCATTTTCATACAGTCAATTTGAATGCTTAACGCATATACTTGCAACTTTTTATTTTTATTAATAAAAAGTTCGTTTTTTTTCTTTGGAAAAAAACAAAAAAAATCAAATACAAAAAAATATAAAAAGAAAGTGAAAAAAAAAGAAGCAAAAAACTTATAAAAATGTGAAAAAAAAACCAAAATTAACTCGTAAAAAAAAATGAATAAAAAATAAACGAGAAAAAGAAAAAAGAAAAATAAAAAATATATATTTTGATTTTTTAATAGATATATATATATATATATATATATATATATATATATATATATATATATATATATATATATATATAACCAAATTGAACCAAAAAAAAAAAAAAAATCTAAAAACATTTTTTGAAGTTTAAAAAAAAAAATTTAAAAGAAAACCTCATTAGAAGAAGAAGAAATAAAAATAAAAATAAAATAAAATAATTACCAAAAAAAAGTGAACTAAAAAGAAATTAAGAAAAAAAAATTAAAATAAAAAAAATTAATGAAAATAAAAAATTAAAAAATATTTAAATTAAATAATTTAAATAAACAAAATAAAATAAAATAAAATAAAAAAATTAAGAATGATTTTTTTAATTAAAATTATAAAAATAAAGAAATAACATAAGAAAATAACAAAAAATAAATAAAATTATAAAAATTTAAAAACAAAATTTAAGAAAAAAAACATTAAAAAAACAAAACAATTAAATATAAAAAATATAATAATAATAATAGTAATAGTAATAAAAAAAATTTAAAAAATCAAAACATATTAAAAATAATTCAAAAAAAATTAAAAATAAAAATAAAAATAAATAACAATTAAAAAAAAATTAATCGTCCCCCCATCCTTCCCTCCTCATCCTCGGTCCTCCCCTCTCCCCTTCACCCCCCACCACCCCTACCGCTCCCTTTTCGCCCTACCCCCAACACCTCCCTCACCCGCTAACTTCGACCCTCTCTTTTCCCCTCCTGTCCCCTCCTCCTCCCCTCGGCCCTCCCTTCTTTCGTCCCACCTCCCATCTCCCTTCCCCTCCCCCTTGCACTCTCCACTTCCCCTCTCCCTTCTCCTCCCCTCCCCACTCCCCAATCCTTGCGGACCCCCCTCCCCTACCCACTTGGGCCCCCAGCCAGTAGCCAAGAGACCGTAGGCAGATTTCTAGAATCAGTTTGCAGACTCTTGGTCGCTCGCTGGGGGCTTGGGTGGGGAGGGGAGGGGGGTGCGTGAGGGTCGAGGGGGCACGGGGGTCAAGTGGGGGAGGGGAGAGAGGAGGGCCGAGGCTGGGGAGGGGAGGCGGGTGAGGGAGGACAGGACTCAGAGTAGGGTTTATTGTTATTTCTTGTTTTTTTTTAATTATTTTTTATTTTTAATTATTTTATTTATTTATTTATTTATTTATTTTCAAATTGTTTTTTATTTTTTACTTTTTTAATTGTTTTTTATTTTTTAATTTTTAAATTTAATTTTTTTATTTATTTTCATTTAAGTTTTTATTTTTTATTTTTTATTTATTTTATAATTTAAGTTATTTATAATTTTTAAATTTAAATACTTTTTATTTTATTTATTTTTCTTTTCTTTTCTCATAATTTAAGTTTTATAATATAATTTTTTTAGATTAATTTTTTTTAATTTAAATATTTTGATTTTTTTTTTAATTTTAATTTTAAAGTTATTTTTTTTAATTGTTCTATTTTTTCTTTTTCTCTTAATTTTTAATTTAATTTTATCTATTGTATTTTATTTTTTGGTAATTATTTAACATTTTTTTTAAATGATGTTTTTAGTTTTTATTTTTAATTTAAAAAATGGTTTTTTTTTAATTTTATTTTTTCTTAATATATATATTATTAATTTTTTTTGTTTATTTTTTATATTTTTATATTTTTTTTTGTTTTATTTATTTATTTATTTTTCATTTTTCATTTTTTCAAGTTAATTTTGATTTTTTTTTTTTTTTTTTACATTTTTTATGGTTTTTATATTTGATTTTTTTGCCATGTTTTTTATGTTTTATTACTTGTTATTATTTTTTAACTTTTTTTTTCCAATATTTGAATTTTTGCTTTCTCATATATATATATATATATATATATATATATATATATATATATATATATATATATATATATATATATATATATATATATATATATGATTTTTTGTAGCGTTCGTGTCGATGCTTGTCTAGCAACTCGATCCCATTATGTGTAATTTGTTAGGTGATTTTTATTTTTTTTTTGCAATGTATCAAGTTGTCTTAGACTAAGATTTAAAAATTGCAATACATTAGCATTTAAAAAAATTACTCTTGGTATAATAACTCTTTCATTCAGGTGTTCATTTTTAAAGTTTTTTTAATCATTAAATTTTTCCATAATGTCATACTTGAAATATTTTTGAAAATTTAAGATTGTTTTGTAGTCATAATCTTTGGTTTTTAATTCCATGGTTGAAAAATTGTCAAGATTTTAATGTTTTTCTAAGTTGTGATATTTTATCTTTAATGTTATGGTTGAAAACAATTATAAATTTTTTTTCTTAGCACTATGCTTGAAAATTGTTGGAATTTTAAGGTTTTTCAAAGAAGTGATATTTTAAATTTAATGTCACATTTAAAAATCATTGGAATTTTAAGGCTTTTCAAAGACATGATATTTTATCATTAATGTCACAGTTGAAAATCATTGGAAATTTAAAGTTTTTCAGAGTCACAATATTTTGTTTTTAACGTCATTATTAAAAAATGTTGAAAATGTACTCGGAAAAAAAGATGTTATTCCGACATCAACACTTTTCGATTTCAAGGTGTTTTTTGCACCAAACAAAATGGCTTTTATTGTTTTTTACTATTTAAAAAATATTGAAAATTTACTCTTGAAAAAATTGGTGATGCAGAATCAACACTTTTTATTTTTGAGTTGTTTTTTCATGTTTTTTTGGGATTTTTGAGCTCGAGTACCCATTTTGAGGTAATAGTTCCCATTTGATTGGTAACTATGTTAATAGGATCATAGATGTTGCTCCTCTATATTTTACCCATAGAGTTGGAGATGTGGCTCCCCTATTTTGGTATTTGTAGAGTATACCTTAGTTGGAATCATACCCACGAGCTTGGCTTGTTGGGATTGCCGCTCCTTGTTTGGCCAACGTGTTGAGAGTGTACTTAGGGGTGTACAACCCAAGTTGATTATGATGTAGTTTCTCTACTACATGACTCTAGAGTGTCATTGTTGGGAAGATCAGTGGGCAATAGGATGGTTTGAGATGTGATCCTCTATATCACCTATTGCTCAATATGGGGTTGAAGATGTTTTTCTCCCCCTTGCGATTCTAGGTTGAGATGTGCTCCTTGACGTAGATTCACGTTGAGATGTGCCCCCTGATATTATTTTTAGATTGAGATGTGCTCTTCAACATTATAGAGGGTGGTAGTTAATGCTCCCCAATTCTTCTTCTTCAGATTCGAGAAAGTTTCAGCAGATAGAGTTCAGCAGAGATGGGACATGACATGACGATAGGATACACATGACATGATGTAATTGTAATTTCTCCATAGCTGAGAGGGAGTGTTAATTTTGTAGTTGAATGACAAATTCGAACCATGGGATTAGATTCCTCTTTTCGAGAGAACCAATTCGAAATATTGAAGTGCTCAATTTGGAAAAGTGAAAGTGTACTTATGAACAAAAGCCCACATATGAACATTTGGACAAGTTGGCTCTAACAAGAAATGGTCACCCTTGGAAGCCTATTTGGACATCACCTAGCATCATCTCCTTCTCTTACTCATTGATTTTTTCACACAAGTTAGAGGTTAGGTTGAGGAAAGAGGTTCACACAGGTTCGAAAATGTAGGTTTTGAAGCTCACACATGTTCTAGGGTTTTGGTTTCTGACCACAAGCTCGTCAAAGGAAATATTTGGCTATAATTGTAGGCTATCAGGCTCAAGGGTGCAGTTGGAAGGTCTCAACCGCATGCACAACTCTTGCTCTGTGCAATTGGGCTCTAGGGCTAAATTTTGACATCTGATCATAGTTGACCACAGATAGGAAAAGTTTTCTTGATATATATTGATGATATGAACATATTTCTGAATGTTGTTGGTTTAATTTTTCTAGATGATTTTGTATTAGGCTGATTGTACTCTCTGCTGAACATTTTATGAAAATCTAGTATAAGAAGAATTTTCAAAGGGATTTCCCCCTTGTGGGGTTTTTCCCTAGTCTTTGACCAAATCTAGTGTCTCTTGTTGATTGTCTCCTTTGTCATTGCATTTACTGTTCTATCTTCAATTACTGTTGATGATTGGAAAGATGAATTATCATTGAAAATATTTCTAATTGAAGAATTGAATTGGGCTAAAAGTAATTGAAACAACATAGAGCAGTGTGAAAATTAACAATGACATGGTATGAAGTATACATTGCAAGTCATCATAATCTCCTTTTTTTAATTGGTTCATTTCTCTCAAATTGTTAATGCCTTAAATTTGTTGACACCTAATTTTTAGGATTACGTAAATACATGTAAATATTGTGAAAAGAAAATAAGGATAATTCAAAGACAAAGAGACATTGGGAGATGAAACCCAAGAGTCTGTCTCTCCATGTATATATCTATAATCCATCTTAATGTAAAGACACAATTTGATTTGAGGAGTTACCTCCTGGCCTGACATGGTATCAGAGGCAGTCCCATTTTTAGCTTCCTTTCTGCCCTTGTAACTCCCACTGCTTCTATTCTACATCTTTTGCGGGCTGACATTTCTGTCAAACCCCTACATAATCCCATGCATTGTTGTTGAATGGATAACTCTCATAGAAGCTTTGCGTTCAAGTTGTGTTAATTTGTTGGAGCATAGGTCTCATTCTAGTATTTTCCCACTCAGTAACTCCCTTGCATTTTGGGCTTGATTCCATAAAGTTCCACTCCAAGTAACATAGACCCTCTTTGTTCCTGGAGATGTTGAACGCGACCTATTCTCTCTAGAAGACGAAGATCGCTAGGCTAACTTATTAGATATGAAGTTCAAAACCGAGAGACCTTCTTTTGCAATCGTTCTCTACGTCTTATTCCATTCTCGACATTTGAGCAATTCGTTAATTAAATGTGTGTAACTCTTGAAATCCATCTGTTGGAGTGCATTGTAGTTTTATATGAATGTGTATCTCTGATTATAATACTGTGTCTCAAGTTGTATATGATGCATTCTTCTGCGTTCAAGCTATTATAAATAGGAAACGATACATTATATCTGGATGAATGACTGTGTAGTGAATGGCGTGTTGAATGGCGCATTGGAATTATCTATATACATTTGAATGGTGGGTGAATCATTATTTGAATGGTGTGTGTATCAATTTTTTATATGCGTTAGCTTTTTTGAAGACCGTATTTGGAGTTATTTTTTAATACCATAATCCTTTACATGACACATATATTAAATGGAGCATATGGATGGTAAATACCTCGAGTTCCTATTTTGAGGGGTGTATTATAATATATGTTATGTGGATCATATGTGGTATGTAATGAGATATGTGAGCATTATGTAATATGTCATGAAGGTATATTGAGAGATTATATTTTTAATTGAAGGCTTTTGAAGACATATCCATTTTTTTTTGCAATTATTTTGAGGCCACGTCAAATTTTATAATGCATTTACTCATCTCCATAGTGAGAGTAGTTCTCACTCACAAAGAGAACTATCCTGAGTCGTCTCGGAAGATAAAACACACCCTCATTTTCAATGAGTTGTGGAAAGGGATTTGTGAAGGAGAAGGAGACAATGCACCTGCAAATCCCACTTCAGATAAGGAATTTTCCATTTGGTAAAACAATAACAACAAGGCCTATGCCTTGATTGCAGCGTTAGTAAATGAAGAAGTGAGTCGCCATATTTCACCATTTTCAAATTCCTTTGGATCTTTAATGAAATTCAAGGAATTGTATGACCCACACTCTAAACTTGAATTTATTAAATTGATGATTAAGTTGTTCATTCTTGAGTTGAAAAATGATGACCTTATTGCCTTAGCATCAGAAGTAAGATCCATTACGCATGATATAAAGGGAACTAGTGTTGAGATAGATATTTCTCTCATAGCTTATGTCAGGGCATGATATCCCACCTATTCACATTATCTTGACTATTGCAAGCAAGTGGAAACCTTAAGGAGATTACCTTTGACTCCATTGAAAATCATTTTTCTAAGAGAGAGAAGGCTTTTGGCAAAAATTCAACTCCTCAATCTACATACAAAGTTGTATACCTTGCACAAAAGGAGAAGAATCATGCACAAGATTATTCTATAGGAAGAGGTGGACAAAGAGGAAGAGGAAGGGGGAATTTTAGAGGCAGGGGGCAGACATAACCAAGGAGAAAAGTCTAATCTTCATTGCATATGATGCACTCGAGATGGAAATGATGCATCCACGTGTAAGTTTCCATAGGAAAAAATTGAGTAGGAAAGGAATGAAGGGAAAGGTAAAACTAATGACAAAGGGAAAAGTAAAGTACCTAAATCCTCTCACTATGTTGTGGCACATTGTAACAATAGTGTAACAAAAGACTTGTTCAATGCTTCACTTTCTTCATGGAAAGATGACTGGTTGCATGATTCTAGAGAAAATTTCCACACGACTTTTAGGAGAGATTTCTTTGAAGAATTCACTCACAATGTTGATGGAGTAATATACTTTGCACACAAGTAAAAACTCAAGCCATCAGGCTCAAACTGACTGGTATTCCAAACTTTCTTTTGCATGATGTTTTATACCTCTCAGAGCCAAGGAGAAACTTACTGTCTTTGGTCCACATCCGTCAAAAAGGACAATCCATTCATATATTTGATGGCAAGGTCGAGGTCAGAAAAGCATCATATCACTCTGTCGGGCGGATGAATCATTCTTGCGGACAAGACCGATCTACCTAGTATCTAATGATATCTAGCGACAAGCAAACCAAACAAATTCTATCTTTCTCTAAATATGCGATTTATAAATAAAGGTTACTAGGTGTTTTAAGCCTACCTCGGGTCCAGTGCTAGTTTGTGGAAACCACGCTCTGTTTGTCCAAATGAGCTCCCTTTTAAAGAATCTGCAAACACAAACAAGCACACATATTAAATAGCACCTGCATAGCCAATATAATAAACCATACTTATCATGATGATCAAGGAATTCATGAAATAAATCATAGAAGACAATTTATTGAGAAAAATGAATCTGATTTTATTAACTTTAATCAAAGAAGAACTTTACAACCTTGGTGCCTTGATGTTGTACAAGCTCCTCCCAGGGTCCAGCAAGAATCTCCTCTACTTTGACAAGTTTCACTCTCTTCCCAAAGAAGCCAAAAGGTATGTAATCTCTCCTCTCAAGCTTAACTAGGAAGTCTCAATTCCAACAGCATTTACCCTCAAAAATGTTCAGCTTTCAACCTCTCTAGCAACCATCCCAATGCCTCAATTTATAGGGCAGAGGAGGGAAGTTACTAGGTCCACCTTCAAAGGGATAGAGTCCTCCGTCAAAGGGATAAGCTCCTCTCATCAAGGGGTTAGCTCCTTTAGTTATGGGATGCATGAACCACCTAGGAGCGAACCAACCATATCAAGATTCCTTCTAGAAGCATCCAGAATTAACCCAAAGTGTGTTTTTAACAATAAACTTGTGCCTTTTTGACTTCTACAGGGGTCCGCACCCACTCCTTTAGAGACAAAGCGGGCTGGTCCGTAAGGAACATGACCAAGGGGTGCGGGACCGCAGATAATGGTAAGAGAAAGTGCGGAACCAGAGTCTTATAGATTTTCAAAGGCTTTCTCTCATTTTTAAGGATTTGACATGAAGAGTTGAGGTTTGAGACTTGCAAAGGAGGACAGTATGAGTGGTGATAGACTCACACTGACTGCAGAAAGTCATGGTGACAATATTTTGTGTAACAGATTGCCTCCTAAAGTGCGAAGTCTATAGTAGATGAGGATTTCATTTATTATCTATGAATAGTGAAGTACTTTATTATTTTGAGGATTATCTTGTGGAGAGCCCGGTTGGAACCTGTAAAAACATTCAATAAAAAATATATATATGAGATCATATCATCGCTGAGGTAGGCATTCCCATACTCAAATCAAAACTGACTAGAAAACTAACTAAACTGCTCTGATATAGGAATGATCTTGCAATACATCACAAGTATAGACTCATGTAGACACAGTATGGGCACAACCATCTGTGTTATAAATAGTCTACTGTATAATTAATACAAAATTCCTCGCAGCCTGGATGGTGGAAACTAGATCCAGGGTCTTGATTTCTACTTCCCGAAATAGTACGATTCTATTCATGTGAATGAATGTGTCGAAGTCGAACATGGTAAAAACCACTTGATTACCAGTCAATGATGTAAATTGTTAACAAGTGTGAGAGAAACCACCAGTAATGTCAATGGCTCTCAAAGTACTCAGTACAATCCATGAAATGTGAATAGATGTGTTGATGTCGAACATGTTACGGAATCCTTTGATCGAAGGTCAATGATGCAACCTGTCGTCGAAGGCGAGAAACCTGCCATTGAGGCATGCATATCCCAAGGTACTGACGATTTCTGGATCATCTTTCTAGATAATGAGCTGAAGTTGATAGAAAGTGATCCGTTGTAGGCAAGCCCATAACACGAAATCATATATCAAGTTTGAAGAAATATAGTTGCAAGGACTGACTCAGGGATGGTCAAGATGAATGACAAATATTTTGCAGATGAATGGTTTATTTGCACTGACCTCTTGAACACATAATGACACTGCAGATGGTTTGGTGACAATTGACCCAAAGCTAATACCCAGAAACCGGTTGAAGACTTTCAAATATGGTTTGATCAACTGCTAGGCAAAGGATTTCCCAACCCAGGTGAACAAAAAGTGTCGTGTTCAAGAGTGGTTAAATGTTTTTCTGAGACACAAAGTATGCCAAACAGGTTCATTTTTCTCTCTTTTCCCCCACCATTTCTGGCAAGTACCTCTTTATTTTTGACAAGCTTGAGGAGGATAACATTTGCTTGATTATAAGCTCATCCTTCAAATGAGTCCAACTTAGTTTAAATTCGAACCCTAAGAAGGAGTGGTCCGTTCCTGTTTGTAATTTAACAGGTCCTTTACTGTTAAATTTTAACGAGTCCAGTATAGGAGAAACTCAGCGTTTTTCAATTTTAGGGAGTCTGAAAAAACTTAAGAAAACTCCATGGTTGTCCTTTTTCGTAAATTTGTGTCTCCCAAGCCCGAAAAAGTATAAAATAATACTTGAGAGAATCGCTTGACCATTACGATCAAGGAGTACTTTTCATAATTAGTGTCTCTGATCCGAAAAAGTAAAAAAGCGATCAATGACACGTCGTTTTATAACCAATATCAAATTTGAAACGACAAAAATCCGGCAATCTTTTCATGTTTTTACGGTCAAAAAAGAGCTGTAAGTGGACCGTCTTTTTAATTCCGTTTTAACGAGCTTAAAAAGAAAAATTCAGCAATCTTTTCATATTTTAGGAGTCAGAAAAGAGCTTAAAGGTGACTCTAATGTTTTTTGTCAAAAATGATCAATTTTGCCTGAAAAATCCGTTATCTTGCACAAAGACTCAAACATTACTCATACTTGTTTAAAGTAAATAAAAATGCTTCAAAATTTACCTCTTTAAAGTGAAAAATAAACAAATTAAAAATTCATTTATTCAAAAAAGCTTATAAAAAGGGCTTTTGTAAATTCATTTTTACTGTTTGACTTCAGAGTGAGAAAAGAGAGCTTTTGGTAAGAAATTTCCTGTGAAGATTGCGGAAAATCCGTCTGTTGGAATTGAACACCATCACCTCCAGGTAATCCACATCATCTTATTCTTGCATTTCATTCGTTTGAAATTTGTTTTTAGGGTTTTATTTTGATTTTTAGGAAATATTTAGGTTAAAAGACCGCGCGCGGGGGTCCGCAGGCATAGTATAGGAAACCTGCGGACCCCGACTTTTTCGTAAAAGGAAAAAAGTCAGGGGCCTGCACCTGCTGTTAAGGCAGAGTGCGGACCTACGCACTGTCTCTAACCTAGAGAGTGCGGTCCTCACAGCATAGATTTTTAAACATAAATTTTTCAAATTCCGCCCAAAAACTTTGATTTAAAATATTCTAATCCCCCTTTTCTTTGAATGTAGGGTATACATCATGCTTGATTGGTGCAAACGGGAGCACGAGGATGTAGATCTCGCCGCAATTAATCATGAACCTTCGATTGATGCAATGAAGGCATGTGGTTTATTTAAATTTTGGGCCATACCTGGCATGAGAGCCCAAGTGGACTTTTTGCAGTGGCTGGTAGACAGGTGGAATGTACAGGACCAGTGTTTCTTTATTGGTGGCCACCAGCTCGAAATGGAGCTAGAGGACATTTACTTTTTGACTGGTTTTCCTAAGAGAGGTGAACAATTGACTCTATTCGGGGCTAGGCCAGGTGGCCAGTGTGTCGATAGCCTCTGGCTAGAGTTTTGTAATGACCAAACCAAGGACAAAGGGATTGATATCAAAACCATCTCCCATCCTGAACTCAAAGTGATTGCATTTACTGTCACCAGACTCTGCGGAAGCATAGCACTACATATGGCCACTGGATCCCAAATGCGGATGGCAGTAGACTGCTTTCAGGGCACCATCTTCAACTGGTGTGAAGCTGTGTTGGCTAATGTAAAAGGCCAACTGACTAGAGCAAAGAACGGAGAACTGAAAAATTTTGGATATGGTTTCTTAGTTGTGAGCTTTGGTCTAGATAGGGTCCCAATGTTGGTCCCACAACATCTTTTCGTTGGAGCTGGACTTCCCCGAGAGCCCAAACTGATGCGTTGGGTTGCAGTTATGGCCCGTCATCCTGAGGAGGGTTCAGAAGTTGTTCGATTTCCTCCTGAGTATTTTCATTGGTTGGAGAACCAAGTTTTTGCTATTCAAGATTTTCCTTATGCTGGGATGGATTATCGTGGTGACCCAGACATGGCTCTTCCACCAGGAGAGCAATGGGATGACTCAGGTAAAATCATTTTCAACCTTTTCTAATTTTTTTTTTTTGTTTTTTAAATCGTCCCAAAATTGATAGTAAAAAGTTTCAAATGCAGATGTAGGTCCACGGTGACCAGCCACTCTCCGGCCCTATGAGAGGAAACAGCCAGCTGTAGCAGCACCAGCCCCACGGGACGAATCTACAGAGACCTTGGCCGAATTGGAAAACCATCTAGAGCGTTTGACAACAAACATTCCAGAGACTAGCATAGATGACATTCCTCTTAGGCTACAGTGCTATGTGATTGGGGTCCCAGGACCTTTCAGGAGGTTCCTTTGTAGGGTGGCCCGTACAGTGGTTTCTTATTGTGATCATCACCAGTGATAGGATGATCGCCTATTGTAGACTCATATGACATTTTTGCTTTTTGTACTATCATTTTTGCCGATCATAAGGTGTTTTTCAACCTATTATCGAAGGCGATGTATATTTGACACACTTCTATGCTATGCTATATCACTATTACCGATTATCTTGTAAAACATGTTATGGAATGTTTTTAAATTTACTTGTTTGATTACTACAAATGTCTACTTAACATTCAAGAATCAATTGCATATGCTAATGTATTTAAATATCTTGGAATATGTTGATATTCAATATACTAAAATTCACGTTCCAAGAGACGAACTCTCAAAAATAATCTCAATAACATTGGATTTCTAATGGCATAAACTCTATTAAGCTGCAATACAACGCATTCAGAATCTAACCTCACAATCAAACTCCGAATCCCAAATGAGATGGATTCAGATAATAACTCAATCACTGCACTATACTCTGCAATGTTGTTCGTTGTTTGACCGAGGCTTACCCCATGCATAGATACCAACTCATCAGAGGGCGAATAGATAACCCAAGCTGCAGAAGAAATGTTCCGTGTATTACGACAAGCACCATCAGCAAAACCAATGTATGTTTGGAGAGATGTCGACATCTGCAATATCAAGAGTAAAATCAAGATAAGCAGGAATAATGACAAAAACACTCTCTAAACTAGGCACACTTTTCTAATCTAAAATACACCAGCTAGAAAGAAAACTAATCTAACTAAAATCTCCACACCCAGATTTAAGCATAATATCTCTTCAGGTAAAGACCATTTCTGGGCTTACCTAAAGAGACTCCATCAAAGTTTACCAATTCATAGGCCCCTTTTGCTATCTTTTGCTTAACAACATAAGGACCATGCCACATGCATGGAAAATTTTAGGGGCTAATGTTCGCCCAGTGGGCTAATTTTCCATAATTTTTCCAAAAAAAAGATTCGCCAATTTCCAATTTTATAAAAGACGATTCGCCCAAATTTTAGAATATAAAATTATTTTACCTTAAAAATCGCCAACATTATAGAGAGACTATATATAAAATAATTATAAATTTGATTAATTTTACAAATATATCAATAAACATTTATAATTTGCATATTAGGGATTAGTGAGATTCGCCAATGTTTGAAACTTCAAGAAAATTTTCCATCCTTAAAATTTTCCTTGGCCACATGGGTATGAATTTTCCAACTCGACCTATGAATCCCAATGATTCGTCGGATCATGATGACTAGAACTTTGTTGATGGCTTCAACCAGACCATTAGCCTGTGGATAATATGGAGTTGAACTATCGTGACGCAGGCCAAGTTGGTCTATTATTTCAATCATCATAATATTTCGAAAATGACACCCATGATCAGTGATAATCGCTTGTGGAACACCGAACCTAGCAATTATATGATTGAAAATGAAAATCGCAGCAGTTTTGCCGTCTTCCGAAAATGTAGGCATCGCCTCGACCCACTTGGTAAAATAATCTACCGCGAGGATGATATACGCATGCCCCCCGACCGAGTGAGGGTTACATGTAATAAAATTGATACCCCATTTCGTAAAAGACGGCAATTATAGGGTTGAGAGGAGCAGGTGGAGCTCGCATCTTTTGATCAAAAATTTGGCAGTTGTGGCATTTTCGGACCGCGTTAATACAATCTTTAAACAAAGATGGCCAAAAATAGCCAGCGCGCAATATCTTTTGGGCTGTGGCAAACCCAGACATATGACCGCCACACGCTCCAGAGTGACAGTCATTTAGAACCCTTTCAGCTTCCTCATGAATTAAACAACATCGGAAAACAGAGTCCGCCCCACGACGATAAAGTGTATCTCCAATAATTTTGAATTGTTGGGATTGGAATCGTATTTTCCGACGCTAAGATCTTGAAATTTCAGGCCGAAAGGATTGGGTTTGGAGATAAACTATGATATCCCCATACCATGGATCAAGAGTGCTGATTAGAAACAAGGATTCGTCCGCAATGGGCTCTTCCGCCATAGTTTCGGTATCAACATGCGGGAAGTCACACATCAACTCCACAAAAACTAAAGATTTCTTTGACTTAGATTTTTCAAACTCCAAGTCGAATTCCTGCAGGATAACAATCCAATTGGAATACTTGTCCCCTAGCAATTGTTTGGTCAAAATATATATCATAGGGTTGCAATCGGAAATTACTGTAGTTTTGCGTAGTAAAATGTAATGACGAAAACGTTGGAAAGCTTGAATAGCTGCCAAGGCCAATTTCTCCACATGTGAATATTTTAGCTCAGTTGGATTTGAAGTTCGACTAAGGTAATAAATCACATGTTCACTATCGAATTCATCTTCCTGAACTAACACCATTCCGATGGTGGAATGAGAGGCGGCGAGATATAAGAAGTAGTCTTGGTTGTAGTTGGGAGGATGCAATAACGGTGCATGGGTCAATGCGTGTTTTAGTGCATCAAAAGATTTGTCAGCTATCTCATCCCAAAAGAATGGAGTATTCTGTTTCAACAACATGGTAAAACCCTTTGTGATCTCGGCGTAGTTAGGAATGAATCGACGTAAAAAGTTTGCTTTCCACTGCAAACTTTGGAGTTGGCGAAGAGTCGAAGGAGGAGGCAATTTGACAATAGCTTCAACCTTCGAAGGATCGACACGAATGCCAGCTTTCGAAACAACAAATCCTAGTAACCGACCCATTTCTATACAGAAAACACACTTGTGTGGATTTAACCTAATTCGATAATGCCTACATCTCATAAAGATTGCTCGTAAACGGATGAGATGATCGGCTCGATGTAATGAATAAGCAGGTAAATCATCAAGATAGGGTTGCACAATGTGCTTGATGTCATGAAACGCGTAAGACATGGCCCTTTGAAAAGTTGCACCGGCGTTCTTGAGCCCAAAAGGTAATTTGCAATAAGCAAATGTCCCCCATGGACAAATGAAAGTCATTTTTGGTTGATCAGCAGGTAGAATATTTATTTGATTATAACCGGAAAACCCATCCATGAAGGAGAATATTTCACTACCAGCACAATCATCAATGATTTGATTGATATAGGGAGTTGGGTAATTGTCTTTTGGACAGGCTCAATTAATATCCCTATAATCGATACATATTCTTATCATTCCTTGCTTTTTGTTAACAGGAACAATATTCGATACCCAATCCATTAAGGGAATTGGATAAATGAAACCTGCTTTAAGTAATTTTTCAACTTCTACTTTAATTGCAGCAGCTTTTCATGGGTGAATCTGACACAAACGTTGCCGGACGGGTTTAGCATCCGGGTAAGTTTTGATTTCGTGAACAACAATTGCTGGGTCAATTCCTAGAATTTCCTCATATGACCAGAAAAACACGTCACGGAATTCTTGAAATAGGGCTTTATATGTTTGAATTTCATCTTCCGTACAAGAGGCACCTATATGAATGTTTTCAACAATTCCATGTTTTACCGAAATGTCAATAGGAATAGTTCAAGAAATATTTCCCAAATTTAACTCAGAATCAGGATTTTGCAATGGATTCTGAGGTTCCTTGACATAATCAGTCATAAAAATAGATGAAAAATCATTTTCAAAGTGATCAATCTCAGGTAAAAACGAAGATCTATGATGAAGATCTTCCCATGGTAAATCATCAACAGATAAGATTTCACGAATTTGCTCATCAGTGTGAACAAGTTCGGAAAAAGTTGTTGAATTTGAGTTTGATGTTGAAAGTGATTCTTCATGGACTACATTCATTAAGTCAATTTCGGTTGAAGAAGGGTTGGAAAACGACTGTACGGCCTGATACGCAATTTCATATGGACTCAAAGGCATAGCATCACCAAATGAATCTATCTCAGATTCGGAAGGTACGATCCAAGGATCATCATAAACAATAGTGTCTGATGAAATCATATGAATGGTTGCAGTAGAAGGCGATATGTTGGGAGGAGGAAAGGAAAAAGTTCCTAGTAAACCAGAATCTTTAACTAGTCCTACTCCAACATCCTTATAAGGGATAGTTGTTTTGCCGACATGCTGGATACTTTCAGAAGAGGCTGGGTCGGATGAAAAGTAAGTTAGCTGGTCTATAGTTACGATCTTTCAATTATGAGGAAACTTTATATGCCGAAAGACCGATGAAGCAACAACAGTCATAGCGTAAGACCAACTACGACCCAAGAGAAGGTTGTAATCTAGAGGGGCATCAACCACCTCCACATCTAGATTAACAGTTTTGCGTTCAACCCCTATAGGTAAATCCTGTAGAATGCCAAAAGGATGGAACCCACGGCCATCAAAAGCCTTTAGAATCGTTGGGGATTGATTAAGTGTAGGAGAACCAAGCGATCTCCAACACTGGATTGACATAATACACGTTGAGGCTCCCTCATCAATCACAATCCCATGGCAAGGTCTGTTTTTGACTAACACTAGAATCTGGAAAGCCATTTGATGAGGTAAGCGAGGTGTACTATTTTCTAGATCAAAAATTATAAGGTTCGAGTCCTGAATATCAACAGATCCTATAGCCGACAATAGAAATGTACGATGTGCTGGACATGATTGCAGCACCTCCAAAGCCGACATTGCTGAAGGTGAAATAGCCAAATCTTCAACAATGTTATAGTTCTGAGCAGCTCTTGCATGTGGATTGAAAGCTGACTTTCGAAGTATACCCTTGGCAGGCGGTTTGATTACTAAGTCTGGGTTAGGTTTCTCGATCTGTAGTGGATTGGAACCGGGAGTTGAAGTTGATGGGTTCGAATTAGAAGATTATGCTTCCTTACCACCAATAGGACTTTTACTTCCATAATCTTGCGATCGTGTCGCAATCCTAACATGGGACATCATCATTATGGGTTCTTCTGAGGCATTTGAGGAAGAACCTATCATCTTACTGTCTTGACTAGGAAAAGGATCCTTCAAAACAGCAGGCATTTGAGAACCTTTGACGATTTTCGCGACCTTAGCGCAATGAGGGCAGTCTCTTGTAAAATGCTCTTCGTCATAAATGAGACAAGGATAACGAGGTTTGCGTTTCTCATCAGTAGATTCCGTTTTTTCTGGTTTCTCTTTCGAATTTTTATCTATTTTATTTTTCTTCTTCCCTTTCTTTTTACCGCCGGATTTTGATTTGGCTGTAGATGATTCTACAACATGAATATCGGCAGAAATTTCCGCGGAAGAATCTCTTGTCGGGGAATCTGGTAAAGTTATGATAGGAGAAGAATTCTTGGAAGATTTCTTCTTACTTTTGGTATTAACTGTACCAATCATGCCATCAGCTGCATGAAACCCTAAAGGAGCTACTGTTATTTGATTTTGTTTAGGAAGATCGGGAATTTTCTCGTGTAAAGTACCCGACTGCATATAAACGAGGTCAAGGTACTGAGCTTGAGCAATTACTTGCTCTTTAGTAACGACTCCTGCCTTAGCTACATCCTCAGTGATTTTCGGTAGTAATGATTTAACAAACCATTATGCTAAGATCTAATCTGGGATAAAAAATTTCACTAAACGCCGTCGACGTCTCCATTCATGAATGTGATCCGAAATATAAGTGGACGTTGAATGTTTTAATGAAGTTAATAATTCCGTGCCATTGTCATATCTGACTAACAACTGAAAATGAGTTAAAAATGAAGTAGCTAGCTGACTAAAGTTATAAAAAGTGGCTCGTGTTAACTCAATGTACCACTTGGCCGCAAGACGAATTAGAGTGCGCTGAAAAAGCCGTAAACGAATTGAATCATCTGAAATGGAGTTAGATGCACACTAGAGGTGATAAGTCATCACATGGTTTGACGGATCCTCTCCTAATTTTCCTTAAAACTTAGGAATATCACTGGGCAACTTATTCTGCATTGGCGGCCAAAACAGAAGATAATTTATCGGATCATTCGTAAGGCGTGACAAATCAGGCAAGTCCAAAGTTGCAATGAATGGTAACTGACGATTAGGTCCCTAAAACCCTGGGTCATGAGACCAGCCCCAGGGTGAGGATATCCAAGATAACTAGGAATTGGAATTGCATTTGGGATATTATATCCTCCTGGAAAACCAGGATTAACCAGACCGTACTGGGGTTGTTGAGGTTGCTGATAAGTATATCCAGGGTACGGTTGATACTGATAGACTGGGTTCTACACAGCAGGACCGAATTGGTACTGTCCCTGGTACGGTTGATAAGTAAATTGAGGTTGACTTGTGACAACTGTACTTGGACCAGGTTGTCCTACAGGCATTTGAACCGAAGTCTGAATTGTGGGTCTAGACTGAGGTAAAGATGCTTGAGGAATTGATGCAGGAATAGTAGAAACCAGAGTTGTCGATACTCCAGAAGTAGGTGGGGTAGATGGAACAGATGTTGCAGCAGTTGCAGCAGTCGTTTGAGGTGGAGTTCGAGGCGAACTAGGCCCAGGCTGAGAAACTACAGAAGGTGCAGAAGTTTGAATAGTAGGCTGGACAGGTTGCTGGGTTGAACCAGAAACCAAGGGTTGTCCAGATTGAGATGACAACTGCACATTCGGTTGTAAGATTTGTTGAGATTGAGATGGATCCCACACTAAGTTCATTCCGGGGTATGGACCCATAGAAGGTTGAGCATATTGGGGACCATAACCGGGTTGAGGGTAGGGTTGATAATTCAAAGGTACATTTCCAGTTCCTTGGACAAATGATTGACCTGAAGGTGGTTGGAAACCTTGGGTTGGGTACTGACCTTGAGGTTGATAACCTTGAGGCACGTACTGATACTGGGGTTGACCTTGAGGTACATATTGATATTGGGGTTGACCTTGAGGTACATACTGAGTCTGGGGTTGACCTTGAGGAATGTACTGTCCTGTAGGTATGTACTGTCCTTGAGGTTTCCCCCCAGGCGGTAATTGGGTACCTTGAGGTTGCCCCCCAGGTGATAATTGAGGACCTTGAGGCTGCCCCCCAGGCGGTAACTGGCCACCTTGAGGTTGCGGATTTGGAACGGTACTTGACATCATAAGAATATCTTCTACACTCAACGACTTAGTTCCGTTATTACCAGTTAATAACCCTTGTTCAACAGGTTGAGGAGATGCTCCCGAAAAAGTACCAGTAAGTGATTAATACCCAAAGGGAACAGAAGGACCGCCATATAAAAATGTTTCTGGAGATTGAGAAAACATGGATGACTGTCTCGACATATTCAAAGGAGGATAATAACCCCTAGGTGTTGGATGAAAAGGAATGTGAGGTGGTGAAAAAATTAGTCCTGGGTTTTCCAAAAAATTGGTCAATGAAAGATACCAAGCGTCCCTCCTAGGTGGACTGTAAAAGATTGATTCACGCTCCCTAAGTTCTATAGCTGGTTGATTTTCAGGGATAGGTATACCTTCTTCTGGAGTAACAAGTTCTTCAATAGCAATAAGTCCAGAAGGAAGATTTTGGGTAATGACTCTTTCTACCCTGGGTGAACCAGGACCACTGGAAGTTGGAGAGGCAAATCCTGATGATGGAGTAGCAGCAGGTTCAGTTTCAGGTTCAGATATTTCAGGTTCCTCAGCTAATTCACTAGTAGAAGAAAAACTACCAGTAACTTCGGAAAAAGAAACAGGTTCAATAATATACTCTGGTGCTTGAACTTGATAATTAGGATGTACAACTAAAGAAGACTCTCCTTCTTCAGGTGACCTAACTCTACTGTCACTAGGAGTTACAAGGGCTTGTAGCCCTTCAAGCTGGCTTGGTGAAAACTTAGGAGGTTGGCCCCGAAGTCTACGGGACTTCCTCAGTAATTCAGCCACGATTAAAAATTTTAATTACTTCACACGCAAACAAAGAAAAATCTCAATGAAAACCACTTAAAGCCTCTAAAGAACCAAACAATTTGAATCACACACCTAAAGAATCTAGGAGTTCAAACCACACACAAACAGTAACTTTCCGTACCGAAAACACTAGTTGGTGATGAAATCCAATGTCGCAGAATTCAATACAGAAATGGTGGTTGGAACAGTTACCCCGACAACCTGCTTAATGAATAGACTGGCACAAGTTTCTCCACTAAACCGTCTCAAGTGAAGAGAACCCTCCAGAAAATCCAAGTGAGTCTAGCCGACGTCTGCTCCAGGTACAGTGGGATCTTCCCTCCACCGTCACCTTAGGAAAGAATCCTACAGATTATGGTCACTATGGTTACCAACGGAAACAAATATACCTGGGGGAACAGTCTGTGATCCAATACATATGCAAGGGTAGAGTAGCAAGCTCAATCCCCTTGAAGGCTCCTTGACATAATCTAAGGTTTACCAACAAGTGACCCCAGGCTCCTTGACAATGGTTAATCCGAGGTTTATCGTTTTTAATACGTGTATATCTGCTATCGTTCCCAATGAGGAAGGATTGATTACCCCACTGGTTCGGATATGACCTCGTGCTTGACTCCTTTAAGAGGAGCTTCCCAGAGCATAGATGTAACAATTGGAATTTATCTCCTACCGCAAGATACAACTACTTGTTTGTTTTACTATCTTGGAGAGTTAATTACTCCCTAGTCCAAGATACTAGCCTAAGCTATGTTGGTGATAAAGAGCCTCAGAAATAAAAAGATTACTAGATAGATTTTACTTTAAGCATTATTTTTATTGTTTTTTTCTTAAGTCAAAAGGTGCGGAGATGAAACTTTATGGTGTGAAGACTCGACTCCAAAACACTAAAAATGCACTTAAGATGAAAAACAATCCTTTTTCTTCAATGAATTTCTAGCTAAAGAAAGAGTTGAGAATGCAAATGCTTGAAAAAACAAATCTTTCCTTAACAAACAAATAAAAAGAAGAACTTTTTGTCTTTTCCAATAAACTCAAAAACGAGACAACTAGTTATGCTCATGAAAAATTTCCCTTTCTTTTCAAACACTCAAATACTACAAAAACAAATTTTTTCAAAAGAGATTTTTTTTTTAATTTTTATAAAACACTCAAAACTATTGAAAAATCTAATCTTGAGATCTATAAATTCTAAAAAACTAATTGAAGTAAAAGCTTACAAAATTTCTTTTCAAGGATGTTTTACTTAGTTATGAGCAAACTAAGGACTAATTTGTCTAGAATCACAAATTAATAAAAAAACAACCAGCTTTTGTTTTCTTTTTAAAAAATGAAATCCAAAACTTTCAAAACAAGTTCTTTCGAAGCTTCGCAAAGAGAAAAACGAGATGTATTCCTCAACAAAGGTAGATTTTACAAATTGGTCAGACTCATAAGAAGACCAGCAAAAACCAGGGTGATCTGAGGTTTCTAAGGCTTCTAAGCTTTGAGTTACTACAAAGACCAAACAAAAATCAAGCCAGACACACAAAGCTTCTAGAAATTCACCTAAAACCTAAATGCCAATGGAATTAAACTACGAAAAGTTTTTGACAAGGCACGTGCATATTTGGGAAAAGGCTAAAACATATAAACAAATCCTAAGCTGACTGAATGAGAAAATTTTAAGTTTTTCAAAATTTTGACAGGGTCCGCAAGCTCCCAGTACAACCAGGTGCTGTACCGCTCTGTGTGTAAAGCAAAAGTGCAGGGATGTCCGCACTGTGTTACAAACAGAGGGTGTGGTCCTCTTCCAAAAGCGTGAAAAACAAAAAATAATTCAAGATTTATAGAACCTACCCAATCCCACACAGCAAGCAAAAACCAAAAACAGAGAAACAGTTTCTCAAGTCAAAGTAAAAGCAAAGGCAAAAACCAAAAATTCAAGTCCCCAGCGGAGTCACCATTTTGTCGAGCGGATGAATTGTTCTTGCGGACAAGACCGATCTCCCTAGTATCTAATGATACCTAGCGACAAGCAAACCAAACAAATTCTATCTTTCTCTAAATATGCGATTTATAAATAAAGGTTACTAGGTGTTTTAGGCCTACCTCGGGTCCAGTGCTAGTTTACGGAAGCCACGCTCCGTTTGTCCAAATGAGCTCCTTTTTAAAGAATCTTCAAACACAAACAAGCACACATATTAAATAGCACCTGCATAGCCAATATAATAAACCATACTTATCATGATGATCAAGGAATTCATGAAATAAATCATAGAAGACAATTTATTGAGAAAAATGAATCTGATTGTATTAACTTTAATCAAAGAAGAACTTTACAACGTTGGTGCCTTGATGCTATACAAGCTCCTCCCAGGATCCAGCAAGAATCTCCTCTACTTTGACAATTTTCACTCTCTTCCCAAAGAAGCCAAAAGGTATGTAATCTCTCCTCTCAAGCTTAACTAGGAAGTCTCAATTCCAACAACATTTACCCTCAAAAATGTTCAGCTTTCAACCTCTCTAGCAACCAGCCCAATGCCTCAATTTATAGTGTAGAGGAGGGAAGTTACTAGGTCCACCTTCAAAGGGATAGACTCCTCCTTCAAAGGGATAAGCTCCTCTCATCAAGGGGTTAGCTCCTTTAGTTATGGGATGCATGAACCACCTAGGAGCGAACCAACCACGTCAAGATTCCTTCTAGAAGCATCCAGAATTAACCCAAAGTGAGTTTTTAACAATAAACTTGCACCTTTTTTACTTTTACAGGGGTCCGCACCCACTCCTTTAGAGACAAAGCGGGCAAGTCCGTAGGGAACATGACCAAGGGGTGCGGGACCGTAGGTAATGGTAAGAGAAAGTGTGGAACCAGAGTTTTATAGATTTTCAAAGGCTTTCTCTCATTTTTAAGGCTTTGACATGAAGAGCTGAGGTTTGAGACTTGCAAAGGAGGACAGTATGAGTGGTGCTAGACTCACACTGACTGCAGAAATTCATGGTGAAAATATTTTGTGTAACACACTCACTTGTCATTATGGGGATAGAAGAAGAAAGACTTTTGAAGTTGCAAGGAACCTTTGTTCGTTCACAAAACTTCTCATACAGTTCTCACTATGATGAAGGTACATTTCCATCAAGTCTTTTATGGCATGTTAGATGAGGACACTTGAACTATGACAACCTTCGTTTGTTGAAGAAAAATGGTGTTACTGGTTTGCCTATAATTCCTAGGAAACTTAAGCAATGTGATGCTTGTATCTTAGGAAAGCACAACAAATAGTATTTTCATGATTCTCATTCCAGAGCACATAGAAAACTTGAACTCATTCATTTAGATTTATGTGGCCCAATGCCCATTCCTTCTACAAATGGTAAATAAATATATGATGACATTTATTGATGACTACACCAGAATGTGTTGCGTTTATTTATTGAGAACAAAACTGAAGCTTTTGAAACATTGAATAACTTTCATGCATGGATTGAAAATGATACACAATCTCATATTGGCTCTATTCTCCTTGATAATGGAAAAGAATACACTTCAAATTAATTTGAAAACTATCTTCGCTAGCATGGGATCAAACATCAAACAATTATGCCTTATAACCCCGAACAAAACCGAGTAGATGAAAGAATAAATAGGGAAATCTTAAATATGGTACGTTCCATGATGTTTTTCAAGAATGTTAAATTGATGTTTTGGGCTAATGCAGTTTTGTGTCATGTGTATATAAAGAATATGTGTCCATCTAATGCTATAAAAAAGAAGCCTCCCTATGAAGTGTGGTATGGCCACATTCCTTTGGTGACGCATCTCAGGGTTTTTGATTCCACCTATTATGCCTTAATACCTTAGGAACAGAGAAACAAACTTAGTGCAAGGAGTCATAAGTGTATCTTCTTAAGGGACTCAAATACCTCCAAAGCATACCGTCTCTATGAAGAAGCCAATAATAAGTTTATAATATCTCGAGATGTGATCCTCCTTGAATCTTCCAAGGCTGACAATATTGTTGAGCGACAACTTGATCGCTTGGATACATTCAGACATGTAAAATATTTTCAAGGGTTTGATAATCAGATAAGGAGGGATTCCTATACTGGATCAATATGTGGAATCTTCTTCTGAAACACTCTCTCCCCCACATAAATCTTCAACCACTAATGACACTTTGAGTTATGTGAGTGACAGAATTGGGAGACTAAATCTTGATTTAGCCCCATCTCAATCAACTGAGTAGCCTATGCCATCTCAGAAAGGTCCTCCTAAATGGTTGACAAAGACACTTGAAAGTGTTCATCTTGATGCGGTCAGAAAGACAGGAACAAGAAGCTCAAACAGAAAAAATGGAGTTGATGTAGATTATTCTAATTCACCTGTTGATATGGATGTTTCTTATGATTGTGAACTAAACTTGTCTGCAGATTTCGAACCAACTTCCTTCAAAGAAGTTGCTTCTCATGATGAATGGAAAGAAGCGATGCAAAAAGAATATGATGCTTTGATAAAGAATGGCACTTGGAAGCTAGTTGATCTTCCACTAGGAACCAAATCAATTGGCTGCAAGTGGGTCTTCAAAAACAAGTATAAAGAAGATGCCTCACTTGACAAGCATAAAGTCAGGTTTGTGGAAAACGATTTTGCACATAAGGAAGGGGTCGACTATGAGGATAAATTTTCTCCCACAAAAAAATGGGCTACCATCCAGACACTCGTTGCCTTGGAAACACATAGCGATTGGAAGTCCATCAAATGGATATAAAAACTACTTTCTTAAATGGATATCTGAAAGAGAATGTTTTTATGTCCCAACCAGAAGGATTTGCCATGAAGGGTCAGGAACATAAAATATGAAATCTTGTAAAATCCTTGTATGGCCTTAAGCAAGCTCCCCGAGCTTGGTATGAGAAGTTAATCGAGCATCTTCTGAATCTCAACTTCAAACATAATGATCTTGATGATGCAACTTTGTTTGTCAAGAAAGTTGGCAAAAAAGTTGGCAAAAAAGTTACATATCTTTTGTTGTATGTGGGTGATATTTTGATGACAAGGAACAATGAGAGCTACATTTCATCCATAAAGAATGAATTGAGGAAAGGTTATGAAATGACATACTTGGGCTATGTTCACTACTATCTTGGAACTGAAGTAACTCAACATCCAAAGTTGATATTCCTCTCTTAGAAAAATTACATTAGAGATACGTTGAATAGGTTTGACATGGTTGAGTGCAATCATTTGACTACTCCAATGGAACAAAACTTAAATCTCACATCCACTGAAGGAAAATAATTTGAGGATGCAATGAAGTATAAACAACTCATAGGAAGTCTCAACTACCTAACTACTACCAAACCAAATATTTCATTTTTTGTTGGAATCCTCTCCAGGTTTATGAAAAATCCTTGTGAGGGTCATTGGTCTGCTGAAAAAAGAGTTCTAAGGTATTTTAAGGGAACTCAAGACTTTGGACTTAAGTATACACAAGTAGGAGACTTCATCTTGATTAGATACTTTGATTCAAAATTCGATGGAGATAAAGAAACTAGGGTATCTACATTAGGTTATGTTCTGAGTCTTTGATCAGGATTCGTCTCTTGGAGGTCACGCAAACAATCAGTTCCACTAGATTCCACAACTAAGGAAAAATATGTGGCAAGAGTTGAAGCAACAAAGGAAATTGTGTGGCTGAGAAAAATTCTAGAAGATTTGCAGGAAAAATAAGTGTATTCTACTCCTCTCATGATTGACAACACTTCTGCAATAAAGTTGGCCAAGAACCCAAAGTTCCATGATCGAACGACACGCATCAATACAAAATACCATCTGATTCGACATCATGTTGAGACCAAGACAGTCCACCTACACCATTGTTCCACATATGAGCATATTGCAGACATCTTCACCAAAGCGCTTGGAAAAGAAAAGTTGTGCAGCAGCGTCATAGTTAATTTTTGTCATTTCAATAATGAAAAAAAGATTCTTTCCTTTCATTCTTTTTTGGTGGATGTAAAAGAGCATAATCGCCATTATAGCAAACAACGAAAACGAGATTCGTGATAGCTTGTGTGGTAATGAATAATGAGGGCCCTTTTTCTTTTCTATGATGTGAACCACATAATTTTTCATTTGAAAGCAAGCCAATATAACACAATTTTTTATCACGTATTCTATTATTTTTGGTGTGACGATAATTTTGTGTTTTATAATTTACACAAAAAGAATTCAAACACACTAAATGTAATTAGATATTGACACCACATTTTAAAGGCCGCAGTCTAACTAGCCGAAGGAATTGTCCGGAAAATTATGGAAATTCCGGTCATACTTAGAGAAAATCCAACAAAGATTTTTGTAAATCCAAGATATAGTTGTTAAATTTCACAATTTCAGGTGTCCTAGATGTTTTTGATGGTGTTGAATCCATTTCCACCATCAAAAACATGATTCAAAGACTGTCTCTACAAGATTTTTGAAACGTTTTTACCTAGATTCCGACCACTTTTGGTCATCCGAGCAATTCCTCCATCTCGTTAGACAACTCCATTTTAAAGTACAAAAATCAGTTAAAAAAGAGCAGCGTAATTCGATTCCATAACCATCGGCCTCACTTTCATTTAATTTAAAGGGATGGGATAACTTTCATCATAGGAACTTTGTCTCTTGAGTTAAAGAAAATATTAAGAATTAATATCATGAAAGTTCCGAAAATTTCTCTACCGAAAGGAAAGCACAGATAATTATGAGGGCCCTTCCTGCTCCCACTGCTTTATTCTGAATGATGTGAACGAGAACATTCTTCTTTTGAACATGCATTTTTTTTATATTTTATTAGATTTGATAAAGAATTTCATAGAAGGATAAATTTGAATTTTGGCATCTCGATTAATATTTTTATAAAATTATTAAATTTAATTATGTATTTAAAAATACATGTAAAAAAATCACAAAATTTAATTATGTATTTAAAAATACATATAAAAAAATCACAATTTCACAGAAATTTGTATCATCACATTCTAATCCATAAAAATTAAAACACATCTAATATTTAAGACTACTCCACCTTTTATTTCCCAACAATCCATTCATTGTTAGACTACTCCATTGTTTATAATCCCAAGTTCCAACAATCAGTTTAAAAAAGAAAGGCAGCATAATTAAATTCCATCGCCGTGGACCCCACTTTGATACATCAACAACGATGGCATGGAAGCGAAGTGTCAATTTCATCGAACTATATTCTCTCTAGAATAATTCAAAGATATGGGATAGCTTTCATCATGCGATTATTATAGGAATTTTTCCTATTTCATTTAAAAGAAAATATTAAGGATTTTTATTTGAATAAGGTTAAAAATATATTTCAATAAAATATTACTGAATTTTTAATTAAAAATAAAAATTAAGTATATCTTATTAATATTTTTATTTGAATAAAGTTAAAAATATATTTTGATAAAATATTATTGAATTTTTTAATTAAAAATAAAAATTAAGTATATTTTAAAAACAAAATATTGTGAATTTTTATTTTTATTTTTTATTTAAATAAAAGTTTCAGTGATTTTGTTTATATATATATATGTTTGATTTCCTGAAGATATGTTTGAATGCGATATTCTAGAAAGAGATTACGATCCATCCAACAATGAAGTTCAAGTGGAGAAAAAATAGTGTTTCCCATGATATTATTAATGAGCAATTTAAAAACCCCATAAATATGAATACCATCCATAGATTTCTCTTTTGCAAACCAGAGCAATCCCCACAGTGCCAATATCTCGGCTCTAGTGTTAGAGCCCATCTGTCATGCCCCTAACACTGGCAGTACTCTTCCAACCGCACTATAGCGATGTGTGGCACCACCGACCACTTTCTTTTCACCAATACTTATGATCATGGACTACGCCTAACATTCGTACTTAGTTTATTTTCGTTACCAAGTATTATCTTTATCCTTTATACAAGATGAAAACCATGAACATTCATCATAAACAACAATAACATGAACAATTGCACAACAGTATAAAGGGAGGGGAAACTCCCCAATGTGAGTCTGCCCGTATATCAATATATACAATCTTCAATTTTCACAATACAAGTTAAATCTTGGGAAACCCCAAATTTACACTTAGCCAAATTTTCACAACTTCGGAAAACTCGGTTGCCCAGCTCGTCGGCACCTCCAAACGGTCGTCGCACGACTCACCCAACTCTTCGTTCACCTGTCGCACGTTTGTGTCATTTTCCCAACTCGAGCGTGCTCGTCGTGCCAGTGTCACCCACCTTGGGTGCCCTCTGCACGTCCTTGCCGCATCTCCATTTGCCAACCCACACTTTGTCTCATTTTCACCCGGTGCCCGTCACACCCAACCGTGGGTCACCCTCACCCGGTTTCACCAACTCATTTCACTGTGCACGGCGCGCCCAACCACGGGTCACCCATCGCATTTCACCTAGTCGCTGCAGGAACCTGTCCACCTGATGCCCTCCGTGGGTCGCTCGACCTGTCAACTGTTCAACCACACCCGGTCGCTCTGCTCGTTCACCCAACACCCTACCCGAGTCGCCTATTCACCTTTGTACGGTTCGACCACCACCCAACTTGCATGAACTCCACTCGTTCAACCCGGGCTCATGCACACTGTTTCTGCGCCAACCACAGTCCCTACGCACTTCACCAGCTCGCACTTTGTTGAATGCCTTGTGTGTGAATGATTCCCAACTCGTCCAGCTCATTGGCATATATGTATGGTCACCATAACGTTTCATTGTTTTCGGTCGACCTACCCAACACGCCTTTTTTTTATTTTCTTAACACGTCAACCCACCCAATATGTGGGTGTCCGCCCAACCATCGCATCGTTTCGCCACACTAGCTTGTCGGCCCACCACCAAGGTGACTCTCCCTTCACTAGGTCAGCTTGTGGCTATGCCCACGCTCTCCCACTATAAACCATCGCTATGCTAACCCTTCACCTGCACTTTCGCCTTGCCAACTCGTCGACTCGCCCGAACTACCGTTTCACTTACCTAGTGGGTGTGCCCCCAGGTCGCCATGACCGCAGGGCGTTACATCCTCTGCCACCCAAGGTCATTGTCGTCCTCAGCAATCCGGCCATCCAACATCGCATAATCCATCAGAACAGTCATCTCCTTGATCCATGGTATCAACTAGCCCATACACTGCAAACATCCCTGCAACATATGCAAAACGACTGTCTCCACCATGTGTCATTCCGTCATGAACTATCGTCATGATACTCCAACATAATGCTAACACATCTTTGCACACTGTCAACCCCCATGACTCGAACTAGTTGGGTAGCTAATCCAACTATCACGCTTAAACCATAAGAATGCACATCCTTATGCCATCATCAGTCTTTTCTCTGACCTCTACCACAACATCAACTCAATCAAGCTCCAAACTCCATGCTCAAGTCCATGGAAACTCCATCCCATCTGCAACATGTCCATTCAGTCCATGGCCTTGTTGTACGAGAGTGGACAACCTCTCCATCGGCTCATAACATCTCCATGTCACACCAACAATTCTACCTACACAACATCCCTGCCTTGGCACTCCCCATTGTATGCCCATATGACACCTCTACAAGTGCTTCTACATAATGTCCCTGCATACGACTGCCATGCTCCATGTCCCCAACCTGATTTCCATGACTCAAGTGCCCATGTTGTCTAACCCAAGTAGACCCATCACAACAATCGGTCATCCGCATCCAAGTCTGCAAATCTGTCATCATAAAGAAGCCTCCTCCAAGGCCCTTTGTCAAGGTGGTGCAGCCCCTTCCAACCAAGGTCTCTGCACCAACCCATCTCCAAGGTTGTCTATCAAGAAAGGAGGGCCAAGAAGTTTCCTTCTTGACTCTCATCCACCCATGTATCAGATTGGTATTGTGTCCTCAAGTATCTGTGCACAGCCTCAACCTCCTCACATGTACACCCAAGCTTCCCAAGCTTGTCTTTCGTCAACTGAAAGTCATATATGCCCATAGCATACCTGCAAAACTCCACTATGTTAGTCAGATCTCTACCTGCATAATCCTCTCCAACCACTACCTCTGAAGAAGTACTCAGACTCCCTTCATCTGCAACTCCATTGTGAAGATCTTCAGTAGAAGATGTCTCTGCCAAGTGCTTAAAGATTCATGAGATTGATCTCCCACTTCCTTCCTTCTTCCTCACTCTTACAACGAAGTCTATTAACTTCTCTTCCTTTGTTGTTTGAGTCGTACTCCCAAGTCCTATTTGCTCCACATCCTCATGCTTCACATTCGGATCTTTGGGATACAAAGTCATAGAATTCATTCTCGATCTATACCCCAAGCAACTCCTCCTATTCATTGGAACCAACATAGTTCTCCCTTTAGCTGTGATCAAGAGAATGTCCCGATCCACCAGTGGTATGGCTTGTGCAAGCTTCATGAAATCTTGCCCCAACGCCATAGAATCATCATCCATGTCTACGATCCTCAATTCCAACTTTCCAAACCATGAGCCCACTCTCACCTGAGTGTTCTCCATCACACCAGTGACAACCTTCATGGTAGAGTTGACTTCTTTGAAAGCACTCCACTCTTTCTCCATCTTAGCTTTCTTCCCAAATGACTTTGCTGCTTTCCTACTCAAGAAGCTATGAATAGCTCCCATATCCACCAAAGCTGAAAATCTCTTGCCCTTCATGGTGACCTGCACAAAACTGAGCTTCAAGGCATCACCTCCTTCTGTCGGCTTTATCTTGTGTCTCACATCAGCAACCTTCTTCAAGAATTCAGCCTCAGAAGTGTCCATTGGCTTATGTTCCAACCCGACATCTTTCTTAAGGTACTTCACTTCCTTTCTTGGCTCTTCTAAGCAAATCAATCTTGGTCTAGCTTGACTTCCTTCAAGCTTGTCCTCCATCGCATTCTGCTCAAGTGCACCAACCAAGTGCCCATTGACTGCTTCTATACAACTAAGCTTCTGAACATCTGCCTGATTGTTTTGGTAGTGGTCCCCTAGTCTGTCAATGTAGTCGAGCTCATCCTGCTCAATTACAACGACCTCCTTACCAAGAAAGTCCTTCTTCATTGCATCCTCAAGCTGCTTGACTTCGATCTTTGCCATGGCACTTTTCTCCCATAGTCGAACTCTCTCATCCAAAAGTTCTTGAAGACGAGGACCATTCTGCTGGATCTCCTCATCAAGTTTCATGAGTTCATCATCTTCCATCGTACTTCCACATTGGTTCTTGAGTTCTTCAAGTTCTTTCTTGATCTTTGAACATCCTTCCTGAATCCTCATATTCTAGGCCTTCATCGAAACTCATTCAGAACTCCATCTACTCACCTGTTCCAACACTTTGTACCAGAAAGATTCACCTGCATCATGGCTAGATTCACCTGCCATAGGTCCTTCTACCATCTTTGCCATTCACTTTCCTGCAACCTGAATCAGCTCTGATACCACCTGTCATGCCCCTACACTGGCAGTACTCTTCCAACCGCACTATAGCAAGGTGCGGCACCACCGACCACTTTCTTTTCACCAATACTTATGATCGTGGACTACGCCTAACATTCGTACTTAGTTTATTTTCGTTACCAAGTATTATCTTTATCCTTTATACAAGATGAAAACCATGAACATTCATCATAAACAACAATAACATGAACAATTTCACAACAGTATAAAGGGAGGGGCAACTCCCCAATGTGAGTCTGCCCATATATCAATATATACAATCTTCAATTTTCACAATAAAACTTAAATCTTGGGAAACCCAAAATTTACACTTAGCCAAATTTTCACAACTTCGGCAAACTCGGTTGCCCAGCTCGTCGGCACCTCTGAACGGTCGCCGCACGACTCGCCCAACTCTTCATTCACCCGTTGCACGATCGTGTCATTTGCCCAACTCAAGCACGCTCGTCATGCCCGTGTCACCCACCTTGGGCACCCTCCGCACATCCTTGTCGCACCTCCTTTTGCCAACCCACACTTTGTCTCGTTTTCACCCCGCGCCCTTCACACCCAATTGTGGGTCACCTTCACCCGATTTCACCAACTCGTTTCACCTTGCACGATGTGGCCAACCATGGGTCACCCATCGCACTTCACCCGATCGCTGCACAAACCTGTCCACCTGACGCCCTCCGCGGGTCACCCGACCTATCCACCATTCAACTGCACCTGGTCGCCCTGCTTGTTCACCCAGCACCCTACCCGGGTCGCCCGTTCACCTTCACACGGTTCGACCGCACCCAACTCTGCACGAACTCCACCCCTTCAACCCGGGCTCATGCACACTATTTCTGTACCAATCGCAGTCCCTACGCACTTCACCAGCTCACACTTTGTTGAATGCGTTGTGTGTCAATGATTCCCAACTCGTCTAGCTCATTGGCATATATGTATGGTCGCCACAATGTTTCACCATTTTCGTCCGACCTAGCCAACACGCCTTCATTTGGTTTTCTTAACACATTGGCCCACCCAATATGTGGGTGTCCGCCCAACCATCGCATCGTTTCCCCACACTAGCTCGTCGGTCCATCGCCAAGGTGACTCGCCCATCACTAGGTTAGCTTGTGGGTACGCCCACGCTCTCCCACTATAAACCATCACTATGCTAACCCTTCGCCTGCACTTTCGCCTTGCCAACTCGTCGAGTTGATCTACGCCCATGTCGCGCCTGTGTCAGCTCGCCGACTCACCCAAACTACCGTTTCACTTGCTCAGTGGGCGCGCACATGAGTCGCCATGACCGCGGGGCATTACACCATCCCTCATGCCAAAATAATATGTAATGTGTTCCATTGCATATTCTAAGCTAAGCCCCACAGCTACAGAGACCACCACGTGCAGTGCCATCAAAATAATGAGCCGAAAACAAAATGCGAGGAGCCATATTTGTAACCATTAAATCCTCGGTCACCATTGTGTTTTATTCTTGTGTGTCCAACCAAGTTATGATGTTGTAGAAAATTCTAATAAGGTTTATAGGAATGCCTTAAAATATGTGAGCATTTCAAGCCTTCAATATCTCCCAGATGATAAATATTGGAATCGAGTTATGTTGTCCTCCTGGAGACCCACCAACAGAGAGGTAATTCTACTAATGGAAACTATCTGAATGGTATGTGGTAAGCATGAGGAATTTGTGCCCATGTCTGTAGAGTAATCTTGCAATTGAGAAAGAGGTGTAGGCCCATCCCATTTGAATCACAACAGGGAACCATCCAGGACCTTGGTACGCTCTCTTACTAAGATTTTCCCACGTCAAAATTTTATTATGCCATACCATCCAATTGAAGAGAATTATCTTCAAGGGAACTTTTCACTTCCATACCATCTGAAACAAGGAGGGGTTAGTTAAAGAAAATCTTGTACACATAATATACCTGTAAATGTCCATGAACACTGCAAATCCTTGTTGTTTCCAACCCATGTGAGTGAGTCCCATTTCACATTCCTGCATAGACCTTGCTAACAAAGATCTTGAATAAAACTATTCCATGTATGAACTCACTATCCATTTAATCACAATTCCCTGACATCTTTCCAAATTGGACAATGCCCACTCCATATGTAGATGACCTATTCCAAGAAAAAGAAGCCCCTTGAGTGGAGAGCCTCAATAGTGTCCTCGGGAAGGCGAGATGTATTACTAACTCCTAGAATTTGTTCCAAACAAATTAATATCTCGTTTCCCTCCCAAATTACCATCTTATTCTTTGAAAGAGCTAGCTTTTTATCTTATGAAAACTCAACCACGTGTATGAACCAAATTTTATGCCAATATCTTTTTCTTTGAACTAGTCTATCGTGCTTTTGTTCTTCAAGAACTTTGGCCTCAAAATCCCCACCCCCCCCCCCCCCATATGACTTCTCCAAAAAATTATCTCCATAGTGACTTTATGAGATGATGCTAACCAAATATTTTTGTGTTCAAAATGCCCCAACCTCTGAAATCCTTTGGTCTTTGATTGTGTCCCAACAAACCAAATGGAATTTCTGAATCTCTTTTGTGCTCGACCATATGAATCGAGAGTGGATAGAACGAATCCTTGAAATCATATAGGAGTGGAACGTGAAAAGATGTGCCGAATATACTAACATTTGTTTTAGAACCTATTGTAGAGACTGCATCACCCTCCAAAATTTTGGCCTGCATCCAATTTCAGAGCCTTCCTTGGCTTTTCCCCTAATGTTTGTAAACACTCGGGCTCATCCCTTAAGTTCATGATGTGTCTTTACAACCTCTTTGGTTGACCATTCATCGGTCATCTTTTAGCATGCTGATTGCAATGTCATGCTTGTAGTCTCGTTCTGGCTATGTTCAAGGTCCATCTTTGTGTCTATAAGTTATGTTTGCTATCCTAGTCCTAATGATGAACCTAGATCTATGTTTGAAATGCGTTGACCGCTTGTTCTCTATGTCATTTCTCTAGAAAATCTGAGCATTATATGTAGGAATTTGTTGCACACACACACGAAGTCATATGCAATGTCGTGCAAGTGTCGTCACGGTCATTCAACGATCTATCTCAAGTGTCGAACTTGTCGCTCACACCCTTTGGTCAGTCACATTGAGCATATGTTGTCTTGTTGTTTCGAAGTGTCTTATTGTTAAGTCATGTTGAGTGTGTGTTCGTAAGGTAATGTATACACGAGTTCACTTGCTCACATACTTAACCATTTTGCCAAAGATCTGTCAACTAGACCACCCTCCATCAGTTGGACCTCCACTGAGCTGCACTGCGCAATCTCAACTCTCAGTGACTAAGCATTGTTGCCTAGAAATGCGCAGAGCTTGAGGATGCCTTCCACGGAATTTGCATTGCGAAATCGTGGAATCAAGCTAACTGACTATCACCCAAAACAACTCAGAACTTGCCCAAGAAGTTATCTCAATTTGCACTTCCTTCAAGCCTATCCATCAAGCCTCCCACTACTCAACCAGAGAGGTTGACTGGGTAGTGACCTCGAGATTCAGTCCCCTAAAAAATTCGGCAGAAACTATCAGTGTGCCTGCCTTCACTGACTAAAGAATTTGCGTTGACAAGAGGGATAGGCACCCGCTTCTTGTCACTACATTTTCTCTGAAAATTTCGTAGTTTTTTCAGTCAGTCCCCCCTACCATATGGCCTGCTTCTACTCCTGAAAATTGTGTAGGTTTCTAGGACTATCCACCAACCGCTCGACACCTCGTTGAGGCTGGAAACTATGCAGGAATGTCTAGCATGACTACCTCCCATTTTTATGCATTTTTTACTAGCAAGCTCCTGTAGCCCACTCCAAGCCTCCCCTGAAAATTTGTGTATTTTTCACTGCCAGTGCTCCCTACTACCCACATTGCTTTCCCTGGAAAAAATGCGTAGTTTTTCCTCCCATCCAATACAGATCTCACAGAATGTCATTGTGGTTCCAGACTACTCAACCCAACCTCCGAGTGACCTCAACGCAATTTTTCTTGACAGTGCCCTGAAGCCCCGCATTCCAGCCTGAATTGTGATTTGCACAGTTTCAGAGCCTTGTCCTCTCTCCCAGTCACCTGCACTAGAATACGAAAGATGATGCATCAAGGTAGACTAGGGGATTTATGGACTTGTTATCATCTTGTCATAAGTGATACAGATACAAGTACATGAATGAGACATGGCACGTTGATGAATGGGATGAACAAGCAGCGCATGCTAGGGGACTTTTTCACGAATAGATGAACACATGAAGCATGCCAAGTACCAACAAAGGGGATACATGTACACGCAACATCAATCGAACAACAATACCATCGAATAATATGCACACCTTGCCATGCGAAGGTGAGGCTATGATACACCAAGAGTACACTCATCATTCAGCAACAATGCAACTCAACATGGACACCACCATCAGCATGAACATACCAGCACTATCATGTTGAGTCATGTCATGAGTCATCTCGACCACATCAATATCGTGGGACATAGTATTGTAATCAATGTACTATAACGTGGAAGTCCAAGAGACCCACATATGAAGTTGAAGAATCATGTCAGTTGAAGAGTCATGTAAGTCAAACAGTCATGAGGGAAGTCGAAGAGTCATAAGGGTCAACTTCACCCTTAGCTATATATACCCCTCATTTGTACATGCAAAAGAATTTTCGTCTTAGCTCCTCCCACATAGCCTTGAGAGTCTATAGTCTTTTCTTCGAGGAGTGAGCAGTGGCTCCAAGGCCCCGCTATAAGGGTTAGTGATGTAATGGTGTATTGATGTGCCTTGTAACTTTCGCTTAATTCAAAAGCCTGTTAACAGGCCAACACATTTTCACACATGTATTGTATTTGGTTGTAAGACTATTATTTGGACACTTGTAATGCATGTTGCCTTAACCTATATTAAGACCGTTGAACTATTTCGACTGTTTTAGTACATATGTTATTGGAAATGTGTTGTAGCAGTTGTTAACATTGTCTTGTCCATGTGGAATATTCCGCTGGACACTCAACAGATTCATTCTCGTAAACTTGTTATAATGACCATCACACTCGTGTGGACTATTCCGTTGGGTGTTGTACGTGATATCTGTTCACTTTGTGTTTGTGATTTCCGCATCCATGTGGACAACTCTGCTAGATGTTGCGCATGTCCTGTTGTGTTATGTGTCTCTGACAGAATTGGGACTATTCCCTTTCGACCTAAGACTCGCTCTCACCCTCTCCCATTGCAGTGAAGGAACTTAGACACAAGTTATACTAAGCACTTACCAAGCACATGAACCTCGCTGTTTGAAGACTATGTAAACCACTCTCATGTGCTGACATGCAAGAGCTAAGGCATATATTTAAGATAATGGCAACTGGGCAAACGTACCAGATGAGAATCCTATGCCAAATTGTGTGGAGTCTAGTTGGGGCTTCATATCGGGGAGATTCCCTAAATGTTGGCAAGTCCAGCACCATCAACATTTCTAGCGCTAGAAGGAGGGCCAGATGACAAGCTGAGCCCATTGCATCTGGTTCAAATCTCTTATCAAGATGGATCATACAAAAATAGTGCTACCGAGGTGTTTCTCCCACTTCTCCCTAAATCAACTATCACTCCTCGATGAGCTTCTCATTCACTTATCCTTGTTAAAGTTTGACGATGAGGTCAGAACGTCCGTAACCAAGCACATTTCTGATTTTCTTCATTTTTGCGAATCCCATGAAATCGATAGTGAAGAGCTTGTTTGTGTACTTTTCCTCCTCACCCTTGAAGGTCGTGCTAATCGGTGGTGTCATATCCTTCCACCTGCTTCCGTCCATTCTCTTCTTACTCTCCTCAAAGAGCTCCATCAAGCCTTCGATAAGTATGACCACCAAGATTTCTATGAAAGAATATCATGTTGAATAATGAAGCCTAACGAATCAAATGAGGACTTTGATACCCACTTCCTTCACCTCTATCACGAAATTCCTGAACAGTTTATCGACCTTGACTTCATGAGCCAAGAGTTGAAACACTTGGTTCATGTTTCCCGACACGGTGAACCTCCTAATTTCCCTTCTTCCTCGAGTATTGCGAATCATGGGGCCCCTTATTTTGTAGAGGAGGAGCCCAACACCCCATTCATTCCTTGTCCTCCTGCCTTTCTAGTCTCAAAGAGGGTTCCCCCTCGTAACGGTTGCAAAGTCGCAAAATCTGCACAAATGGTGCCCCCTCATAGCGGCCGCAAAGCTGAGAAATCTACGCAACATGTTCCCAACCCATCTTCTCAGCCGTCTCCTGCTCTAATGGAGGAAATTCCATAATGGCTTAGAAAGCCTATGGCGAAGACTCATTCCTCCATTCCATAAGAGGACATCACCATTCATAACCCAAGACTTGAGTCTGATCTGCATCTCTGCCATCCTCGGTCATCTACAAGCCATGAATCCTTGTACCATGACTCTCTTGATCAATCCTTTTCACAAGCTAGCTATGCGCATTCTCTTGATTCTCAAGCTGCTGGCTGAAATTATGGTCATGTGAAAGGCAGTCCCATTACACAGGCAGAGGAGCAGAAAGGTGAAGACACAATCAATTCATCTTTTATGTGTCAAAACAGTTCACATAAAGACAATGAGCTTCCATTCTTGGTTGATTATCAATCCACTAATCTTGGTGAAAAATCGTGCACAATTAATTCTTTCGATCAACCTCCAGTCTTGGGCTGTCATCACTCCCATGCTTCCGTATGTGGTGATGAACACCCAAACACATCATGTGATCTATTTTTCTCTCATGTACACTCTAACTCAGATCTGGAATGTGCACCGGTCAAAGTAGACATCCATATCGAAACTTCCTCTTCACCCCACTTGCCCGTGTGTCCTACCATCCACAACACATCAACATGCATTAGAGATACTCCACGTTCTCTTGTTTCTTCATCCCATGAGTTATCTCCTCAATTAACACAAGGCAGTGAGGTTGTCCATGATGAAAACAGTCTCAATGCATTGGACTCTTCCCACTCGTCATCGTCTTGTATGTTGCATGAATACAACTCGTCAAGTCATCTTGCTAAAGTTGAAAAGTTTGATGAAGCTTGTGATAGAGATGGTTGCCATCCTAAGAGAAGTTTTTAAATCAACAACAACAACCATCCTCAATCCATGCATGATCTGGTTCACATCTCAAAATGCCATTGTTCAAAGCTAGAAAGTTTCGGGACATGTTAGGGAGTCGAGGCACTTCAACATCCGTTGATGGTTATGTTAGGACCTCACGACTTTGGTATGCCCCTCGAACTGAATCAAATTTGGTTTCTCATGTGCAATCCGTCTATATGCATGGTTGCACTTGACGTGGATCCCCGTGTAAAAAATATTTACTATTTCGAGTGTGATATTTCAAAACTCCTTTTTTCACCAATGACTGAATCCATGTGTCTATTACAGCATGTCCATCTTCATGCATTTCTCTTACATCCAATTCGGGTTGGGAATGTCTATCCCTCATGCAATCATAGAACTGTGAAGTTGATCATCTCACAGACTATCTTTGTCCAGAATCATACTCATCAGATGTTCTGTCTCATGATCAACTCCTTAGCCTTCTTGCAAATCTTGCACGTCAAATATGCCCGCTCATCACACAAGTAATATCCATGTGTGATGACAAGTGCACAAGCTATCACATGAATCAAGTTCCTCTCATTTCACCACACCCCAATTGGCTTCACACATTCATAGTGCTAGCATCCTTTCTACATTTTTGTGATGACCATGATGCCTGCGCAATTTTTCACCAGTTACAGGTGGGTGTTCTGTCATATCTAGTGCACAACAAACTTGGTTCCATCATTTAGAGCATTCACAATATTGTTCAAAAATTTTCTTTGTTCATGTCAAACTAGGAATTTGGCATCTCGACCAACTGGTCTGATCTTTCTTCTATCTTGGGTGGTTGTCATGCAATTTATAATTTTCCCAACAGTATGGCAGTCACTTCGCGCATTATGATCTTCATCGTGTATATTATTTCTCCTCAGACTTCTGTCAAGTAGTCGAGGCACTTCAGCCTGCGCTGATGGCTTAGCCTCACTCTCATAATAAACAATTATAAATCCAAAATTATAATTACATAAATCAAATCTTGAGAATTAGGAGTTAGTTCTTCAAACTAGGGAGTTTAGTTAGGATGAGAGATTCTCTCCAACTAGTTCCCCTGGATTAGTGTTTTGTTGAGAATGTATCTCAACCAAGTTTGTTCAAGATAGATGCACTATCTTGAGACAACTTGATCATGTATTTATATGTATATGTGAATGTGAGGAATGTTGTAAGGCAGAGGCCTTTTCCGCCATGTCTAATTTTTGTATATCTCTGCTATTTATTTTATGAGTGTATTATTATTAGTTTGTAAAATTTCTTCATGTGGTATCGGAGCAAATGGTAAAGGGTCTGATGTGTTGTTATACCTTTGGTAATGTTGGTGTGTGACGATTGATTCGACGGAGGTAGAATTGGGTCTACGTTTTTCCCCTGGGAATTATTTGCGGGTGGATGTGATCATTTATCGTGTGCCTAGTCTAGAGTGGTGCATCATGGATCATGTGCTTAGATAAGACCGAGAGCATGTGGTTGATGGTGTTGTCACCAAGTTGGTGCCTGCTTTGAATACTGGTGATTATATTCATGGAGGAGAGTCGATATCCATTGTTGCATTGGCCTGTGGAGGAAAAATCTTGGTGAATTGAATGCAGTGTTGCATCTTATGCATTAAGGAGATTCGATCCGAAATTTACAAGATTGCACCCTCAAATCCCCAGATCCATTCCCATGAGCTGAATCTGCCATGATCTGAATCAGTTTAGATGTGCACAGTGTTTATTGAAATCTTGACATGGTATTTTATGGACTTGGCTATGTGATTTAGCATGCATTTGACTAAGTGGCATGGTACATGGTTTCTATTGAAACAGTTTCATTCGAATTCTTGTAACAAAGACGCAGCTCCGAAGCAAGGAGAGTGTTCTTTGTAAAAAGCTCTAAAATTTGATACATTGAGGAGCCGAGGCACAATTGAAAGTTTTGCGCTAAGTCACCGTCACTGCCATCATCATCGTGAGATGTTGTTGCAATAATCTACGAGGGAGGAGGCACTTCTCACTCGAATCTCGATGGATCAAATTTCTCTGCATTGCTAAAATACTCAGATTTTCTGTGGGTTGAATTCACAGTCCAAAGCACCTTCCATCCTTTAGGGATTGTATATCCTTCGTACGTAAAGTCCTCCATAGCCTTGCGAAACCGTCCTTGAGAAGGAGGTTGTAGTCTTAGCGTTTCTTAGGGAAGTCTTGACATTCCAGAGGTTGCCCCACCTCTTTTGAATTTGTTATATCTAATTGCTCTTTCATGTCTTCTTCATAGCAGTGAGGATTCTCGGCTAAAATTTTAACCAACATTGGTAATGTTGAGCTGATAGTGCCTTGACTTGCAAATAGAAGCAGGAGGAAGTTGTCCTTAACTTCGTCGTCGGTGAGGGATTCCCTTTCACCTCGCTCGTTAACATGAGAGAGCGGGAAGGAGAACAAATCTTGCTCTGGAGAATCCTTTCCCTCCTGTAACTTCGGATTTAGATTTAAAGCATACCCAGACTCCAAAAAAAAAATTGATCAGACATGTTTTTGCTGCGAGAGGTTCTAGATGAAGAATTTCAATGGAGGTGTTGGACAACGATTTTGAAGAAAATGGGCTTACTCTGCAAGTGAAAATCGAGCGAAACGCTAATCTATGGACTCTATCTGAGCAAACCTTTCGATGATGGAGTCAGAAAAATTATATTTTTGGTTATGTTCATTCTCCCTTAGTTAAATTTACACAGTTGTTTATTTATCTATGAAAAAAATGAGGACTTTGAAATTGAGATATCGCGTGTGCTGTAAAGAACCATGTTGGTACCATGGAAGGCATTCTAATAATCTGATGCGAAGGAAGCCCAGAATCAGTCGCAAAACCCCGCTTCAAATAACTGGATGAATTGTTTAGCGACTGTGAAGCTATATATCCTGCTGATAATCTATCCCCTACAATTTTAGGCCAGTGAGCATTTCTTGGGGGCCAATTAAGAACATAAATGCTTGGAAAATATGTAGTCATTTCTGGACATGTTGCAGTCTGTACATTTCTTGATTAATTTCTGAGAAAATGTGTGTACGTGTTGTCTGGCTGACATCCTTACACACACTGGAATTTTCATCTCCCTTAGCACATGATCTGCTCTCCAAATCAGAAGTAATGGCATAATATCCTTGTTTAAAGCCTCTCAAAAAGCCACTTCATTGAAGAGGAGCGTGGAGGTTGCGTGTGGATCTACCAGCGGAAGCGTGGTGGCCCCATAATCCTTTCCTGAGAATATTTGCACTTTCTATTGACATAGCGTAGATCATCATCAAACGCAATGGCTCTAATACCTGCATCATGCAAGTCAAAGGTAAAAGAAATAAATAAATTCGTAAGTCAACACATGAAGTTTACGTTTGAAGCTTTTAACATGGGCACTTTTTTTATATTATATTACTTCATGGGTGAAAAGTGTCAACTAATTCTGCGAAAGTTTATTTTTTTTCTCCACTAGAGTTAGGGTGTGTTTTTAATGTAAAAAACATTTGAGCTTTGGAAAACAATTCACTTTATAAAGTGATTTCATAAATGATTTTAATTAAAGTGAATCTTTTGCAATGTAGTGATAAGGTATAAATTGTAATGCACAGAAATAAGGTGCGGAGAGATAAGGAGTATAGAGAGATAAGGAGTATATTTTGTAATTTTTGAGTTATAAGTATTTTGTATTTGGAGTAATAAGTGTTTTGTATTTGGAGTGATAAGTGAATTTGTTTGAGTGAAAGTTGTTATTGTAATTCAAAGTAATATTTTACTTTGAGAGCGATTGAGTTAGTGCATTGTTTGAGTGAAAGTTGTTATTGTAATTCAAAGTAATATTTTACTTTGAGAATGATTGAGTCAGTGCAGGTAGTTTTTGAAGACAATTTGCTTCCAAAGTTTGCAAGTGTGACATTCTCATTGAGAAGTTTCCACGACAAATTTGTGACATTGAAGAATGATGTACTCCAATAATTAATAAAATCATAATTTTTGTGGCGCTTGTGTCCGAGATCTGCCCAAAATTGAATAAGAGGATCTTAGGTACATCGTCTGTAATGAATGCGTGTCCATGACTTGTGTTCAGATTATCAAAACACTCTCTTTGTATTACGCTTAAATGACTACATGCACATAAGCAAGCTTAAGTATAAGAACGCTTAATCAAGCCCCTGTAATCAAGCTTAAGTACACAAGCACAAGGCGTCACATCATCAACTTGATAAGATGTTCTTCCAAGCAAGAACATTTCATATCATGTAATCAAAGCAATCAAGTTAAGGACGCTACAAAATGAAGCATTTCAAGCCAAGACGACATCAACATCATCAACACTTTTTGTATCACTTGCAGATAAACATTTTTAACTGAATTGTACAGGTGCATTCTCGGTTGTAACCGACACCCTAATTTGAATTGTTAAGGTGAATACATTAAGTCAAGTAAGTATTCAACTGAGTCATCAAGATTGAACTTGTCATTTTTCTATTGGGTGCATTTTCGACAGTGTTTGACACCCTTCCTTTTTAAAATCAGCACATTTAGTGAGTACATTCAAGAAAGCATAAAGTGTCCGTAATCAATCAAGAAAATTGAAGCAAGCCATCTAGCAAGAAATCATCATCAAATGAGTGTGCATTCTAGTATTCTATTCTTCAAGTTAGCATCAAATCAAGCTAGTGCTTAATGCAAGTGCAATAAGCAATTAATCAAGGCAGTGTGTCATTCAAACAACAAAGCAAGCGAGCGTGTTATTCAAACAACAAAGCAAGCGAGCATGTCATTCAAACAACCAAGTAAGCGAGCGTGTCAAAATCAAGTGTGAAAGTTCAAAACACGACATCTACAACAAATGAGCTAGTGTGAAGTTGATTGAAGGATTCACAAAGTGTCAGTGAAGCATTCAAGCAAAGTGATCATCGTCAAGCGAGAGTGAAATCAAGAGTTCAAGCACCCAAGTTATAAAACTCTAGCAAGTGTTTAAAACATCATCAATAAGCAATAGTACAAGAGAGATTGAATTCAAAGTGAGCAAGCTAACATGGCGTCACACATTCAACTGTCCCAAATACTTAACAATTTGATTTTATCATCCACTGGCGACATGGTGAACATCAGCAAAACAAATCTTGCTGATATTCAAGTGCATCTTCAACTTGCACATGAAATGATTGAGTTCCTTCAACTAGAGTCACAACTACAAAGAACTGAGTTGTTAGAGAAGAGTGATGCTTCCTAGTCTTTGAACAATACAAATACAGCTGATGATTCCAAGTCACTGATCCAACCAACTTCAAGTGTTGAAGTGGTCCATGATCCAGTTCATCTTTCTTCCAAACCAGTCATCAAGCCATCTAACAGAAATCAACGAGGCTTAGGATATGTCAAAGATGACACCAACTTGCATATCCCAAATTATTCAAGGCCCATTAAGTTTGTCAGTGCAAGGTTTCTTGCACAAATCACATCGGCTAGTTCTGAGAAAGTTAACGACAAACATAAATACACACAAACTGAAGTTGCAGACAAACAGAAATACACACAAACTGAAGTTGCAGTCAAACCAAAATGCCTTCATTGTCAAAGAACTGGTCATATGGAAGATGAGTGTTTTGATCTCCATCCTTATCACCATTGTGGCAAGTCAAATCATTCATCAGCACAATGCAGCAAACAACAACAATCAACCAGATTGAAGATCAATTATTCATGGATTGATCCCTGGGAATGGTCATCCACGGTTAGAAGATTGTATAAGTTTTAAAATAGAATTCATTAACACATATTGCAGCCAACAATAAAAATGAAGATGGTACTCTCGTGCAGTTGAACAGGGGAGTACACCAATGAAACACTCCTACACTTGAAGGGGGGAGTTGAGAAATAATTTGAAGAATATTGTCTCTCCTTTCAGCTGACAAAGGGGAGAAAATGTCAATGAAATTGACATTGGTTGTCAGACTGAAAGTCTCGACAACATCAACAAGTGAGCATCAACAAATTTTCTGGTGGGCGATCGACAACAAAGTTAGCAGTGAGTAGCTTTCAAACACAACAAAAGCAATAGTGAGTTGTTTTTCAACGTCATTAGCTAGTGGGCGATCATCATCAAGCAAATTCGCCAGTGGGCGTCATCAACATTTTGTCTGTGGACAAAGGATGTTGATGGAAAGAAAAGGATAGATGGATCCTTTTGAAGCTTGGCACATGATGGAGTTGTTAAGCAACATTTAGAGATGAATTAGGCATGCAACTGACTCATGCTCTGTTTGGATTAGAGTTTTTTCATAATCCAGCTTTAGCGGTTTTTCAGGCAGTGTTTTCTGAGGATCAACATGAGAACTTGGAAGATGGTTCCTAGTTCTTATTTTGGACTTATCATTGAGGGGGGGAATGTTAGCCTCACTCTCATATGTTAAAAAAATTCTAAGTCCAAATAATTAAATTAATTAAAATCATGAAAGTTAAGATTTAATCCTACCTTTCTAGATTGAGTTTGTTCCTCATGGGTAGGAGTCAATTTAGGCTTAGATGGTTGAGAGATTCTCTCCAACTAGTTAGGCTCCTAGATTAGTGTGTTGTTGAGATATTTTCTCAACCATAGAGTCCAAGATAGATGTACTATCTTCAGACAAACTTCCTCATGTATTTATTTGTACTATTATCATTCATTGTAGATTGGAATGAGAATGTGAGGAATACATTAACGCTGAGGCCATTTCCACCATGTCTGGTTTTTCTATATTTCTGATATTTATTTTATGAGTGTTTTATTATTAGTATTTTAGTTTTCTTCAACTATGGTAGGTCCTCACTGTCATGACATGACCGATGAGAATGATCATATCTGTCTATCCATGCCATATTCCTACCGTGATCCCCTCTCTCGAACCAGGAATCCATCTTTTAAAATATCACGAGTCTTTCAAAACAACCATCACAAATTTTATGATCCAATCACTGAATGGATGGAACAATCTTACTTGGCGAGTCGTGCTGCAGGTAACAAGCTTCAGTCCTTCCTCGCACTTGCTAAGAAACTTGGTGCAGAAGAACACACACTCACAAGAGGCTTCCGAGGTTTTTTTCAAAAATGGTAGTCATTGAAGATTTAAGAATGTGTGTTGGGATGTTGTTACACATCTTTCTACCCATAGGTGAGACCTTCTCTCTCATGTGAAATATTGTCAAGTTTTTGTATTTTCTATTGCACATTATTTTTTATCCGTTTTAATCGCTTGTATATTTGTGGTTGTAGGTTGGTTACGCCTACGGTGGCTTCACTGAAAAATTAATTTCATGTAACCTCGACTTTTTAGCATAGGAGTAGGAGTTGTGTTTTCTTTGTCTCTTTTTTTCTTTCTAGTTTGCATGTTTGTTTGCTTGTTGATTTGGTTTGGTTTGTTTTCTTTCTTTCTTTGCTTGCTTGTTGTCTTTTTGCTTTATTTTTCTATTTTTTATTTGCATTGTTTTGCTTTCTTAATATCATCCTATTTTTGGTTTTATCAATAACTGTTTCCCTCTATTGAGTTCTGGATTTTGAACGAGTATGTGGCTGAGATCCAAAGAGTCCTGTGACATTGTAGCACTTGGACAATATTGTGTCCATCTTCTCTATGCTTGGTTATAAAACTTTGGTTGATGAAGCTTTGACAAAAAATACGAGCCATTTGCAAGGGAAGATTTTGTCAAACCATGAACTTGTGTCCTCTTTTCAAAAAATATAAAGGTGAAAGAAGAAAAAGGCTCTTGCGCAGAGAGTTGAAGCATGAAACTCCACTGGGATACTGACCAGGTTCCCTGGAAGTGGAGAAATGCATGTGTTCCTGCGTGACTTCGCTGGGGTACTATCTAGACTTGTTGGCAGCAGAGAAACACCAAAGATGAAAACTTATACTACGAAAATTTTGAACTCTTGAGAAAAACCACCCTTTCCGATTTTAAAACATTGTGATCAAGTTGAAACTTGTTGTTTTGTTTGACTGAGTTGGCAAAAGGTGAACCATGTTTTTCCATTGGGTAAGTGGGGAAACCAAAGTGACTTGCACAATGATTCAATACTCCCTAATAGAACAAGGCCCTGTGTTGTCAATGGACTGAAAAAAAGAAGTTGGTATTCAACTAGTGTGTCACCAAGTGTTGCAGCGACTACAACACCCTCCAAAATTTTGGCATACATCCAATTTTAGAGCCTTCCTTGGTTTTTCCTTTGATTTTTTCAAACACACGGGCTCATCCCATGAGCTCATGACGAGCCTTTACACCCTCTTTGCCTGACCATGTACTGGTCGTCTTTTAGCATGTTGGTTGCAATGTCATGCTTGCGGTCTCGTTCTGGATATGTTCAAGGTACATCTTTATGTGTACAAGTTATGTTTGCTATGTAAGAATTTATCACACTCACAAACGAAGTCGTATGCAATGTCATGCAAGTTTCATCACTGTCGTTCAACAATCTATCTCAAGTGTCATACTTTCCACTCGCACCCTTTGGTTAGTCACACTAAGCATATGTTGTCTTGTTGGTTCGAAGTGTCTTGTTTTCAATTCATGTTGAGTGTGTGTTCACAAGGTCATGTATACACAAGTTCACTCACTCACACACTTAACCATTTTTCCTAATATATGTCGATAGGACCACCCTCCATCAATCGGACCTCCACTGGGCTGCACTTCGCAATCTCAACCCTCAATGACCAAGCACTGTTGACCAGGAATTGCGCCGAGCTCGGCGATACCTTTCCGACAGTATACACTACAAAACACTGGAATCAACCTAACTGACTTTCACCCAAAACAGCGCAGAAGTTTCCCAAGAAGCTATCTCAATCTACTCTTCCCGTAAGCCTATCCATCAAGCCTCTCACTGGTCAAAGTTTGATTGGGCAGTGACCCCGATATTCACTCTCCCAAAAGATTGGGTAGAAGATGTCAGCATGCCTGCCTCCATTGAATGAAGAAATTGTGTAGACAAGAGGGACAGAGATCCACTGGTTGTCACTGCACTGTCTCTGAAAATGACGCAGTTCTATTAGTCGGTCCCCTTACTAGCTGGCCTGTTGCTCCTACTGAAAATTGCACAGTTTTCTTGGATTGTCCACCAACTACCTGACACCTTGCTCTGCCTAGAAACTGCACAGACATGTCGAGCATGACTGCCTCCCAGAAATGTACAGTTTTGGCCAGAAAGTTCCCATAGCCTACTCCCAGCCTCCCGTGAAAATATGCGCAGTTTTCACTACCAATGCTCCCTGTTGCCCGCTCTGCCTTCCCTGGAAAAATTGCGCAATTTTTCCTCCCAGCTGAGCCAGATCCCGCAAAATGTCATTGTTGTTCCAAACTTCTCAACCCAACCTCCCAGTGACCTTTGCACATTTTTTCTTGAGAGTACCCCAGAGCCCCGCATCCCAACCTAAAATGTGCTTTGCACAGTTTCAGAGCCTTGTCTTCTCTCCTGGTCACCTGCACCTGAAAACAAAATATGATGCATCATTATAAACTAGGGGATTTCTAGATTTGATATCGTCTCTTCATGAGTGAATGTAGATATAGGTACATGAATTAGACATGGCACGATGACGAATGGGATGAATAAGGAGTGCATGCTAGGGGACTTGTTTGCAAACAGATGAACACATGAAGCATACCAAGTGGCAGAGAAGGGGATACATGTACATGCAACATCAAGTGAACACCAATACCATCGAAGACTCTGCACACCTTGCCATGCGGAGGTGAAGCTATGATACACCAAGAGTACACTCATTACTCAGCAGCATTGCAGCTCGACTTGGACACCACCATCAGCATGAACATACCAAGCTATGGAATTTAACAATCCTAACTATAAAAAATGGTGTCTTTAGTCATTTATGCAAAAATGCACATTCATATTTCCTCAAAATATGCAAAAAGCTATGTGTAGTCCTCCCACATAGTCTCTTCATGCTCCCTTGTGGTATCTTCAGGATTGCAATAGGTCCACTGGACCTTTACCAAGATAATGGATTTGCACAGGAGAACTTCTAATTTTGAGTCTAAGATGCATATTGGCTCCACCCAAAAGTCCCCTTTTTGCTCCACCTAGACCATAGTCTAATCAATCACAAGGTTAGGATTAATAGGCACATACTTTTTCAATAAAGATACATGAAACACTTTTATGAATATTCATGGATGCAAGTAATGCAAGAATGTATATAACCAAACTTATCCTATCTAGTATTTCAAATGGCCCACAATATTGTGCTACCGATTCTCGGTAGCTTCCCAATTTTAGTGAGCTCTTTTTAGCCTTCACTTTGAAAAACACATGCCCAACCAATCTAAATTATCTATGCATTTTTCCTTTGTTTGCACAAATTTCTACCTATCTTGTGTATCCTTTATATTTTTACTTATCTTTAACATATGTTCTTACATATATTTTATAATATATAGCCCAACAATCACTTTGTTTTCTAGGTTATCCCAACTCAAAATATAACTTTACAATTTCCTTTTTATATAAATTTCCACAATATATGATTCCTTATCAATCAACTTAATTGAAATAATATGTGTACCTTTCATAAGATTGTCCATAACTACCATGATGGAATCATCTCACCTTGTTATCCTTGGTATCTTAGCTATGAAATTTATGGTAACAATCTATCATTTGCATTTAGGAATGGTCAATGGATATAGAAATCATGTTGGATGTCCATGTTTAGACTTTACCTTCTAATATCACATGCATTTGGCTATGTCATCAACCACATGTTTTTTCATACTAATAAGTCAAAAAAACTGAATTCTTATAGCTACAATAGTTTTTTGGTACCCTAGTGTCCAACATATGGTGCATCACACATTTCTCTTATCACTAAATTTCTCAATTCTTGAGAATTAGGAACATAAACTTGTGTTCCTTTGCAAGAGGTTTCCATCCTCTTCTAGAATGTAGCCTTTAAATTTTTGATGTGAATTACCTTTTTGTAACCCTTCTTTAATCTGTAAATAATTTTAGTTTGATCATGATCTTCCAAAATTATTCTTTTTATATCTATGTTGTATTTGCTAATAGTTATAGCATGCATTACATGCACCCTCTTAATGTTGAGTGCATTAACCTCTTTATTCTCTTTTCCCTTAATGTTGTTGATGTCAAAGTCAGATTCACTAGGGCATTCCAACCATCTAATTTGTCTATGTGAGTATTTCAAACTGCTATGGTCTATTTTCAACTCAAAATTTCATCCCATAAGATAATGTCTTCACATTTTCAATGCATGGATAATAGTTGTAAGCTCCAAGTCATGGGTAGCATAATTTCTTTCATGTTCTTTGATTTTCTTCAATTCATATGACATGCCTATCTTGCATAAGGGGTCCACCAAGTCCTTCTTTACATGAATTTATGCACACCAAAATATCCTCATTTGGATATGCATTCTTTAGAATAGGTGCATTGGTTAATAAATATTTCAACTATTGAAAATTATCTTCACAACTAGGTAAGCCCATAAACATTTTCACCTTTGAAATATTCTTTGGTGATGGCCAATCTTCGATGGATTTCATCTTCTGTGGGTCCACTACTATGCCCTCCTATAAGAAAATGTGAACTAAATCATGGATTTTCCTTTGATAAAAAGTGCACTTGCTCAACTTGGCATACAATTGTTTCTCTTGCAACACGCAAAAGTCACTCATGCTCCTCTTCTGTCTTGGATTGTATAAGAATATCACCCAAGAAGGCAATAGCAAATTAGTTTGTATAAACTCTAAACACTCTATTCATCAAACATATAAAACTAGCAATTGCACCACATGTTTCAAAGTAAACGTTGTAAGGTGGTAGCATAGGAAACAATAACATAGAAGAAAGAAAAACTTTTATGCAATTTTGTTTCTTTACTAGCATTTCTTTTTTATCATATGTTATGTTTCAGGGAGATTTCAACCAGGCCAATATTCTAGAATATGTTCAAAATGAAGGTAATGCACAACATCTTAACTCCAAAGGATTTATGAAAATGCTCTTCATTAAGATTCATGAACTATTATAAGTAAATGATTTAAATCAAACATTTCATAGCACAAGTAATCTCATATCACCTTTTATTCACAATGCAATGGATAATAGTTTTTGTTAGAAGGGATTCAAGATAATGTATGTGCATTTTGAGTCATTTTTATGTCAAATGTTGTTATGACTAGAAAATTTTAGTCATTTTGAGTCATTTTTATGTACTTAACATTGCAAATGGATTTAGAGACCCTCTTAAATGGGTCTCTAAATTTTAACATTGCAGATGGACTCAAAGACCCCTTTGTCTCTAAATTTAACACTGTAGATGGATTTAAAGAAGGGGGTCTTTGAATCCATCTGCAGTGCTAAAATTTAGAGACAAAAGGGTATTCATAATTTTAACAATGTAGATGGATTCAGAGACCCCTTTGTCTCTAAATTTTAATAATGCAGATGGATTCAGAGACCCATATAGTGAAATGTAACACTTCAATATCAAAATTGCAATTTTCCATTTCCAGAGTAACATAATTAAAAATTACTATCATAAATGAGTAATTCATATAATTGTTGTAATTGTTATTTGGTCATATTTTTTTCTTGGACTCTAGTAGTCATTTAAGTTAATCATTATTGATTTTATCATTTATTATCCAGTCATATATTTTAGTCCTAGACTAAATTAGTCACTTTTAGTTTGGTCACTTATTATCTAGTCATATATTTTATCCCTAGACTAAATTAGTCATTTAATTTAGTCATTTTTAGTTTGACCACTTAAAATTACTCAAATTTAGTAGTAATTCACTTGAAATAATTGCGGTGACTAATGTTTTTAGTCACCTAGTCACTAATTTCATCATTTTCTACTAGTGTTAGGGGTGTACAACCCAAGTTGATTATGATGTAGTTTTTCTACCACATGAATCTTGAGGATCATTTTTGGGAAGATCAATGGAAAATAGGATGGGTTGAGATGTGATCCCCTATATCACCTATTTCTTGATATGGGGTTGAAGATGTTTTGCTCTCCCATGCGATTCTAGGTTGAGATGTGCCCTTCGATATAGATTCAGGTTGAGATGTGCTCCCTGATATTATTTTCACACTGAGATGTGCTCTTCAACATTATAGAGGGTGGTAGTTAATGCTCCCCAATTCTTCTTCTTCAGATTCGAGAATGTTTCAGCAGATAGAGTTGAAAAGAGATGGGACATGATATGACGATAGGATACACATGACATGATGTAATTGTAATTTCTCCATAGCTGAGAGGGAGTGTTAATTTGGTAGCTGAATGAAAATTTGAACCATGGGATTAGATTCCTCTTTTCGAGAGGACCAATTCAGAATATTGAAGTGCTCAATTTGGACAAGGGAAAGTGTACTTATGAACAAAATCCCACATATGCACATTTGGATAGGTTGGCCCTAACAGGAAATGGTCACCCTTGGAAGCCTATAAATAAAAATGACCTCAAGGTCATTTGGAAATCACCAAGCATCATCTTCTTCTCTTATTCATTGATTTTTTCACACAAGTTTGAGGTTGGGTTGAGGAAAGAGGTTCACATAGGTTCGAAAATACAAGTTTTGAAGCTCACATGTGTTCTAGGGTTTTGGTTTCTAACCACAGGCTTGTCAAAGGAAATTTTTGGCTATAACTGTAGGCTATCGGGCTCAAGGGTGTGGTTGGAAGGTCTCAACCACATGCACAACTCTTTCTCCATGCAGTTGGGATCTATGGATAAATTTTGACATATGATTGCAACTGACTATGGATAGGAAACTTTTTCTCTAATACATTGATGCTATGAACATATTTGTCAACGTTGCTGGTTAAATTTTGTTGGATGATTTTGTATTGGGCTCATTGTACTCTCTGATGATCATTTTATGACAATCTAATAGAAGAAGATTTTTTAAAGGGATTTCCACCTTGTGTCATTTTTCCCCGGTCTTTGACCAAATCTGGTTTCTCTTGTTGATTGTCTCCTTTGTCATTGCATTTATTTTTCTATCTTCAATTATTGTTGATGATTGGAAAGATGAATTATTATTGAAAATATTGTTAATTGAAGAATTGAATTGGGCTAAAAGTAATTGAAACAACATAGAGCAGTGTGAAAATTAACAATGACATGGTATGAAGTATATATTGCAAGTCATCACAATCTCCAAGGTTTAACTGTTTCATTTCTCTGAACTTGTTAATGCCTTAAAGTTGTTGACACCTGATCTTTGGGATTAGATAAATCCATGTAAATATTGTAAAAAGAAAATAAGGATAATTCGAAGACGAAGAGACACTGGGAGATGAAACCCGAGATTCTCTCTCTCCATGTATATATCTATAATCCATATTAATGCAAAGACACAATTCGATTTGAGGAGCTACCTCCTGGCCTGACATGGTATCAGAGGGAGTCCCATTTTTAACTTCTTTTCTACCCTTGTAACTCCCACTTCTTCTGTTCTACATATTTTGTAGACTAACATTTCTGTCAAATCCCTGCATAATCCCATGCATTGTCGTTGAATGGGTAACTCTCATAGAATATTTTTGTTTGAATATTGTGAAATTGTTGGAGCACAAGTCCCATTCTAGTATTTTCCTACTCAGTAACTCCTTTGGATTTTGGGCTTGATTCCCTAAAGTTCTGCTCCAAGTAACATAGATCCTCTTTGTTCCTGCAGATGTTGAACACTAGATATTTTCTCTAGAAGATGTAGATCGCTAGGCTGACTTGCTGGATATCAAGTTCAAAACTGAGAGACATTCTTTTGCAATCGTTCTCTACGTCTTAATCCATTTTCGACATTTGAGAAATTCATTACTTAAATGTGCGTAACTCTTGAAGTCCATTTGTTGGAGTGCATTGAAGTTTTATATGAATGTCATATCTCTAGTTATAATGTTGTGTCTTAGGCTATATATGGTGCATTCTTTTGCGTTCAAGCTATTATAAATAGGAAACGATACATTATATCTGGATGAATGACCATGCAGTGAATGGAGTGTTGAATGGCACATTGGAATTATCTATATACATTTTAATGGTGGGTGAATCATTATTTGAATGGTGTGTGTATCAATTTTTTATATGTGTTAGCCTTTTTGAAGACTGTATTTGGAGTTATTTTTAATTACCATAATCCTTTACATGGCACACATATTAAATGGAGTGTATGGATGGAAAATACGTCGAGTTCCCATTTTGAGGGGTGTATTATAATATATGATATGTGGAACATTATTATAATATATATGTAATATGTCATTAAGGTATATTGAGAGATTATATTTTTAATTGAAGGCTTTTGAAGGCATATCCTTTTTTTTTTGCAATTATTTTGAGGCCACATCAAATTTTATGATGCATTTACTCATCTCCATAGTGGGAGTAGTTTTGTTCTCACTCACAAAGATAACTATCCTGAGTGGTACCGGAAGATAAAACACACCCTCATTTTCAATGAGTTGTGGAAAGGGATTTGTGAAGGAGAAGGAGACAATGCACCTGCAAATCCCACTTCAGATAAGGAGTTTTCCATTTGGGAAAACAAGAACAACAAGGCCAATGCCTTGATTGTAGCATCAGTAAATGAAGAAGTGAGTTTCCATATTTTATCATTTTCAAATGCCTTTGAAGATTTAATGAAATTGAAGGAATTGTATGACCCACACTCTGAACTTGAATTTATTGAATTGATGATTAATTTGTTCAGTCTTGAGTTGAAAAATGATGAACCTCTTGCCTTAGCGTCAGAAGTAAGATCCATTATGCATGATATAAAGGGAACTAGTGTTGAGACATATATTCCTCTCATAGCTTATGTCAGGGCACTATATCCCACCTATTCACATTATCTTGAGTATTGCAAGCAAGTGGAAACCTTAAGGAGATTACCTTTGACTCCATTGAAAATAATTTTGCTGAGAGAGAGAAGGATTTTGGGAACAATTCAACTCCTCAATCTACTTACGAAGTTGTATGCCTTACACAAAAGGAGAAGAATCGTGCACAAGATTCTTCTATAGGAAGGGGTGGAAAAAGAGGAAGAGGAAGGAGGAATTTTAGAGGCAGGGAGCAAACATATCCAAGGAGAAAGTCTGATCTTCATTGCATATGATGCACTAGAGATGGACATGATGCATCCACATGTAAGTTTCCTTAGGACAAAATTGAGTAGGAAAGGAATGAAGGGAAAGGTAAAACTAATGACAAGGAGAAAAGTAAACTACCTGAATCCTCTCACTATGTTGTGGCACATTGCAACAATGGAGTAACTAAAGACTTGTTCAATGCATCAATTGCTTCATCAAAAGATGATTGGTTGCTTGATTCAGGAGAAAATTTCCACATTACTTTCAAGAGATATTTCTTTGAAGAATTCACTCACAATGTTGGTGGAGTTTGGACAATTTTGGACAAGGACCAGGAATTTATGAGCAAAATGACAGCCAAACTCAAGGAAATAGGGATGAGGACTTATAGGAGGGGTGTCTCCTTCATTAATGACCCCTTCCTCGAATTCTTCATGAACAACTTGGAGTACAAAGGCCCACATTGATGATTCCAAGGGGCAGCCGAGCAAGTCAAGTAGGGTTGTTGTTATCTTCAGTTCTAGGCAGTCATGTTCCTTAAGTTTAGGAGGACTGTTGGGAGTTCCCACTTGTATAAATAAGAAGGCTTCAAGCCTCAGTAGGTTAGCCATTTCATAGTAGATTTTCGCACTTTTGTGCAGCATTGTACTCAGCTCATTTTCGAGCTCTTTTTGAAGACAATTTTGTGATGTAACTGTTTTTTTTTTATAAATGAAGATGAACCAAGTTTTGAACCAGCACTGATCTTCTCTAGAGGGCTGAAGCTCTTTGGTTAGGGCCCAACCCAAGTTTCCCAACACCTCCTTTGTGTATTTATATGCTTTTTCTTTCATTCATGAAATAATTTCTGTTGTTTAGGTTCATTCTGCTTCATTAGATTAGGTTGCTTTTGATGGTTAGAATAGTTGATTTTGCTTCAAGTTGTTTGAGTAAGTTGCTGCAGTGACAGAAAAATCCAAAAAGGCTACCAGCATGTCTTGATCTCCTCTCTCCCTCCTTGGGACCATGATTTGAGATCAAGGCACTACTGCTGCCACCAAAAACACTGTTTTTACTTTTCCAATGCAATTGCTAGTGTGATATTTCGAGTTGAAGAAGCTGATATTAGTTTGGATTCACATGCTTAGATCATTTCATGTTCATTTACCTTGGTTTTCTCGCATAATCTTCTGTTCATAATGTTCTGTTCAACATTTCTCTGGTTTTAGGTCAGAATTTAGGTTAAAATAGACAAAACTCTGTTTTTCGGTTCTTGCTTTGGTCAGTTTTGAGAAGTAAGTGTGCAGCTCTCTTGAAAAACATTCTAGCTTATCATTTCTCTGTAACACGGCCTATACCATTTCATCTCTCAATATTTCCCCACTCATTCACCACACTTCGCCAATCTGCCCTAATTTCTGCATTTCCCCACAAAGTTTCTTTCTTGCCCTTTGAACAAATCCAACCATCTCCTTCGTTTCTGATATTCATTGACAAAGTTCTAGACCCCTCAACACCTTCATACAACCTTCATTTTCCTTCTCTCATCATTTTTCCACCTTCAAACCTCCAAAAACCACTTTCGACCTCCTCCTGTAGAACCTCCTGTAGATCCCCTACAACCTCCTGTAGAATTTCTTGTGAGTGATTTTTTGAAGTCTGATCACAATGGAAGTCTTCAGAAGGGTACTAGGGGCTTCTTAGGACCCCTCCACACCTTCCTCACCTTCTGCAAAAGCCAACTCCATCTTCCTTTGCCACCAAACCTCTGCACAACCACAACCAGTCAAAACACAAGCATAATAATTCCACATAAAAATGCTCAAAAGTACAAAAAGATGATTTCTTCTCATTTCTCTTTAGAAGTAGCTTTAATAAATGAAATTTACCTTTTCAGTAGTCAATGGTACTCATTTCATCAGTTTTGATCTCGTTTCCTGCAACAGTAGGGTTAGTGGGTAGACTAGGGTTTGCTAGGGTTTGTGTTTCATTTCAGTTTTCATTCTCTTTCTGCAAGTGGAATAGCCCCTTTCGAATTAGCTTTCTTTCATCACAGTTAAAAGCTTCTTCTAAGAATTCATAGAAGTTGGCTTAAGCTCCTAGCGAACTTGCGCCAACTGATCAAGTGACAGCCTGCAGTAAGAGCTAGTACTTGTGCATACAGCACCGTTGCTTCCAAGTTTTTTACGAACTACTGGGTTGATAAAAGTAAAGTAGGGAGCCCTAGGAGTTGCAGCATTATTGCTGCAATACTGGAGCTCACCATATGGATCACGATTAGAGTACACAATGAGTTTTTGAATACAAGAAAATTGTTGCACCACAGTTAGCAATAAAGACAACACCCTTCCACCATCGATGCATAACATAGCAGAGTCTAACAACCCATCACTATTTGTAAGGACCTCATTCCCTATGATGATCAAAATTATTAAGTTTTAACGGTAGTAAGGAGTAATCCTTTGAGCCACCCAAGCTTGCCCTGCAATAGGGATTTCACTTATCCTTTAAAATTTCTCATTCTCAAGACCCACAACCACTGCAATGACTTTGTTGGAAAATGCTTGCAATATAGAGGGATCTGAGTTGTAGATCTTGATTGGGCCACTTGTAACAGGGCGAATCATCCATTTCAGGAGGCTGATTTCTAAAGTGGTACTCCTCATCTGGTGGTCGTCTTACTTAATATTGATTTCATATCCTCAAGGTTATATTATTTAGAAGCCAAACATCAGAGACTCGAGTTCCTGAGGATAGATAAATTATTTAGAAAACCATTGTTGAGTTTTTGATTGATCTAGGCTGAGTTATTCGAGAGAGTTACACCCATATTCTAGATCACTCTGTACAACCTAATATTTGGGATTGAATAGCAGAAATTCTTGTGGCTTATTGGAAGGTCGAAATATTTGGATTGGAAGATGAATTTTTCATCACTTCCAAAACTATTTTGAGGGAAAATTTATGTGTTGAAGTACCGAATTCATCAAAGATGGTAGCCATTTTCTGAAGGGACCGAGTTTGCATTCTTGGAGATCAAATCCTTGGTTTGAGTTATTTGTCTCTGTACTTGGGCAACCACCAATAAAAACATCATACACATAGTTCTTTTTTTACCCTTTTACATTTTTAGTCTTAGAACTAATTGTGACGAGTGACCCACTCATTACAACAAATTGTTTGTGTTTGAAAGGAAATATCAATGTGTTCGGAATGAATTCCACTATTCCTGACTGACTGGGATAGAACAGGATATGAAAAAAATGAAAAGATCTTATATAGTTGTGTCATAGCTCTCTCCTTCACATTTTTCAAGCTTTGGACCAACAATTCAAACTGACTTTAAAGTGCTCATAAACCATGACAAACAACAAAATAATATAGCAACCCATGTATCATAAACATATCATCATCAAGGGCATCCCTTAAACATGTAAAACTGCACATTTTTCATCCATACAATAACCAATCCAACATTCATGTCATGCATATAATCCTTCACCACATAGATCTCATTCAGGGAGCTCAAATCAACCAATGCATGGTGAGTAAGACAATCTCACTCACATGCTGAAATGTATCCATGCACATAACTAGGTTGTCTAATCAAGTCATAAGTTCTACCAATATGTGCTTTACATACCATCATAATGCTCATAGGGCTATAGGACAACCATTAATATGAATATTTTGCAAAACTCAAGTTGTTAGTATTAACCAAAAATCTTGCATTGCCTCAGATCAACTACAGGTACCATGTCAATGTTGGAATTTTGCTCCAGAATTTTATGCAGATAGGTTTTGTAATTAAGAGCATGTTCCCTCAAGTTTGACGCCCACAATCCTGAACTTCAGTGCTACACAATTGAACAAAGCAAATGCAACAAACCTCATATTCACTAACCTGCATATTGGCACAAACAAAGACATCCAATCAGTTGCAATGATAGTCGCTTGACATTTGAAGAAAACAGATAACCGATACAACTTCTTAGTCTAATATGTGTCTTAATTCTACCCAGTTCCAACCAATCAGTAGAGATTTGAGATTAGAAGTAAGAACGCACTGTAGAAATTTTGAATAATTTAACACTTATTCACATAGATTATCCTGATTATACACTATTGCGGAATACATGCATAATACATAAGCTCCTCTACGTTGATCATCAATTTTGCAGCATTAAAAACAATGAAACATCAATCGCATGCGCACATTAACACAGTATGTAACCCAGGGAAAGCATAAAGCTGAAAACCCCCAACTATCTGTATATTATAATGATTGAGAACATGTAACAATACATAGTACAATACTCCTCGCAAGTACTCAATACTATCTCCACCTATTACACATAAACTAGCTCAGATCTGAAGCCTCAAATCTCCTCCACTGTTTGCCTACCTCCACTGCGCAATCCTGCATGAGAATAATGATGAATGGTTGATCCAAACTCGTATTTCACTTGGTTGAACCACGCAATCCTCATTGGAAATACTCAATCCATTGATTGTGCAAATCTCACGCACAACTATAGTCACAACTGACAGCTGTCTTGCCCTTTCACTCACCTCTAACACCTATCTCCACTGAACTGTCCATGCACTGAGTTAACTGATGTATTCTTTAGTTGCTTTATGAGTTAATAATTAGTGAATTAATTAATAATTAATTCACACCACTCATCACTAGTGTATTCTGTAGTTAGACTAAATACAACTAGTTCAACTAAGTCAAACTGAACACAACTCCATCAACTCCTCAATCAACTCGACCAAACTCAATCACTTGAGTTCTAACTGAAGTCCACCATGCAATAGCTCAACTGACTCATAGGAAAAGCGTATTTCCTTCTGACAGCTGCATGTGCCACATCCGTAGCTCGAACTGAAGTGTTGCAAGAGGATAAGATAATGTTTACAATCCAAATATTATTAAGAGCTAATAATATTCGACTATTCTATTTTTAGCTTGGCAATCTAAAAATAGACTCCGCCCATATGTCTAAAAATAGAAGTCCATCTATTTTTACCAACATGACCAATCATCCATAAACAGCATCCTGCAACTCATAGGCCATGATCCATATGTCTAAAAATAGACTTTGCGCCAAAAATAGCCCGCGGGCTCACTTAGTGAAGGCAACTCCTTTTCACTAAGCTCCATCATCTTGTTGCATTTTCAACACGCACATCATAAATATTATCTTCAATCTTATCTTCTTGATCAGTGGAAGAAGACACTAAAGAGGCAGCTCCGAACATAATGTTTTTCTCCCTTACTCGATTGGCTTCCATAAGCACCTTTTCCAACAAGAGCTTAGCCTCCGGATTGAGTTGACTTTTGAATTTCCACAATGTAGGCCAAACCAATTGTTCTGCAGAATTGGGATTCAGTAAGGCTGCACCGATAGACTGTTCGTACTTAAGCCAATGGTTCTGCAGAACTTGGATTTAGTAACGATGCACAGGCAGAGTGTTTGTACTTAAGGGCTACTACATATGGGATGCGTCTTCCAAGTAAAGAACATTAATTAGTAGTCTACAAAAATCTCTTGGTAAATTCTCTCTTTTTATCTGCTATTAAAGTAGTCCTATCTTTAACAAACTAAACATATAATAAAGTTTGGGTAAACAAGACGAATGAAATTATGCCCTCGGAGAGAGTTAAGGGAGTTCTCACCAGACGCATCTCGGTGAATGCTTTCAACACCACAAGCCGACAATTCTCGCATAGAATCCAAGAAGCCTCCTTGAGCAGCAAGGTGCAGAGGCACGCTCCCTGGTTGTTTGTAACGGAGAAAACATACAAACAAGGGTGGGTTTGATTAAATCTTGAGGCAGAAGAAACCTTGCCTATTCAGTCACAAACAACAAAAATACAATGTTGACAGAATTTCCTTTCAAGTTCTGATAGAGCACATGCTTTTCAGGAAAGAAAGATCCATTTGGCACAAATTTTAAGAAAAAAACCCAATTTTCATGAAAGAGGCACACATGTTATTAAAATGAAGAGAAAGATTTCAGATGTGACAACTATGGTTTCGATGATGCAAATAATCTAATTACAAAACTGGGTGTCTCTATCTCTTACCCATGGCTCTATCTCGTACCCATGAGCTCTAGTGGTTGCACAAACTAAAGCCCCATTTCTCAACAACAATTGAACAACCCCTACATGTTTCATTCGGGACGCAAGGTGTAATGAAGTGGCTCCAACCCCATCTCTCATGTTTACAAACTGGGAAAATCCCCAAGAGTCTGCAATGGGAGTAGACTAGGCAGCTGAGAGAATGGATTCCAAGCAATTAGTGTGCGTATGGTTTGCTGCATAGTGCAAGTAAGTTCTCCGATGCAATGTGTCAAACAACAGTATATTTGCACTAGCTTGCAGAAGCCTCTAAATGCAAAAAACCTTCCCATACATGGCAACCATAATGAGAGGAGTCTATTTGTTGCGACTCAACGCATGAGGATGCAACAATTCTCGCACAAATTCCAAGTAGCCACCTCGAGCAACAAGGTGTAGTGGAATGCTCCCTGGTCGTCTGTAAGGGAAAAACACATACAAACAAGGGTGGATTTGTGTAAGGGAAAAAACATACAAACAAGGGCGGATTTGTTTAAATCTTGAGGCGGTGTGAACCTTTCTTGTTCACTCACAAACAACAAAAATACAAAGTTGACATAGTTTCCTTTCAAGAGAGCAGCCTCCACCCTTTGCAAATCCCCTTGCTGGATGACAGAGAAGAAAGAATTTTCATTAGAGACATTGCAGCTCAGAGCCTGACCCATTTATTACCAAATCTTGCCTGTTGAATCCCAAATGCCTTGAGTCCCTTATCAACACCTCTCATACATTTGAATCCTGAAAAACCTAACTCAGGAGTCTCAAATAACTTACCAGACAACCCTGATAAAAGTTTTGTTTCGCCTTGCTGGTAGAATCTCGGTCCGTGGAATACCATGGTGAAGATGTAGAATCTCGGTCCATGGAATACCATGGTGGAGGTATCAAATGAGACATTCCCTACACACCAAGCCCTCTCATGCTGCGATAAGCAAACAAAAAAGATTAAGTTTTGATGGTTATTGTTTCAGTTATAACAAGATTTTTGATTAACAGTGACAAACATTTTAATTGTCTAACATCAGATCAGACAAATCATAATAAAACACGTAAGACAAAAAAAGAATTGATTTCAAAAAGAAATACCTTACGACGTAAATATATCACATCATGATTCAATTATTATAAATTTTCAACCATAAACCTTCAAATATATTTATTACCAACCTCTTATATATAGAATAATGTTATAATGGTATAGTATATAACGGGAAAGACACTTTACACTTTGAAACATGCGTGGGATTTTTGTTAAAGAACTTATGATCTTTAAAACATATACGTTTTGCAGTTGGCATGTGCAATTTTATAGTTCTAACACTCACAAATAATGAATCGTAATGAATAATATATAGTTGAATTAACTCCAATTTATATTATATTTGTACTTCGAAGAAATGAAATTCTAAAAGGTTGTATTTATGTTTTAATGAATTTTGATATTGTGTATGAAATAATTTATAATTTTTCTTAATAAATTAAATTTTAATATTAAATATGTTTATGGATATGTACTCTTGAGTTTGTAATGTGTTTGAGTTTGTAATTTGTTTTATTTAATTATTTAAAAATATATATAAATTTTTTTAATAATATTATTTATATTTAAGTTTTCAATTATTGATTACAAAATTAAATGGGTTTTTAATATTTAAGAAGATAAGTGATTATTTAGGAAAAAAAATGCATTCAAAATGTATTAAGAAAAGAAAGAGAAAGTTCTTATTAAATTTATAAGTTCTTTGTAATTTAAGATATAGGTGATTTATAATTTTTTCAATATTCAATATGGAGTTGATATGTAACATTCTAAAAAATAATAATAGTAAAAATAATTTAATAATTTTACATTTTATTGTAGAGATTGTGAATCCAAAAATAAAATACTTCAATGTTAACTACATATATATTATATAAAGCAAGTGAGAAAAAAGTTATGATAGTTAAAATATCTTATGAGTATGTAACTCAAAACTAGCATAGATCCATTTCAATTTTAGATCTACTAAAAACTTATAGGAATCAAAATTTTCTAAATACAAATAATTCCTAAATTTTCTACTCAAAAAAAGATTTGCTTGATCTTTTTAATAATTGATAAGTAATTTTTAATAAAAAAAAAAAACTATATAAAAAAAAATTAAAAATATATGTATTTAAAATAAATATATTAATATTACTGCTTTAAAACATTTTTTCCTCTATTAAATAAATATTAATTTTTTTTCTCTAATATTGAAATGTAAAGGAATAAAAAAAACATTTTTTTTATTAAATAAATATTAAAAAGTTTTGCATATTGAAATGTAAAGGAATACAAAATGGCTAAATAATATAATGCAAATTGTTGGAGTCAACTAAAGTCAAGAGAGTTCCTTTCAAACTAAATATGCTTCAATTTAAGCTCGGGAAAGAAAATTCCCAACCATAATGAAATTTATTCGTAACAATTATTCGAAATGGACTAATTTTATTGTTACTAGAAATGGAATAATTTTGAAATAAAATTGATGGAGTTTTGCTTTTTTAACTAAATATGACGCTTTAGAAAATTCCCGACCAATGGAAGTTATCAATTTTAAAACAAAGTCGTGAAGCTCATTCACAGAAAAAGATTCTCTTTTCAATGGAAGTTATCAATTTTAAAACAAAGTCGTGAAAGCACATTCGCAAAAAAATACTCTTTTCAAACTAAACATACTTGTTTTACTTGTGTTTTCTTTACATTTACTAAAAAAACTTACCAATAATTTTTTTAATTCAGAAAGTGAATTTCTTTTTTTTTTGCTAAGGCAAGAGCGGATCCTTCTATTCAATTTAAAAAAGAAATGGTATACAAAAAGGCTTAAGCCCACAACTAGCCGTTAGATCCTGATCTAAAGATCCAGCGGCGGAGAGACAAATCAGGTGGCTAACAATCACACTGCTTAACAGGTAAAACGGACCCGATGAAGTCAGTAGATCTTAATTGATAAATACATCGGGTCCATTTTTCACATAACCGTCGTTTAATTTTCCCCTCCGAAATCCGTCAAATGCACGCGATTCCAGATGGTACGAGCTAACAGCTCGAGCATTAACCTCCAATTCGGGCCCACCAACTAGCTCGATGAATCTTGGCCATAGGTTGATCGTGAATGATCCAACGGTTGCAAATCATATCACGCTGCCTTAACCCACCAAAGATTACCGCATGATGAGGGGTGGTATTTCCTCCCCACTCTGAGCCACGTGTTGCGTGGTGAGTGGAATCACACCCAAATGAGAAAAAACCGCTTCCAGCCTGAAAGCGGTGCGATACATCGGAAACCACTTCAGGGGTGGTAAAGTTACCGCAGACACAAATCGGGGTTTTGCAACTGCTGCGAAAGACTGGATTCAAGTGCCGACCAAAGGAAGATGAAGCACCCTTTTTCCAGCCAACTCCCTGAAACTTCTAGTTCGCTGTTGTCAATCAGATACTTACAATCCAAAGGCACTCTTACAAGTGTCATTATACTGCAAAAAAGTCAATCAGGTCCCGTTTCCGTGGCCCTGTTTAGGAAAATCTTATTGTCCTCTTTCGCCTAACTACAACACTGCTCCCTTAATCTGTTCTGAGACATCTCACACCATATCAACTTGACCCTGTTTTTAGTGCATACTACTCCTTGATTGGCCATAATGTCTGCCAATTTATTGGCCGTCCTTCGAACATGAGTGAAACTCACTGTGCGTAAGTCTAGGAGGTGAATTTGTATCCTTTGAAAGACTTGGATTAGCCTCCAATGACTTGAGACTTTTTCCGGCTCTGTTCCACAACATATTCTTTTAACCGAGTTAATGATCAACTCAGAATCAACTTCAATAATAATATTCTGGAGATTATCCTGCTTCAGGAAATCTAAACTCTGTTCAAGAGCCATTAATTCAGCCATATTATTTGTAGCTCTTCCCAGATGGCAATGGAAGACAAAGAGAATGCAACCATTATCATCTCGTAGCACTCCGCCAAAACCAGCCAAACCTGGGTGGCCTTTTGAGGCCCCATCAATGTTGAATTTCAGAAAACCCTAAGGGGGAGGATGCCAATAATCTGGCTTATTAGAAGGATTCATAACCTTCCTGACCATCCCCTGTGGTATAAGCCCCTGCATCCCCAGCCGACGTAGAATCTGCATCTCTGTTTCAGAAGGAGGGTTTTTTGGGGAGTTTTGCACAATAGTGCCCACCGTCTCTTTGAGCTGTCTTAAGATCCTCTCAAAAATGTGATGGGTGGTGCTGTGAACATTTTTGAAAATTCTATTGTTCCTTTCTTTCCAAACATTCCAAATTATGAAGCCTGGAATTAAAACCCAAGCCAGGCGAAGAAACTCATACTCAGAGAAGTTTCGTCTCCAGTTATTTAGGGTATTGATAATGCTTTCTCTGTCCCTGTCCGTCTGTTGAAAAATTGTGGCAAAGGTGTACCACAATCTAGAGGTAAAGATGCAATCATTGAGAAGGTGCTCCATTGTCTCCTCTTGAACTTCACAGAGCTGGCATCTAGAAGGTCCTAGAACACCCCTCTTTCTAATATTGTCCCAAGTCAGAATTTTTTTATGATGCACCAACCACATGAAGAGTTTGATTTTCATCCAACCTTGATGCCTCCACAGGTTCTGCCACACTCTGTCCGGTGCATTGGAATCCCGCTTAAGCAATATCTTTTTGGCTTCCTTAATATTGAAGGTACCTTCTTTATTGTTGCCCCATCTGAGTTGATCATGCCCTTCTACAAGAAGAATCTTCCTTTGTTCCAAAATAGTCAGTAGTGCATCTGCTTTTGCTTTCAAGGGGTTATTATCCCCAAATTCTAAATTCTTCCAGGTTCTCCATTTGTCTTCTGTACTGGTTTGTTCCCAAAAGTCTCTAACCCTGAAAAGCCCTTTGGTGTCAGTTTCTTTCTTAAGGTCCAGAAAGTCCTCTCTTAACAGTGTAGGTTCTTGTTGCCATTTGAAAGTGAAAATATTTAATATAGTTCAAATATATATATATATAAAGAAAGAAAAAAAAATTATTTTAATGCCTACAAAGTTAAAAATAGTAAAATAAAATTATATTAAACAGGAAAATTGCTTAAATTTTAGTATATCAAAAATAGAAAATTCACAATATTTTGCAAAATATACTTATAGCTTTATTCAAATAAAAATAAAAATCCTTAATATTTTCATTTAAATGAAATTCGAAAATTTGTTTAATAGTCACATGATGAAAATTATCCGATCCCTTTGAATTATTCAAAACAGAATCTTGTCCGGTGATGTATGTTGATGTATTAAAGTGAGGTCGCTGGTGATGGAATTTGATTATGCTGCCCTTTTTTCTAACTCCTAATCATGAACTGATTGTCTGGAAATATAAAAAAAAGAAAAAAAAACAACGTTATAAAAAATTGTGTTACATTGGTCGGGAAATAAAAGACGGAGTAATCTTAAACATTAGAGGTTTTTTATTTTTATGGGTTAGAATTTGATGATAAAATTCTATGTTAAATTGTGAATTTTTATTTTTTTATCTATAATTGAATTTAATAATTTTATAAAAATATCAAATCTAATAAAATCTAAAAAAAAATAAAAAAATAAATGTGATAAAAAATAGAATTGTTTTTAGTGCGATTTTTTGGACTTTCCCGTGTTTGAATCCGTTGAAATTTTTATTTGTGTTATTTAAACTAGTTTTTTTATTGTATATATGGATTCAGCATTCTGGAAAACCCCTAGGGCATTTCGATTGCACAGGATTACTCATCAAACTTGTGATTTTAATAAATTTTTGTCTGATTTTAAAAAAATTATACCAGAAAAACTCGTTGTAAATACTTCAAAAAAATTGCACCAAAAACAAATCCATAAAAAATTGTATCACATTGATTGGCTTTCAAAAAAAATGTGCACGTTCACGTCGTACAGAATAAAGCAGTTCAGAAAGGGCCCTCGGTATGATTTGTCCTTTCCTTTTGACGAGAAATTCCCGGAACTTTCTCTTAAATTGAGGAAAAGAAAATTCACGATATTAATTCTTAATATTTTCTCTTAATTCTTAATCTTATTCGATGAAATGGTAACTTTGCTCCCATTCCATCGTCGTTGATGTATGAAAGTGGGGCCGATGGTAATGGAATCTCATCATGCTTATGCTGTTGGTTCAGGTGCAAAACAATTAATTAAACACACAGTAATGATCAAGCACATAAACACAAGAATTAACGTGGTTCACCCAACCAATCTGGGCTACGTCCACCAAACATAGGCATCAGGAATATATTAATCAAAATTGGAGATTACATCATGAAATCCTCACACTCTCATAGCAAATCATCCGAATGACTGCCTGTTAAATAGCATAGAGAATCTAACAGCCTCATAACTCCCTCACATCAAATATAGGAGGCATTAACTCCCTCCCAACAACCTGGAGCTAATCTAGGAACTAAATCCCTATTGTTGTCATCCTTCAGAGATTTTTGCCTATTTGACTAAAACAGAAAATCTCAACAATCTCCACCTTGACAACAATTCGCCTGATGCCCTGTTATTATTATTTTATCTTTTCTGCAAGCCAAGAGAAGCCAAACACCATCTTAGCTTCTCCAACAAAACTGGTTTCGTGAACATGTCTGCACAGTTCTCCTTTGTATGCACCTTTTCAAGAGAAACTCCCCTTTCAGTGATAACCTGTCTTACAAAATGATATTTGATTGGAATATGCTTTGACTTACTATGATAGGATGGATTTTTAGCCAAATGTATTGCACTTTGACTGTCACAAAGTAACCTGATGTTATCCTGTAACCTACCAAACTCACCAAGCAAACCTTTCAACCAAACTGCCTCTTTGCAAGCATGAGAAGCAGCAATGTATTCTACTTCAGTAGTAGACAAAGCAACAATGTTCTGTAGCTTTGACATCCAGCTAATAGCTCCACCTGCAAGAGTAAAGACGTACCCTGAAGTTGACCTTCTCTTATCCAAGTCACCTGCAAAATCGGAATCAACATATCCGCAAACATATTCACTACTCTTATTGTAAGAAATACAATAACTACTTGTGCCTCTCAAATACCGAAGCACCCATTTCACCGCTGACCAGTGTTCTTTACCCGGATTTGCCATGTACCTGCTGACAACCCCAACTGCATGAGAAATATCTGGTCGCGTACACACCATCGCATACATCAAACATCGTACTACATTGGCATAAGGAATTCGAGACATATAATCCTTTTCTTCATCTGTATTAGGACATAAACTCGAAGAAAGCTTAAAATGGGAAGCTAAAGGGACTGACACAGGCTTCACATTGTTCATACCAAACCTCAAAAGTATTTTCTCAACATACTTTTGTTGTGATAGCCAGAGCTTACCATTACTCCTGTCTCTGAAAATCTCCATGCCCAAAATCTGTCTTGCGGCTCCTAGATCTTTCATATCAAACGTCCTTGCCATCTGAGTCTTCAACCTGTTGATTTCTTCAATGCTTTTGCTTGCTAAAAGCATATCATCAACATACAACACTAAGATAATGAACATGCCATTATTTAACTGTTTGAAATAAACACAATGATCATATTCACTTCTAACATATTTCTGACTCAACATGAAAGAATCAAACTTCTTATACCACTGCCGAGGCGACTGCTTCAGGCCATATAATGACTTCTTGAGCCTGCAGACAAATTTCGCATTGCGATGCTGAACAAACCCTTCTGGTTGTTCCATATATATTTCCTCATATAAATCACCATGTAGAAATGCAGTCTTAACATCTAACTGCTGCAACTCCAAATCAAACAAAGCCACTAATGCTAACACAATTCTAATTGAAACAATTTTAACCACTGGTGAAAATATCTCATGAAAGTCTATGCCAGCTTTCTGAGAAAACCCTTTTGCAACCAGCCGAGCTTTGTACCTGTCCTCCGTATCATTCACACCCCGTTTCAGCTTGAAGACCCACTTGCATCCCACAGTTTTCCTGCCTTTGGGAAGTTCAACCAGATCCCACGTGCCATTCTTACCTAAGGCCATCATTTCTTCCTTCATGGCTGCTTTCCATTTGTCACTATTTGAACCTTCTACAGCATCCTGATAACACAAAGGTTCATCATCATTAGCGATCAAAGCAACTGAATCATCATACCTTCTCGGACGGCGTTTGATCCTTGTAGATCTCCTTAAGAACGTTTCTGGTGCTTCCACAACTGGCTGTCTATCAACTGTAGGAATTTCTTCATGATCGCCATCTGAGACCTGTTCATGTCCTCCATCTGAACCCTGTTCATAATCTGATTCTGAAACCTGTTCATGACTAGAGTCTGAACTATGGTCGTTATGACTATCATTAGAAATGCTTTCAAACTGAATATGCTGGAAATCAGATACATCATCCTGTTTCAATCTTCTATCTACATCTAACTGTACAAGAGAGGATTCATTAAACCTTACATCTCTGTTGATGATGATTTTGCGGGTAGTAGGATCCCACAATCTATATCCCTTCGTTCCATCACCATACCCAACAAAGATATACCTTTTAGACTTTGGATCTAATTTAGTTCGCTGATGTTTAGGCACTAGAGCATATGCATCACAACCAAACACTCTGAGTTTAGAATAGTCACAAGGGTGTCCTTTCCATACCTCTTGCGGAACCTTGCAGTCTATTGCCGTTGATGGAGATCGATTTATCAGATAACAAGCGGTTGCCACTGCTTTCGTCCACAACTCCTTCGGCAACCCGGCGTTACTCAGCATACACCTTGCTCTCTCTAGAAGAGTCCTGTTCATGCGTTCAGCAACTCCATTCTGCTGAGGAGTATAAACCGTGGTCTTATGTCTCTCGATCCCTGCATCCTTGCAATAGCTGTCAAACTCCTTGGAGGAAAACTCACCACCATTGTCAGTTCTTAAACATTTTATTGTTCTACCAGTGTTTTTTTCTACCAATGCTCTAAACTGCTTGAAAACTGTAAAAACATCAGACTTCTTTTTCAACATGAAGACCCAAACTTTCCGAGAAAAGTCATCAATGAATGATACAAAATAAGACGAACCACCATATGAAGCGGTAGGAGCTGGACCCCAAACATCTGAATGAATATAATCAAGTATCCCTTTACTAGTATGTTTGCCTGTTTTAAACTTTTGTTTACTTTGTTTACCAAACAGACAATGTTTACAGAAATCCAATTTTCCAGATCTTAGATTAGGAAGTAACTTTCGGTCAGCCAAAATTTTCAATCCTCTTTCACTCATATGCCCCAATCTTTGATGCCACAAGTGAATGGAACTACTGTCATGTTCAGACACAGACACATGATCTGACCCAGTTCTACCTTCTAACTGAAATAGATTTCCTACTTTCTTAGCTTTCATCACTAGTAAGATACCTTTGTAGATTTTCATAACTCCACCTTGAATTACAGTTTTATATCCATTTGAATCAAGTGCTCCTAATGAAATCAAATTTTTCCTTATATCTGGTACATGCCTCACATCAGTTAATATTTTGGTTGTGCCATCAAACATTTGTAGTTGTATGCTTCCAATCCCAAAAATATTACATGTTACATCATTACCCATGTACACAACACCATCATCAATTGATCTATATGTTTTAAACCAATCTTTATGAATACACATGTGGTTAGATGCCCTGGAATCTAACAACCAATGTTGATCATGTTTTGAAGCATTAACAGACAATACCTCATCACTCATACCTGAAACTGAACCTGTATCTGTGGTATTGGCTTCCTTCTTTTCTGTCGAAGAGCCCTCTTTATCAGCCTGCTTTCGCTTCCAACAATCCTTTTTCAGATGTCCAGCCTTGCCACAATGCCAGCACTTCATCTTTGGCTTCTTTCCTTTGGACTTTGAACGAGAGTCGCTATGCTTTCCCCCGGAGTGTCTCTCTCGTGAGCGACCTCTGGCCATCATTACCTCTGATGTAGAGGTGTCTGCATTCGACCTCTTCCTCGTCTCCTCAGCCAACAAGGCTCCAACAACATCGTCAAATTCAAGAATTTCTGATGTACTAAAACTTATGGAAGTAACAAAGTGATCCCAGGATTCAGGCAAAGAACATAATAAAGTTATCGCCTTATCCTCTGAATCAAATTTCACATCTAGACTGTTTAATTGCACCAACAAGGTATTAAAAACATTCAGGTGATCAGCAGATACCAATTGTTGGTTCAGGTGCAAAACAATTAATTAAACACACAGTAATGATCAAGCACATAAACACAAGAATTAACGTGGTTCACCCAACCAATCTGGGCTACGTCCACCAAACATAGGCATCAGGAATATATTAATCAAATTGGAGATTACATCATGAAATCCTCACACTCTCATAGCAAATCATCCGAATGACTGCCTGTTAAATAGCATAGAGAATCTAACAGCCTCATAACTCCCTCACATCAAATATAGGAGGCATTAACTCCCTCCCAACAACCTGGAGCTAATCTAGGAACTAAATCCCTATTGTTGTCATCCTTCAGAGATTTTTGCCTATTTGACTAAAACAGAAAATCTCAACATATGCTACTCTTTTTTATCTGATTCTTGGGATTTAAAAAGTTATGCTGCTATTCTTTAACTGATTCTTGGGATTAAAAAAAATGGAGTAAGATAACCATGAACTGATTGTTGTATTTTAAAATGTGGTGTGAATATATATAACTACTGGATTCAATATTTTTGAAAATTTCTGTATAAATTATAAAACACAAACTTATGGCCACTCCGGGATCTGAACAAAAATTGGCCGAGGAAAACAAATAGAATACGTGATAAACCATTATGTTATATTGGCTTGCTTTCAAATGAATATTTTTTTGGTTTACGTGATAGAAAAGAAAGCATTGGCAGTTGGAAGGGTTGTTATTATTAATTATCGTATAAATTGATAAATGTCTTTCGGATTAATCACATCATTAAGATTTTGTCGACATTTTGAACAACCTAATGTGGTTCATCCTCAGGACAAGGTGAGAAAACCAGTCCATCTTCAAGAATAAATAGCATGGATGCATTATTGCCCCATATTAGCTGTTGGAAACTAGCCGCTGGCGATTAGTTAATTAGTAAAAATCCAAAACGACAGTAAGGAATTATTTATTAAAATATCAAAATTTAGTTATAAAATCGCTGTTAGGAAGCATAATTATATATATTAATAATGAATAATTTAGTTACAAGGTATTATTTAAGAATGGTTCATAAAGTATGCCAGAGGGCCAACAAAGTGTTAAGAGTTAAAACTGCTCGTGTTGATCCTATCTCCAAAGTTCATCTCCTGTTTCGGGACCACGGATAGGATTGCCCATATCCTTAGAAATAATAATGTTTCCTCTTCGTTCAAACCTCTCAATACCATCAGAAATTCTCTTGGTTCGGTTAAACACCCTGTTGACCCTAAGGACACAAAAGATGTTTACCTTATTCCAAGTTCTTGTGGTATTCCATATATTGGAGAAACGGGTCAGCCAATTAACCAGAGGATCCATGAGCATGCTGTTGACATCAGGCACAATCGGTCTCGCTCATCGACTCTAGCTGAACATGCGAAGAAATCCAAGCACCGTGTCTGCATTGAGGATTCTCGAGTTATTGCTAGGGTTGATCATTTCCACCATAAGAAGCTTATGGAGGTGATTGAGATTGAGAGGCATGCCAAAAATCTAAACAGGGATGATGGTTGGAAATTAAGTAGGAGCTCGGTTCCGGCCCTTTCTTCGTGATTCCACACCCCCTGTCTCCTCTCCCTTTTTTCTTTTTTCTTTTTTCCATATTCTAGTTTCTTTGTTTATCATTATTAATTTAAGTTCTCTCGTATCCTTTATAAATATATCATATTTTGTAGCTTGTATTTCCCCTTTTATTAAATTCATAATAATAATATTATAAATCAATTTAATTTATAATAATATATATATTAATTTACTTTATTAGCCCCTAATTTATTTATTAAGTTATAATATTTTGATACTATTTATTTAACATAATTATAATAAATAAATAATTAAGCTCCTAATTTTTTCCGATATATATATTTAGTTTTATCTTATTCTTAACCACTTTATAAATTTATAATATTTTTTACTCTTAACCCTATTATTATTTAATATTTTATTAATTAGGTTATATAAACCCCCTAACAACTATTTTTAATAGTTATAACTCATTTTAACCCCTCATTAATTTATGACCCATTCTTAAATAATACCTTGTAACTAAATCCCAACCCATATAGTATTATTATCCATTATTAATATATATAATTATGCTTCCTAACAACTATTTTATAACTAAATTTTGATATTTTAATAAATAATTCCTTACTGTCGTTTTGGATTTTTCTTGATTAACTAATCACCAATGGCTAGTTTCCAACGGCTAACTCTGGGCAATGATACATCCATGCTATTTATTCTTGAAGATTGAATGATTTTCTCACCTTGTCCCAAGGATGAACCACATTAGTTTGTTCGAAACGTCGACCAAATCCTAATGATGTGAGTAATCCGAAAGACATTTATCTACAATATGGATCACAAAAGTCTTAGATCTAATACCGCACAAGCTATCACGAATCTCGTTTTGGTTGTTTGCTGTAATGGCAATTATGCTCTTTTACATCCTTCGAAAAAGAATGAAAGAATCTTTTTTTTCATTATTGAAATTAGAAAATTTAACTATTACGTTGTTGCACAACTATAAATGTGAAATTCTTTGGTCTTATCTTTGTATTAGAGTTATCAGTTACAAAATTTCAACATTAGTGTTCAAAATCCCGAGTTTGTTTTTAGTTACACAATCCCTGGTTCCCTTACTCAAGTCTTTGTTGTTGTAGTTCTAATTATTATTGGTTGAGGATTCCATTGGTGGGAGAGAAATTTTCATTTTGAGATTTTTCAATATTGATATTCACAGGTCTGGGGATTTGTTATTTTGTGCTATCAAGGGAACTGAACGTATTTATGTTCCTGTTTATTGAAAGCCATATCATGGTTGATCCTGGTTTAATATATGGATTTATTGGTGTGGGAATAGACATGGTTATTCACCAAATTATCGATCACATTTATACAAGCCTGAATAAACTCCACAATGAAAGGGCACAATGAAAGAGCATCATATTAATGATAAAATTACTTATTTATACATATGCAATCTAGGTAAGAGACAATTGTGTCTCGGTAACTTATTAACCATAAAAACGAAATGTAAAACTAATTACATATTATACAATAACAATCCTAAAGGATTAGTTAACATTTCCCCCTTAATCCGAAGGGACATCTCACATGCCGAGTAACATTCTGAACTTTTTAAACTTTTCACATCCAAGTGGCTTTGTAAATATATCTGCGATTTTCTCTGAAGTAAGACAATGTGTCAAGTGAATAACTTTGGCCTCTAGATAATGTCGAATCAAGGGATATTTTGTGTTAATATGCTTGCTTCGATCATGAAACTTGAGATTCTTGGCCAACTCAATTGCACAAGAATTGTCAATGAGTAGTGGAGTTGAATCCTTTTGTTTCTCTTGCAAATCTTCAAGTGTTTTGCGAAGCCAAATGATTTCTTTTGTAGCTTGAGTTGTCACGGCATATTCGGCTTCAGTGGTAGAATCAGCAGGAACGGATTGCTTACGTGATCTCCAACTGATGGTTGTTGATCCAAGACTCATCAAATAACCAGAAGTAGAAAATCCATTCTTCTTATCTCCATCAAAATCTAAATCTGAATAACCGGTGAGATGGAAATCTGCAACTTTAGAATATTTTATGCCATATGTTCAAGTGCCTTTCAAATACTTGAGCACTCGCTTTGTTGCATTCCAATGACCTTCACATGGATGATGCATAAACCTAGAAAGTATCCCTATAACAAAAGCTACGTCACATCAAGTAGTAGTTAGAAAATTCAAACTTCCAACAAGTTGCATGTACTTTGTTGGATCTTTAAACATACTTCCTTTAGTGGAAGTAAGCTTCAAATTCTACTCCATAGGAGTAGCAACAAGATTACAATCCTGCATCCCAAATTTGTCCAATATAATTTTTTTCAAAAATGAAAATATATTTGGGTTTCTGATCAACTTCAATCCCTAAATAATAATGTAATAAACCCAAATCTGTGATGTCAAAAACTTTCAATAATTCTCTTTTAACGAACGCTATATAGCCATCATTATTTCATGTGATCATCAAATCATCTACATACACAACCAAATATACAACGGTCTTTCCAATTTTCTTAAAAAAAAGAGTTGCATCATCCACATCAAATAACTTATAATTCAACTTGAGAAGGTGTTCACTTAGTTTTCCATACCATGCACGAGATGCTTGTTTCAGTCCATACAAAGCCTTAACCAACCTTCATAGCTTTTCCTCTTTGCCTTTAACAGCAGATCCTTCAGGTTGAAACATATAAACATCCTCCTTCAAATCACCATTCAAAAAATTTGTTTTAACATTCATATGGTGTATCTTCCAGCTATTCTGAGTTGCAAGAGAAAACAGAGTTCTAATTGTGCCCCATTTTTCTATAGGAGAAAATGTGTCTTTGTAGTCAACACCTTCCTTCTGAGTGTAGCATTTTTCTACAAGACTTGCCTTGTATTTATCAAGCGAACCATATGCTTTGTATTTGATCTTATACACCCATTTGCAACCAACAACTATAGGAGGATCCACTAACCTCCAAGGTCAATTCTTAATAAGTGCATCATATTTCTTTTTCATTGCATCGTTCCATTCATCACAATTAGCGGCTTCTTCAAAACAACTAGGTTCACTAATTGTACAATGATTGAATCCGCGGTCATGAGAAATGTTACCTAAACTCGAAGTAACATCACCTTTTGAAGAACTTCTTATTTAAAATCATCATACTTGCTTGGAAATCTCTGAGCACATGTGGATCTTTGTAAATGTTGTTGAAGTGGTTGTGATGGTTGCTTATCTTGAAAAACAGGCTCAAGAACATGCTCTTCAAGAGCAATTTCTGGTCTTGCAGAAACATTACTATCATCCAAATTTTCTTCAGCAATAACATTCTCATGAGTCAAAGATGGAAGAACCAAAGACTGATCCGGAATGGGAAGCCCCCTTCTTTGTGTGGAACATCATTATCAGATTCAAAATAGAACTTCTTAGATGCAAATTTCTCCAAATGAGCCAGTTGTCTATCAATGGTGGAATTATCTATGTCAAATTCAAGAAAATTAACATCTCTGGAAAGAATAAATTTCTTGTTCTCCTTATCATACAACCTATAAGCTTTGGAAGTAGTAGAATATCCCAAGAAAATATATTTGCGACTCCTAACACCCAACTTGTTGCACTGATGTTTAGGAATTAATGCATAACATAGAGAACCAAAGACTCTAAAATGTTCAATAGAAGGCAAATGATTATACCAAATTTCATAAGGAGATTTATTATTGATGACAGAAGAAGGACAACGATTACGAATATAAGCTGCACGAAGCACTGCTTCTACCCAAAACATCAACTTAACATTCTTAAAGAACATCATAGATCTAACCATATTAAACAAAGTTCTATTCATACGTTTTGCAATGCCATTTTGTCGTGATTATAAGGTATGGTAGTATGATGCTTGATTCCGTTGTCCTTTAAATACTGTTCAAAAGCATTAGAAGCATACTCACCACCATTATCAGTTCTGAGAATTCATATATTCTATTGAGTTTCATTTTTAATCATCAAATGAAAAGTTTTAAAAACTTAAAACACTTGTGACTTATCTTTCAACAAATACACCCAACACATTCTCGAGTAATCATCAATAAATGTCAACACATATTTATTTCCATTTACAGTTGCAACAGGCATCGGTCTACATAAATCTGAATGTATAAGAACTAATTTTCATGAAGATTTGAAAGAAGAACTATGAAAAGGTTGTTTACAATGTTCTCCCAAAATACAAGCATCACAAGGTGTAATATTTCTTGGAACTATAGGAAGACCTTTAATACCTTTCTTTTTCATAATTCTGAAGCTTCCATAATTGATGTAACCAAATCAAGCATGCCACGACAAGCTAGGAGAGAGGATATCACTATGTTGTGCCAAAAGAGCAGAACATTCACGAGAATTAGTAGATTAAGTACCATTTAATTCTAAAAGTGTACCTTCTTCCACATCAGTCATAATAACTACATGATCAGATGCTCTTCTTATCTCGATGATGCCATCAAATACATGAATAGAATGCCTCGGTTTTCAAATATGGATAAGAGACATCAAATTTCGCTAAAACTGTGGAATATAAAGTACATCCTGTAGAACATAATCTCCAAGATTCAGTATCTTCAAATGAATAGACCCAATGCCAGATGGTTTAATTTGAGACTTGTCAACAAATTAAATAACACCATCAATATCATCACTGAAAGTTTCAAAAAAATCTTGCCTAAATGTCATATGACAAGTGGCTCCTGAATCCAAAATCCAACTATCTCGCCATGAAGAAAATGTAGTGTTAAAACATCATTAATATTATAACTACAATGAGAAACAATGTAATGTGCAGACTTTGATAATTTTCCCTTATTTGGTGGTGGCTGATCTTTCTTTTCATTCCACTGTTCTCTCCTTTCACTGACTTTCTCCCAAGGGATTTTACAGTTGGTAGTCGTATGACCAATTTTACCACATCTAAAACATTTGATAGTTGTTTTATCATTAAAATTTCTTTATTGTCTATCATTTTGTTGTCTATCACCCTAATTGATTCCCTCCCCCTGCCTCTATAATTTCTTCTACCATGACCTGTACTACTTTTATCACCTCTAGAAGTTTCAACATGAGACTTCTGATCCTTTTGTGCAAGGCACAAAATTTCTACATTAGAGTTAGATGGGGCATCTTTCTTCCTAAAGGCCTTTTCTCTCTCGGCTATTTTGTTTACAAGTTTATCAAATGTAATGTCTTTTGACTACCCACTAGCTTGGAGAGATTTCAAATAGTGTGAATAGACAGTGTGAAGGAATTTTATAAAAGTTGTAAGTTGTAAATCTACTTCAATTACAGTGGCTTTTATATCAAGAAAAATGGATTTTATTTCAAAAGCACTCTTCAATGGATCATTATCTTTCATCTCCAAATTGAATAACTTCAAAAACAACTGAATAATTTCGAGTTCTGAGTGTGAATCATACAATTCTTTCAACTTCTTTAAAGCTTCGAATGAAGTATCACAGGAAATGATATACCGACTTACCTCTTCTATCCCTAATGGAGTTATTAATGCATATGCCTTGTTGTGATTTGTCTCCCAAATTGTACACTATTTCTCGTTATCAGGAAAGTCCAGTGCAATTTATTTTCCATCACTATCCTTCTTGCCTTGAAAAACTTCCCACAAATATTTAAAAGCAAGGGCACTATTAAGCTTTCTAAACCACCCTTGATAATTTTCCTTTCCATTAAGAACAACTCCAACTATGGAAACTATTGAATTTATAATTGTTATGCAACCAAATATTCTTCAAATCCTTTCAAATTCAAAATATATGCATTACCTCTGAAAAGATATAAATTTGTTTCTCCTCTTGTTTCAAACAAATTTGGCTTTGTGGTTTAATGGTAAGTTTCAAAAATAGCCTAGCAAATAGCTAGGTTCAAATTTTATTAGCCTCCAAATATTTTATTTTACCAATGGCCTCTTAAAAAAATAAGTATTTCAAATCACCAGAAAATTGACCACTCTTCAATTAAAAATTTAATTCAAACCACCAAAAATATATACCCTTCATTTTAAGCATCCTTCAAAAATTTATTTTATTGTAATTAAATGTTGGTTTTCTCCTATAAATGTAAATACTATCCTTCAAAAATTTTATTGTCATTAAACTACTATAAATGAGAATACTATCATTCAAAAATTTTACTGTCATTAAACTCATAATTACTACGGTAAATGCAAATAAATCCTCACAAAATTAAAACAAAAAATGGCCCTTGGATGCATGGAACTGTGACATTTAGCAACTAGTCCAGCGATTGGCATTCGACACAGTCTTGGAAGTTTTTATTGAGAACAACAAGCACTCAAAACTCCAACATGTATTTTAACTTCCAAGAATATGTAAAAGAAAACTTTATACCACTGAATTTCTCCAATCGTCTTTCATTATGACATAAATATATAAAACTTACAAAGAGTCAATATTTTGAGCATCCCACTGGGCTAACCTTCTATTGCACTCATCTATCCTCACAAACTTCATGCTTTGCGTCGTCGTTACGCCACTGACTTCAAATACATGGAGTTCAGAAACAACTCAACCGGGCTCTGATACCACTGTATAAGCCTGAATACACTCCACAATGAAAGAGCATCATATTAGTGATAAAATTACTTGTTTATGCATATGAAACCTAGGTACGAGACAATTGTGTCTCGATAACTTATTAACTATAAAAATGGAATGTAAAAATAATTACATATTATAGAATAACAATCCCGAAGGATTAGTTAACAACATTAACATTTCTCTCCATTCCAAGAAAGAATTGGCCAATCTGAAGCACCTGGTAATGGAAATTGAGCCGAAATTAAAGGAGATCCGTCACTACCACCTGGAATTAAATAGGAAGAAAATTCACATTCCCCAAAGCAACAATAAGATGAGACCTGCAGTTGTTAATATATGGCTTAAGGAGTCAGATGTGCTTCTTTGACCATCATCAACAATAGCGCATCAATGCAATACGATACCAAAGTGTCACATGGTTTCTCATTATAAAACGAGTAGAAGGATTACTCGTTTGATTTCAGAAATCAGAGAGCATATCCAATCAGTTCCTTTGATTAGCATGGTCTAAACTGAGGAGACTTTCAAGAATCGACAAGTTTTGCACCTCGCCAGTTTCATCCTCTACTTCTACAACACCCACCAAACCTGATGCTTCAAGATGTTTCTTTATCAACGAACCCCTTATCGTGGGGAAACACAATGTTTTTGTAGCACTAGAGAAGTCAGTGATCGAGTTAGAGGCTCAGTCTTCCTTTTAGTGCATTGGCATGCTTGGCAATGGTGGTTATGGTAAAACACTCCTCCTAAAGACCGTCTTCAATAGCAAAAAGGTGAGGGATTTATTTTCCAATTGATTATTGCTTTGGCTGACTGTTTCACGGTCTCCATCTTTCACAAATCTTAGGAATCAACTTTCTTCCCAAATAGCCATGCAAGTAAACATAAATCCAGATCAAAATATGAATGAAGAAGCCATAAAAATATGGTTGCATGAGAGTATGCAGGGGAAAAAGATTTCGTTGTTCTTGATGATGTATGGTAAGAGGGTGGTAGATTACTGGAGGAATTGGGTCTACTTTGGCTAACCGACCATTCCACCTCCAAAATTTTGTGAGTTCAAGGAACCAGAAAATGCTGCTAGAGATGGGAGTAAATGCAGATAAATCCACATTGATTACATTAGGTGATTTGATTGAGGATGATAGTTGGCAGTTGTTTGTTTATCATGATTTTCCACATAACAATAGAAATCTGCCAGCAAACATAGATGAAGGAAAGGCGAGGGTTGTTTGTACAAAATGTGGAGGGCTTCCCTTGGCAACCAAAGTAGTGGGGAGGGCAATGGCAGACATTAATGATGCACAAGAATGGAACTTGGCAGTCCATAGGTTGTCAAACGCCAACAACCAATACCTTCAAGATGTCTATGATTGCCTTAGGTTGAGTTACAACGCATTGGCCAACTACAACATTAATCTTGAATTATGCTTTCTGTACTTGACTGTTGCATTCCCACAAGACGAAATTATTTTTGTAGACAACATTATTTTCTTCGAGTTGGGAGAAGGGTTGCTGCAAGATCAGGATGGCCATGACCAAATCGAAATCGGAAGAATCTACCTCAATAATTTAGTCGATCGTTTCTTGATTGAACCAACACTGAGATATCTTGATTGGTGTGTGCGATGCACGATATTGTGCGTAGTTGGGGAATACAAATTGCTGAGAAGAAAGAGAACTTCTATTGTGGCATAGGTAAGGGTTTGACAACATTGGATGCAAATGAATGTGTAGAATGCACTTCGATTTTTTTGACTGGAAACTGGTTGAATTTTATTCCATAGTCTTTCAAAGCTCCAGAAATCTGCACATTATTGTTGGATGGAAACAACAATTTGCGAAAAAATCCAAGAAGGGTGATTGGGAGCATGATTACTCTCAAGGTTTTGGATTTGAGTTGCACGTCCATCCAACCATTGCATGAGAGTATCGAGTGTTTGAAACAACTTTCACGCCTAGGATTAGAGTGTGTGCCAATAAAAAGGTTACCAACATCTATCTCCAAACTTGTAAATCTCCAAGTTCTTGATCTTTGTGGGTATGGAATTACAAAATTACCGTTGGGCATTCATAAGTTGAGAGCACTGAAGTATTAATACCTTGCACAATGTGATTATTTGTAATGTCTACCGCAGGGCATATCGCATGTCATATCAAAAATCACTTCTTTGCAATCCCTCTTGGTTTCTACTAGTGCGTGGAGTTGTCGAGAGTTAAAAAGATGTCAAAAAGATGCTTCTATTAATGACTTGGGGAATTAATACAACTGAAATATTTAGACTTAGAGAACAATGGAGAAACAATTTTGGAGGGCATTTTAGGGAGGATGCTTCAGATGGAAACATTGCAAGTGAAGATCACCTTCACAACTTTTTTACCAGAAGATATTACTAATATGTCAATGTTGATGAAGTTATCATTAGAGAGCTCTCGCATAGTTAAAATGGAAAATAAATTTTATCAATTTCAAAATTTAAATCCTCTTCAATTATGGGAGTGTTATATGTTGGAAGAACTTCCACATTTACAGAATCTTAGAGGGTTAATGAAATTAGATATGGTATGATGTCCCAAGTTAAAAAGAATTCCTGAGTTTGGCGAGATCGGGGCATTTACTATGTTGAAGACATTTTCAATGGTTGAGTTAGAAGAATTAGAAGAGTTTCCCATGATACAAGAAGGTGAAAGGCCCAAACTTGAAAAGTTTACATTGATGCTTTGTGAAGCATTAATGATCTTGCCAAAAACTTATTGGAATCTCAAAAGCATTTGTAGTATAAGATTAAATGGATGTTCAAAAATTTTAGAAAACCTTGAAACAATCAAAAGAGTAAATGCAAATGTAGGAGTGGTAACAATGTCCACTACGAGCACAAAAATACTTTTAAAAAAGTTACAACAAGAAAAAGATGATGTTCCTAGATATGGTGAATTTTGGAACAGAGAGTTTTACCATTTGCTCCAAGAAATTACGTCGTAAGGCGTTCCCTCTGAAAAATACATCCCTAAATGCCACCTTGCACCATTCTCCATCGTGAGATCTGTTGTTAGACGATTAAAGCATTCTTAGCCATCGGATGATTTCATAACTATTTCGATGATTTCACAGTTACAATTCAGTTACAATTCGGTACACTGATGAAAACCACTATTGTCAGCTACAATTCGGTTACAATTCAGTACACTGATGAAAACCACTATTGTCAGCTACAATTCGGTTACAATTCGGCACACTGATGGGCAACTGCTGCCCAAAAGATGAAGTCATGGCATAGAGGCTCGTCATCGCCGGTGTTGTTATCCTGCAATGGCACAGAGGCTCATCGTCACCGGTGTTGTTATCCTGCAATGGCACAGATGTTGTTATCCTGCAACGCCTATGATTGGAAACTGGTAACTCTGAAGAGCTGTTTGTTTGGCTAAATAATTTTGATTTCCCCTGAATCTGTAACCGAAATAGCTTGTTATAAGTATTTTATTTTCAATTTGCTTATTTTTATGTCATTGTTGCAGATTCTTTGAACCCCTTGACTGTAAAATGTATAAAAGACGATGCAGAGTACGCTTTCAACTCACTCGCCCTGCTTTTTCTTTAATTTTGTCTCGTTTAGGTTTTTTTTCGTTTCCAACCATCAACATTTCAATATTGTTGAAGCTCTCTGCTCTTCTATTCTTTATGCAGAGTGTTTTGTCTCATTTTTTGTTTTCAAAGTATCCTGGTCAGGTATGTTCTGTGTCCTTTCATCAACATTTCATTATTGTTGAAGCTCTCTGCTCTTCTATTCTTTATGCGGAGTGTTTTCTCTCATTTTTCGTTTTCAAAGTATCCTGTTCAGGTATGTTCTGTGTCCTTTCTTCTTTCGTTCGTGAAAATTCCTTTTTAAGTATTTTCTTTTCAATTTCCTTATTTTTCTGTCATTGTTACATGCAGTCGGTATTTACTAACGTATGTATTCCTTTGTTTTTCTTTAAACCTTTCTGAAGAAGGGATTTTTGTTTTATTTTTAGAAATTGTTATTATTCTTATTTTAAAGTCTTCTATAGGAATGGAAACCTTAGACTTTAATATGCTTCTATAGATGTTTTCATGAACATTGTTGGAATGAATGACTTATTAATGTGAGAGGCCTTTGATATCATGATTGTAATGTCATTTTTTTTCGGGGCTTTCTTTGAATTTAGTGCTTATTTTTAATAATAATAATCAGTAATTGAAGTTTATCGTTGTTTTTATGCGATTGGGTTTATTATCTCAGTAATTTTAGGGCGTTAAAATTGAAAAATAGTGGTTTTGGCCATTATTTCAAAGTTTTATACTACAGCGAGGGCTTCATCACTTCCAGCCGAGATGGACTCACCTGTAACGCACCAGACCAATCAGTTGAGTAACACGACTTTTCTGTGTTTTACTTCTTCATCCGTGGTTTTACCGTGTGGGTGACAGGAGGAATCTCACCCGTAATTGGCGTAGATTGCAATGTCTCCGTAGCTTTGGAATTTTTCCACGTTGACACGTTTCAATATTATTTGTACGTGAAATTGCAAGCCACTTATTCAGTGGCTGGACATTGTAGTTTCAAATTCTTTACACATACATAGTTTCATTGTCTTTTATCCTACATTGTAACTACTTATAATGAATATAAAATAAATAATTTTCATCGTCTTTTATCCTACATTGTAACTACTTATAATGAATATAAAATAAATAATTGTAATAATTTCGTTTCTATTTTAAAGATTTTTTTTTAATTAATGTTAGATTTCTTTTATCATAATTTTATTAGATGATATGATGTGTTTTATTTACATATTGCAATAAATGTTTTCAAAACAATATAATGTTATTTGGTTGAAATTTTAAAATAAGTTTCGAAGTATTATTTTAGTTATATTTCGTGGATTCTATGATATTTTTATTATAAGATATTTTGCTGAGTTATTCGGTTAGGAAATATAATTCAAGGTTGTTTCTATTATCGCTATTTTATACTGGAGTTGTTTAGTACGTTTGAGAATACCTTTTACTAGCTTTGGGTATGATATTCTTGTATTTCTCTATCTTAATCTATTTATGTATGGCTTTGAATTAGACGTTCTAGCAAAAAATGAATGTGGATTTGCAGAAGAGACGTGCTAGTCAAAGTCAAGTGCAAAGGATGAAACTAACATCTTGTCAGGGCATG